>CM060105.1:38183893-38188893 GCA_030522415.1 Channallabes apus | reverse complement strand
TGTAGAAATAAAACCCTAGTTTTAACACATAAGTTCTGTTAGAAAAATATAGCTGTTTTGCCACAATCTTAACCTGTCTTCAAGTTCGTCTTATGTTGTGAGATATGCTCTTGAAAGCGGTTTCTGGATTTTTAAAATACAGTATCTGTCGGTTTTTGGAAAGCAAGAAGTTACCAAACAGCGTGAAGCTTATTTTATGATTTAATTAAAAATGTTTCAAGTTTGTTTTTAAACTCACAATATATCAAAATCAACCTACAAAATCAAGGGGCAGTGTTATGATAATTTACCCTCTATTTTATTTTTCATATTTATTTCCTATTCCTATTCATAGTCTTTTATTTCAAGGTCACGAGCAGTTGTCTAAGCATTTCACTGCATATTGTACTGTGTATGACTGTGTATGTGACAAATAAAATTTGAATTTGAAATTGATCAGGGGTTGCTTCTATTTGTTAGCTATAAATTCAGTGACATTATGTGCCCAAAAAATAAAGTCAACTGATGACCTGAATATATTGAATGACCAGATTATTCCATTAATGTTTTTTTTTCTTTCCTGGTGGCATGGCCTAATTTCAAGATAATGATCCCATGCTCAAATTGTGAAATAGTGGTTAATAATTTTCACACATAGATTGGGCGCCACAGACCATAACACCACTAAGAATCTTTGTTGTGCTAGAGAAACCTTTACTCAATAGTCTAACTCACCTATCATCAATACAAGATCTTATAGAGAATTAAAACCCTTTCATGCATAGTGGTCACTACAGTGGACAGCTATTCTAAAGCTGTTCTCTTGTGTATACACTGGTTTTGTTGTTATATGTGCATATAGGCCCACACAGTGGATGCTTGTGCATCATCCCATACACTGCCATCTATTGGCCAGTCAGGGTAAGTGCATTTTTCTAACCCCAAATCCAAGATGTCCACCAGAAGTAAGAAATGCAGAACATGCCAGGAATATCTTGTAAATCCTTCTATAGAAGGAGCCCCTTCTGGACAAAAAAATATGCTAGCATCAAGTAACATCTAAGCATTCATATAATAACATTCCAAATATTTATTTTGTGTATGGAGAAATTTGCAATTAATCCCATGTCCACTACATTGGACCGCAATGCATCACTGGCTATATTTTAACTGCAATTCATACTAATATAGTTGCAAGCAACGATGATGTGCCCAAGCACTCTGCACCATTGCCACCCGGGCGCACTGCACAATCTGTGTGTTCTTTGAGTGGGTTAAGACTTACAAAAAGCCATCGCCGCCCAGGTGCCCCACACAACTTGTACACATCACACACTATATAGGGCTGATGTCAGTTTGGGCCCTAAATATGTTGAGTGCGTTAGTGTGTGTGTGAGATATGTGTGTGTGTGTGCGCGCGCGCGTGCATGTGTTAACATTTGTGACGTGTATGTGTGTAGAATACATGCTGGAAAAAAAACATCACAGTATGATTTTACTCAATGTGATGTCACTAAACGTGTTACTGAATATAATGTTATGGCTGACTCGTTTGAGATATCAAAAATCCCTCTCAAATTTTGCATCCTCAATGTTTTTAGATCACATCGGCCTGGTTTAATTTTATAAATTCCCTAGAAGGAGTATATCAAAGTCTATCGGGTGCGTTTTTGCGAACAACCCAAAATAACTGACTTCCTGTTGAGATGAGCCCAAGACATGCAGCGCGAAAGTTGTTCGACTCAATGAGCTCTAACATAAACGTGTACAGAGTTTCGGGTACATATGTGCAAGTGTGTATGAGCTATGCAGCAAACTGCACACATCTGAGCCATTCTAATGGCAGCAGATTCCAACCTGTCTGCCAATTTTCGAGCATGTTAAGACCCCAAAAAAGCCTAAAAAGTTTGGGAAAAAATCCTTAGGAAAACAAGAGGGTCCTGCGCACCCTGTAGTGCTTGAGCCCTAATTACTGTAACTTTGCTGTTCTTGCTAAACCTGATATGCAGTGACATTTCTTCATAAATCAACTGATATTTGTTATTATAATGTAAAGTTAGCAACAATTAGTGTCTTTATATTTTGTAGAGTTCAAATGCAGTGCGTGATAGGAAGGTCTACAGGATAGTGGAGCATATACCATCTGAGGCAAGTGATGATGAATGGCTGCCAGAAAAACAAGGGAAAAGAAAGAGCATTTGTTGACCCACAAACCATATATTTTGCTTTTTTTTAGTTCAATATACTATACTGTAGTTGGCACTTTGTGTAAGGGCATGTTTAGCACCTGTTAACTCATGGAAACAGACATATATTTTTTGTTTGTGCCCTGGATGTTATGCCAAATTGTAATAACTGGTTACATTTTATTTTCACACAGTATATCATTTTCTTCTATTGGTTTGTTAAATGCATGTTTCTTTGGTTCAAACGCATGGTGTCCACCTGAGTGGACATTTTTGTAACTCCATGAAAAATAGGTTTATGAAAAAAATTTCAGTTGCATTTTAATTTGTAAGCCTAGAGAGGAATAAAAACACTTGAGTGAGGTTCTCATAATTCATGCATGAAAGGGTTAATGCGACTCTGGATGAAAATATATCCAGAGACATTGCATAAGCTTACTGAAGCAATGCCACTGTGAATGTGTGCTGTAATCAAAGCAAAAGGTTAGGTTAGGGTTAAATACCTTGTTGCCAGCTTCTAACAAATACCTTTTTGGAAGACTCTTACCTGTTTGTTTGTTCAGGGCAGTGTATTTTACGATGTAATCCTAACTTTTTGAGGCAGCAAATTTTCTGACGCTGAAACTCTGTAGTGTGTGCAGCAGGTGGCATGCTGTACCTACAGTAGCAGTAGTCGTGGCCGAGTGGTTAAGGCGATGTACTAGAAGTCCATTGGGGTCTCCCTGCGCAGGTTCAAATCCTGCCGACTACGGATCACTTTCTGTTTATCCCTTCACTACAGAATATTAAAACCCCACAGGGCAGTTGGGTTGAACATAGAATCTGTTATAAACTACTGTGTAGCCTTATAATACAAGTCAAATCCATGAGATATGCTCTTTGAAGGTGATGTACAAAAAAATGTAACGCTTGCCTGCTTGATTTACTACAAAGTTCACACAGAGATGCTTTATTTTTTCCCAAGATCTTGTATTGTTGATGGGTGAGTTAGACTGCTGCACGAAGTACAGTGGCCGAGAAGTGCAAAAACAAAATAACAACACAGAAAACAAAATAACAAAACTGAAAACAAAATAACAAATCAGAAAACACAACAACATATCCAGATACAAAATACCAAATGAGAAAACACAACGACAATCCAGACAACCCGGATTAGGTAGGTATAGTTTGCGAATGAAATTCTTATCGCTGATTGGATGAGACATCTGTCATTCAAGACATACAAGCAGTACTATATGGAACGATATCGCGAACAATATTCAAATGCAATTGCGTTTCCCATATGTAGACGCACAAAGTGTGCCATAATTCAAATGCAATTGCAAACTTTGCATTACCGTTTGCTGATTCGCCTTTGCGAGCGCACACTGACTGCCAAATTTCAAATGAAAAAACAAAGTCCATTTGCATTTGTATTTCCCAGGTCTTACACGTCATGAACCTGTCATATTTAAATAGCAAAATCAATTACCACGTTTGCTTTTTCACTTTCTCTGCGCCGCGCGTCAAGCCGGCCAAAATTCAAACGCAATCGCTAATCCATTTGCAATTGCATTTCCAACACGTTACACAGAAACCTGTCAATCAGCGTCAGGGGCGGGTCTATACTGAGGGGCGGGATTGTATGGGGAGTGACGTCACTCGCACTCGCCGACCAAGAGGGGGATATTTGAGCACTGGAGGTGAACCGAGATTATCTCATTTGTTTATCAAGAAATAAACACACAAAAATGACAAATCGCATATTTTCTTGCTCCGGAGTGGACAGAGAAGTTTTTACAAATAAAAATATTTTTAGATCTTCTCCTGTTACAGCCTGCTGGAGCTAAATCTTTTTATGTAATCTTAGTGTTATGCGCTAAAATGCCTCCCTGCCACTGATTGCCCCCCCCTCCCCAACATAACCTCTATCAAATATTATATTACAACATAAATTAATAGGTTTATGATTTACAAATTGCACCAAACGAATTTGATTATAAAATAATCTATATTAAAAAAAACACGTAGTATAGGGGGAAAATATATTAATTATATATTATTTTCACATACAACCCCTGGCAAAAATTCTGGAATCACCCTCTCAGAAGATGTTCATTCAAATGTTTAATTGTGTAGAAAAAAAAACAAGCACATACTGTACATGCCACAAAACTATTTTCACTCAACAATCCAAACTTCTGGCTGTATAAAACACTTAAAAAAACAAAGAAAGATAACTATAGTCAACGACAACTGTTTTAACAACTCAAACAGAGGAAAAAAATATGGAATCACCAAATAAAAACACTACTTGTACTTTGTTGCACCACCTCTGGCTTTTATAACAGCTTGAATTCTCTGAGTCCTGGATTTAACTAATGTCAAACTGTATACTTCATCAGTCTGTCTCCAGCTTTGTCTTATTGCAGTTGCCAGATCAGCTTTGCAGGTTGGAGCCTTGTCCTGGACCATTTTCTTTCATTTCCATCACAGATTTTCAATTGGATTAAGGTCCGGACTATTTGCAGGCCATGCCATTGACATTATATGTATTTCCTGTAGGAATGTTTTCACAGATTTTTCCCTATGGCACGATGCATTATCATCCTGAAAAATTATGCTACCATCACCAAACATCCTTTCAATTGATGGAATAAGAAAAGTGTCCAAAATCTCAACATACACTTGTGCATTTATAGAAGATGTAATGACTGTCATGTCTCCCATATCTTTACCTGACATACAACCCCATATCAATAATGATTGTGGAAATTTGCATGTTTTCTTCAGGCAGTTGTCTTTATAAATTTCATTGGAACGGCACCAAACAAAAGTTCCAGCATCATCACC
>CM060105.1:38091393-38178893 GCA_030522415.1 Channallabes apus | reverse complement strand
AACATAAAGGAACAAATGATCAAAGGACATCCATAGTCTGTGGAACGACTTTTGTGTTTTTTCGCTATGGTATTTGGTTTTACTTATTGTCTAAAGTTAATATATATGACCACTCAAAAGTTTTGTGATCACTTTCTAACTCGTGATTTTTATTTCTTTCTACATTGCAAAGCAATGCTGAAGGCATCCAAAATATGCAATAATCTACTTTGACCAGTTAATGTTGAGATGTACTTGCTACTTATGATCTGTAAATCCTTCATAATGGCTCAAATCTGAGGTGCTGGTTGTTAATTGGTTATTTATGAGGCTGGTAACTCTAAATGAACTTCTCCTTTGCAGCATGGGTTGATGGGTTTTGCAAATGCATGTTTGATGGGTTTTGCAAATGCACTTAACAAAACTGTTCTTGCAAGAACTGTTCGTAACAGCTGACCTTCATATCTTGAAATAACAACTGACACAACAACTGTTGTCCATATGTGTTATTTCATAGTTTTGAAATCCCCGGTATTGTTGTAGAATGAAACAAATAAAGTCACCAAACAAAAACAAAGAAATTTGCAAGTGATTTAAATCTTTTGAGCGGTTGTGTAGATGCACATCTAGTAAGTACAAAAAAAAATTCTAATAAAAGGCCAATAAACACTTGGTAAAATAACTTTAGGCCATATAAAGTTTACTAGTTTTGATAGATATTGTCGGTTTGTATGCAAGTGAAACACTATTGTGCTTGTGGCAATAAAAATATGTGAACATTTCTAAATCCCTATTATAAAGAATAACACTGTACCATTTCAATTTCATACATATTTTTAAACAAATTATTAGTAATTTATTTAGTACAGTTTTAGTTACTCTTGAGAACCTATTTTTATTCTGAAATGTTCAATTTTAAGAAAAAAAAATTGGGGGTTGATACATATTTGTGTGCAAGTAAATTTGGAAATCAGAACAGTATTTTTAAGCATGCTTATTTACAAAATCATGTGAATGTATACAACAATAATTAAGAGATGCTGTAAAATCAGCTAGAAGATTCCATGTTACACTATTGTAGGGTAGAAAAATTATAATGCAGCAGTATCATTTTGGCACATTTTATTTGAGGGAAAAAACATTAATAGGACAGTGAAGTTAGACCTATTAGAAAATTACATTGTTGATAAATGAAAGTTGTAAAAGGCGTATAGGCTAGAAGTCATAGTTAAATTGAAATATTTTATTATGCATTTAACTCATATTTATAAGACGTACCTTGAATTTTCTTCTGTAATCATCTGTAATCATGAATAAACTGCAACTGATCTACTAAAAGCAATTTTTGCAATTTTTTTTCATATATATTTCCCACAATTTACACAGATATTATAATGTAATTTTACAATAGAAAAAAAAAGGGGGGGGGGGGATTTCATGCAAAAAAATAAAAAATAAAAATCTTATTAAAGTAATGGACCTTTGCAGTCGCCTTTCAATGGATTGCCTTTTGCCAAAAAGTTTTTACCAGAAGATGGCGGTAAAGCCTTATTTTAGACTAACGGCGATTAACTCGCTGTAGAGTGTTTTTTATTATTATTATTATTATTATTATTGCTGTGCGGAAGCTATGTTTTAGGAAAATTGTCATGACTTTTCAGGTAACCGTTGAGTTCAGTAACACTGAGGGAGGGACAAACTTCAACAAAACTCATAAGATTATCGATAAAAATCATGTATATAAACTGCGTAAAATGCTGTTTAATAGACAGTCTTGTTTATTTCTATATAAAACATTTTAAACAGCTTTAATGGGTTATTAAAATCAAATCAAATTCTAATTTTATTTGTCACATACAGAGTCATACACTGTGTTTGAAATGCAGTGAAATGCTTATACGACCACCCGTGACCTTAAAAAAAACATCAGCAAGACATAAATTATGGAATAAAAAGAGATATAAAATATAGATTTACATTTAGCTATAGAAAATAAAAACAAAATATAAAATGTAAATAAATAGGTGTACAGTACAAATATAGAATATTCAGCATGTGCTGTTTATTTGTCAATTCTAATTGATCAGAAAATGTTTCTTTTTCTCTACTTTACATGTACGGCACTTGGCAGACACCTTTATCCAGAGCACGTGCCTCCTGACTGTACATCCAAAAAGTATGTAGGGTTAAGGTCCTTGCTCAAGGTCCCAGCACTGGCACCTTGGTGGTGCTGGGGTTTGAAACTAACTGTCGCCACATCGGAATAACCAGTCCGCACAACAACTTGGCATAGGTTTTTACACCGGATGCCCTTCCTGATGCAACCTTCCAATTTATCCGGGACCGGCACTGTGTCCAGTAGCTGGGGGTTTGGGCACTGGCTTGGAGTCAAACCCAGGCCTTTCGCATGGCAGGCGAAACACCTACCACTGAACCACCAGTGCCCATCACCCCCAGGGGGTTTGAAACTAATAATTAACTAAAATATGTACATATTGAATGCTCCATAATGTGTTTGTCAGAAAGCAAAAATATATAACACTTGACTTGGAAATGTTTACAATGAGGAGAAACTAACTTAACATTTATAGAAGCAGTCTCCAGGGTCAGTTTGCCATCATGTTCAAGTGTTTAGAATGAACAACTACTTACAAAATAAAACTCCCTGCTTGATTATAAATACATGGGTAAGCAGGGCTCATATGTATTTACAGTAAGTAAAAGTGAATGTTTAGGAAAGAGTGCTAGTGTATTTTTTTCCCCTACAACTTTGTTTAAAAGCCCTATGTGCAGCTAGGAGGCCTGGTGGTGGATTGGTTGGAAACACCCACAACACAGTGAGAAAAAATGTCACAAAGGAGAAAAAAAATCAAACAAAGGGGACACTCAAAAAGTGCAACAAAAGATTGCAGCAACGGTTGTCCTTAAGTATTCTGACAGACAGGTGCAGGAAATCCAGGTTAGTCAGCTTGGAGAATTCTGGGGAACCGAGTTCTGCTGAATGGGTTCTCTCACTGTGGGTTTCTGCCGCCCTCTGCTGGCTGTCAGTGTTGTATCGCAGCCTCGTGACAAGCTGGAAAGCGACAAACAAAGGCTGGGGAAATACTTCTCTTTATAGCTGTTGTAAGGTAAGTGATAACAGGAACACGTTTGTTTTGTCACAAATCACAACATGATTTGTAACAATAAGTGAATAAAAACTGACATGTCTTTTAGGAATAAAAAAAACTTAAATAATATATTCATTGATATTGTTTTTTATGGGAGGAATAAAACATATTAAATGCCAAGATGCCAAAATAAACCCCAAACTTCATTTTGGGTTGTGTCATATCACACCATACTGTTGATGATTATTTTACTACAGCTTCATATTAAGCTGCACGGTGGGATAATGGTTAACACTGTTGCCTCACACCTCCAAAGTTGAGGGTTCGAGTGTACATGGAGTTTACATGTTCTCTGCGTGCTTGGTGGGTTTCCTCCCGCAGCTTTACAATGTGCCCATAGTGTGTAAGAGAGTGTGTGTGTGTTTCTGTGACCTGCGATGGACTGGAACTCCATCCAGGATGTACTCTGCCATGTGGGACAGGCACCAGAGCTTCCACAACCCTGTAGAGAATTAGTGAGTAATTGAGAGCTTCACACCCTTGTTAATGCACAACAGACAAAATCAGCAAGTCAAGTGAGAGTAAAAGAGACCGCCTGAGATTGTAAGTGAAGACATGCTGCTTTTTAGAGGTTTATATGATAATAAAGTGATATTTGAAGAGGCCTAGTGACCCTGACCCACTGGCCTCTTCTCCCTCAAAAATCAAACATAGGTGGATGTCTCTTATATTTCCAAGGTGCACTCAAGCACACATTAACCTGGCTTCACACACACACACACACACACACACCCTATAAAGTTTGTTGACATCCACACTCTCTAAAAGCAGCGAAAGCCTAATTGCCCCTGGACTCCATCATTTAGGTTTTGAAACCTTTTGAGTGTGACTTGGGGCACCATGAGGGCATCACTGATTATGACAGGATTGCTAGGCTAAATGCTTTGACCTACCACAGAGGTCAGCTAGCTATCACATGCTTATCACACACTTTGCACCTGACTGGACAAGGAAGCCAGACAGAGTGTGTATCTTTCCAAAATCGATTTCAAGCCTAAACAGCTAAAACGAAAGGATTTGATTGAGGTTTTGATGTGAACCTTTGGCCAGATAATTTACACTGTGTGTTTAAGGTGGTTTGTTTGCATGTGCATTGCCTGAATATATATATATATATATATATATATATATATATATATATATATATATATATATATATGCTCCTGAGTGTGTGTGTGTGTGTGTGTGTGTGTGTGTGTGTGAACATATCAGTGACTATTGCTCCACACCTCATTTAAAGAGAGAGAAAGGAGTGTAATATCTGTGACTCAGATAAGGTCTAACAAATAAAAAGGCTAATTTAGCAAGTTTAATTAGACAGGGTCATGTATAACTATCGTGCATTTGTTCAACTTGTCAGTTTCTATAGTGACAGACATGATCCTTGGGGCATGTAGTTACAGGTTAACATAGATGTATATATAGACTTTTTGTCACTAACTGTTTAAATACACCTTTAAAAAATTCCTATTTTTCAATATGGGGCCAGTGGTTATTCCATGGGTTTGTCACTAGGCATTCTTCTTCTTATTATTATTATTATTATTATTATATGGTTAAATGTTCATCAACATCATAAAATTTTTTATATTGTTGTTGCCACAGGAAATACTTTGTGATTATGTCATACAATAGGCTATTAATTTTTTTTTACATAGTAAGGTAAAAAAAAAAAGAAAAAAAAAAAAGAAAGAAATAACATAACTACTTTTTTCCCACAAGAGAGTAATTTATGTTACAAACTTTGTAAAGCAACTAACTATATAAATGGACCATGTGGTAGCTTAGGTCTCCCAGAGTACCAGGGCTTCCTTAAAAGTTTAAACAGATATCTAAAAAAAAAAAAAAGAAATAAATACTTTTACCGTAATTTGTCAAAAACTTTTAAAAAATCAAAATGTGAAACTGCAAATAATGCATCTAAAATAGGTAACCAACGTACCTAGCATCAGAAGATCTCAAAGAAGTGACAATCATAAAGTACTTGTACCTTTGTACTTGTAGTAGAAAAACACAAAAGTAAAAAAAAAACACAGATCTAAATATATAACTTATATATTTTTGCTAATCCTAGAGTAAGATATTTTATGCTAATACACATTAAGTTTCTAGCTATGACAAAAGCAGCTTCTCATCTTTATATGTAATGAATTTATTTATATAATTTACATGTTTAGAGATTTAATTTCATTAGTTCTTCCATGTAAAATTATGTGACTGATGATGGAGGGGAAGTTTCTTTGTGTAAGTCAGAAATGTCAAAATGGTCAGAAACAACTTTAAATGAACACATATTTGCCCACAAAACCCAAATCCACAGTGCTATAAAGTTAATGTTTTGCATCTTCTGAACAGTATGTTTCCTAGCTGTATTAAATTGCAGCTTAATTTTGTAATCTGAAACGAATACACTAATGATATACAGCTGTATGCCTGTGTGTTTTTAAAAAAATGTTGCCATTACAGAATGGTCAATTTACTGGGATACACCAAGTAAAGAAAACAACTAAAAAGATAAAAAAATAAATAAATAAATAAAAGATAAAAAAAAAAAATTCTGGAGGGATAGTGCTGAACCATCAAAATCAACAGTAACTGCCATAGCTCCATGTTTAATAGTGAAAGTAAAAGCATTCTCATATGCGTGCAGTGTGGTGAGAACTCACATAATTGAGACTAAACAATTGTGTGGAATTTGGAACGATGGAAAAATATCATATGATACTGATGAGTTCAGATTGACCCTTTTTTCCAGAGCGATAGGTACAAAAGTCCACTGTACAAGCCCCTAGAGACAGTGTTATGATCTGGTGTTGCTTCAGTTGCTCAGATCTAGACTCAGCAACGTTATGTGGCAATAAAATAAAGTCAGCTGACAACCTGAATGTACTGAATGACCAGGATCATCACATCTATGGAGTTTTTCTTCCCTGACGGCATTGGCATATTCCTGGACTCAATTTGTGAAAGAGGTTGGAACATGAGAAATCATATTTACACTTGAGCTGGACACCACACTGTGTGCTGTAATCTAGGCTAAAGGTGATTGAATTAAATAAATGTTTTGTCTCGGCAGTGTACATAAATGATGGCAAAGTGACGTTTTAATAAAACTAGCAAAAGTGCTATTAAAAAAGGTTAATTTACTTATATTTAACATTGCATTTACATTTTTCATAAAGCTTTAACCGCTCCAATCACTGAATAAATATAAATTTTTGCCTAAAGAGTATACTATGCTAATACTTACACTATGTTCCAACCAATAAACCACTATTGTATTCAAAAGTAGAACGTGAATTTTTGTTTGAAAAGTGTGAAAAAAATATGAGACAAAAGTGGTCTAAAACAAGACCCCCTGTCTAACTTGTTGTTGCTTGACCTTGTATGGGAAGGATTGTAATGCAGGTTATTTAGTACAATTCCATGCCAACAATAATAAAAGTATATCTGTGCAATAACATGTCAACGCTGATAGAAAAGAACATGATTAATAGATTTTGATGTTGTAAATTTGTAACTGTTGCGTTTGCAGAGTGGGTGGGGGGATTATTCAGGACAGAGTTTCAGAACTACTGCTTTCAAGCTCGACTGATAACATGAGTCAGGGTGTTTCCTTTTCATACTGCATTTTTGTTCATATGTGGACAGTCAGAATAATCTCAACAATTCAGATATCTTTCCATGGGCTAAAAACAGCTGCATGTTGGCGTTATTTTTTGGTATGTTTGCATATAGAACATTCATGGAATATTTTCTTCAACTCGTAAAAAACTTTCACTAGTTAAAATCTTCATTAGCAGTTTTATTTATATATATATATATATATATATATATATATATATATATATATATATATATATATATATATGCTTGAAAATTGATGGATAACTTGTTGCCAACTTGCAGAACAGATGTATCTGTCTTTGGGAACTGTACACATAATAATTCACCAACAACACATAAACTTAGCTGGGCGTTATTGCGACATCCCCAGTACTGTCTTGACTTGCTCCAGGACATGTTTGGACCATTAAAGGAGTTCCTGAGAGGCCAGGGTATCATATGTGAAGCAGGCAATTCGATCATGGCTCAGATGTTCTGAGAACACATTCTACCTTGATGATATCCAAGCACTAGTGAAACGCTGTGATAAGTGCATTAGTGTATGGAGAAATAAATTGAGTTTTTTCACTTTAATAACTGTGTTCTGTTTTTTTGCACAATTAAAAGTCGCAGTTTGACTCGTAGACCCCATGAAATATACAATTTTAACAAAAAAAACATCCCTCTCCATATTAACTGATCACGTAATCTTTATGAAATTTAAGTAATTGCATTAAAACATATTCCTTGGATTCTTGATATTCAAAACTGTTAGTCCATAATATTCCAAATTTTAATGAGTTACAGATAATCTATTGTTTTGTGGTCTTCTAATTATTAGCGTAATATGAGCATGACTTTAAACAATGCCTTCAAAATTTACATACACTTCCTTACTATTTAAGTGGTCATGATTGATTGTCCATAACTGCACCCCTGACATTAGGTGACTAGTACAAATGTGCTGCTAAGCTAGAACTCAGAACAACTGCAAGGCTGATAAGCTAACAAGTAAGTGTTTGGCTAGTGGTTTGGCACTGACCGCTGCATGACAAACCATCTCACAAGACAACAAGAAACATCTTTGTAATGTTGGGTCATATTTCAGACCTGTTTAGTGACGAGGCACAAGATGCGGTTATCGTAATGGATGTTAGCAAAACAGAGCAAGAAAACAGCCATTTCTGCTATTTTAACTGGGATAATTTTCTGTTTCTTGGTATCAGACTCTTCGTATCAGGACTAAAGTTTAAAAACAGAATACGATATCAGTGAATTGGATGATAATTCCTCTGAATTCTGGTCAACTGAACAAATGTCTGTGCAGCATGTTTGTTTAGCATGTCAAGTCTCATTGTTGCAGCCTCATTGTCCCTGTCTCTGTCTGAACTCTGATCTCTGTTTGACCTCCAGGTGGAAGGTCACAGGGCACGTCTACATCGTCTCTTCATTTTCATCCTTCATACGTAGCTGATGAATTTTTCTCCCAGTCTTCCACTCTCTCCCTTTCTCAGTCCCTCAGCCTGCCGTACTGCGTCCTTCATCGCGTCTCTTTCTCTTTCACCCTCCCCTTTCCACTGTCATCACCAAGACCTCAGTGTCTCCCTGTGACACCCCCACCCAAGTTCCCGTCCTGTCTTAGGGGCTATCAGAGTCATCAGGAACTCCATCAGCAGCCCTATACATCACACGGCTGCTCTCCACCAATCACTGTGCTCATTGCAAATGCACTGGCCCATCAACCCACCCGAACACAGAGGATCCTTTTGTGCTGACTAATCTATTGAGACTGCTGTACATTTCTGTATATACACACAAACTTGTTGCAATCGTGATCTCCTGGCGAGTAGCCGCAGAACCTGAAGTGCTCTTGGCTAATTCTTGCTCCTGGACAGGACAGTACATACGTTGTTACTGGAAAGTACATTCTGGAAAGAAATAAATCACAGCACGAATGCGTCATCAAAGTGCCTCTTTAAGGCAATGACAAAGAACAAGAACCCGTTTAAGGAGGGTAAGAAGAGCAAATAAAGATTGCAGGAGCCAGAGTGTTTTCTCTGGTTGCACAACATGCACTAAATCAGTCAGAATTTTTTTTAAATGGCACAGTAACCCCCCTCCCGAACTTTGAACATCAACAGGACTAGAAATGAGAAGGTTTCATTGTTATTCCTTCTACTAAAGATTAAAACACTCTGTCCCCTTTTTTACTGGGTTCTGGTGGTTGCTATGTCATTGATGACCATGTAGATTGTCTGAATGTTTTAACTCAGGATTGCAAGATATCCTACTGACATCTGGACACCAATGTTGAACTTTTTTGTACCCCAGGAAACAATAACACACTGAATTTTTTTATTATTTAACCAAATCAAGATACAGAACGTCTGTATATGCTGATTGGAAAAAAATCAACAATGAGTGAACTCTCGGGTGAAGCTTATACACTCACGGAGCTTGTGTTTGGACCTGGAAGTGCTTCCAACCCAGTGTCCTCCCTGACACAAGACTCACCTTCCTGTGGTGGTATCGCCTTTCAGAGGGTCGCCAGGCCAAAGTTCAGCGATTACCCCTCCTCACTCAGGTCTTGGCAAGGCTGCTAGGGGTCAAGCCGAGCCGGCCGATAACACGGGCGACGGCAGGGCAGGAGCCGTCATCACTTTTCTGTTGAGCATCAGTAGCCTCGGGGCATCTGGATGCCCCTTTACCCATAGCGATCCTCTTGCTGTCACACATGACCCTATGAACCGAGACATTCTGCAGATTTTGCATAATTGAATCTCAACTTTGATGACAGAAGTGTGAAACGTAATGAAACAGGACAGGTGTTAAATAATTCGATTTGGCTTATAACAACATTCACACACACCTATACAATAATTTACAGAATTTAAGACCACCGATCACACACAGAGATAAAAACCTACAGACATGGAACAATATGAGTAATATATTGATTTCATATCTATACCTGTTATCCTCCAGTGAGCTACTGTGACTCCAGACACTCATTTCCCCCACCTTAGTAGCGCCTAATGGTTTCATAATGACTGTTGATGGTATTTTGTAAGTTGCTATGACAATGTAAAGGATCTTAGTAATAATCGTTAACTTGTTTAGACATGTCCAGTGATTTCCTGGTGGAACTTCACACCATTCAGATCAGTGCCAGTAACTTTTGTAATAAGCTGGTGATTAATAGTGCCTTAATGAACCCCGTCACATCAGCAATATTCCTATTGGGAACAGACCTGATTTAGATTTTCCAGAAATTTTGATTTATTATTATTTTTTATATATAACAGCAGCTCAGACAATGTTGCCTAAAGTTTATTCCATATCAATGTGGTTATTATGAAATGTTATCGTTCCTGTAGAAAGAGCTTATTCAGAATATTATGCCAGTTCACATACAGGAATAAACAAAGTGTATCATCAGTAGTTTTAAAAGAAAAAGAGGCTGGTGAGTGATTATTTGATTTTACCTCATATAAAATTCCACAACATTCAATGTAATGACATTTTCTCATTCTTTCTAATGCTTTATTTTGTACAGGGTCATGGGTACATCCCAGACAGGGTACCAATCCATAACAGGGCACAAGCACACACTCACACACAATGGGCAATTTGAAAATTAGTCTAATCTGCATGTCTTTGGACTGTGGGAGGTAACTGGAGTACCCGAAGGAAACCCTCTAAGTACAGGGAGATCCTGCAAACTCCACAGACACAGAGCTGAGCCAGGAATCGAACCCTAAACGAGAGAGTCTACAGTGCTAACCACTGGGTCACTGGGCCACTGGGACAAAACATTATATCTGATCACCAATTGTTGTGGTATAATACTTCTGGAAGTGCTGTTATTGGAACCAAATGCTATACAAATAATACAACTATTTAATTTTTTGAATCAAGATTAGATGGAATATTAGGCCCTATTACAACCACTTGAATCAGGTTAAAGCATCAGGTTACACAATTTCCCATTAGGAAACACAACAAAACTGTAGTTTTTTCCCAGACATGATTCAATACTGAGGCAGCAAATTCCTTTCTTTTGTGGGAAATATTCTTCTATTCTTTACCCCGCCCATTACCATGTACTGTAAAAAGTGAATACTAGAGCAGTCCATTGTCAATGAAATCCATTCAAAAAATTTTTAAACTACTGAACATACAAACTGTTCATTTCCTGAGTATAGGGATCCTCTTGCACATCATCCAGCCATGTGAGGGGAAATCATGGACCCATGATGCCATTTGAGTGTGAACGGCAGTTTTAAGCAGTGAAAGCCTTGCATCAACTGGCCTGACAGCACCAAGGTCCAGCGCTGATCCTTGGCTACAGTTTAATCGGGCCTCCAGGGTCAAGGAAGGGTTGAACCCACCGTAATGACTTCCTCCTAATAATAGTATGATATATGGACTCTGTGATATGCTTTGCTGTTGACCAGCATGTCACCCCGATGGGTTCCGGGTTGAGGTAGAGGTTGAGGGGCGAAACTCGAGGCGAATAAGAGCGTCCAGTCATAGCTTCAGATTCCCATGCCCTCTGATTTCAACCGGAAACGTTAGTGAAGATGACTGGAAATGATATGACTGATGATTATTGTTATTTTCTTCTCTCTTTCTTTAAAAAAAATAAATAAAATTATAAAATGTGAAAAGAACATTTTAAACGTGAAATGCTGCAAATGCAAAAAATGTTAGAATGAGTACAGAAAAAAACAACATTTAAATACTTCAACAATGATGTCATTATTATACAAGCTAAATAATCCAACAGTTCCCATAAACATGGCGGTAATTTTGCTTCATTGCCAAAGTCCCTCTTATTATTAAACAGAACAATGTGACTCTTGACAGGCCGCTTCCTACCACCTCTGAAATAGTCATTAATGTGCACGCATACACGGACACGCGCACACACACACACACACACATACACAGACACGCACACACAACCAGTCAGATGTTTGCCCCAGCCAACACAGCTCTTATGAGTAGTGGTCTGGCATGTGGCGTCATGCTTGTAAAGTTTTATCACTCCTGCATCCAAGTGTATGTGTGTGTATGCAGACGCATGGTACTTGTGGGCAGACAGAGAGAGACACTGGACACAGACTCATCATTCTGGCAGCCTGACTATTTACCAAGCATGTGATTACCCCCTAGATCCTGGTGTTAATGAGAGAGCCAAGGAGAAGAAGAAAGAGAGAGAGAGTGTGTGTAACAGATACTAATGAGGTCATATGAACACAAGGCAGATGGTTGCATTTCCCATAAGTGCCATAGGACAAAAGAGTGACATGCGTTGGTCGAAAGAGGATGACTTTGAACAGTCTCTCTCTCTCTCTCTCTCTCTCTCTTTCAATCTCTCTCTCTTTAATATTACAGGAAAAGCACTGGACTTTTAAGTGATGTGATCGTAAATATGATACAGTGGGATGCATGTGGAGTAAATTACTGGCAGATATGGGTGTCCAGTAGGGGGCAATAAACCATCTCTCTCTCTTTCTCTTTCTCTCTCTCTCTCTCTCTCTCTTTCTTTCCCTTCTCTCAGCCACTCTTGCTTAGGTTGTGCGACCTCAACTGGTCACTCTGCACTGTTTTTTCCTGTAGTGTCAGAAATCCACTCTCTCTCTCTCTCTCTTTCTCTCTCTCTCTCTCACACACACACACACACACACACACACACACACACACACACACACACACACACAGACCTGCAACCACTCATTTACAAGGTAGCTACAACATACACACACACACACACACACACACACACACACACACACACACACACACACACACACACACACACACACACACACACACCACATGTTATCCACAGCTGTAGAGAAAGCCAGCCACATCCTTCTCCTCTTCCGGAAAAACAATGGCGGCGGCCTGGGAATGCTGGGATAGGCAGGTGCAGAGAGTGAGCAAGCGAGGGAGGAAAGAAAAGAGAGAGAAAGGGACGGAGAGGGGGAACAGGGGATCTACTTCCTTTACCAAACACGCAGATGGAGAACAAACGTCTGCAGTACGCATGGTCATTCTGCTCAATCAGCTGTGTGCGGCTTCAGGGCTCGGTCTTCGCACGGGACAAAAACTAGAAATGTGCGGGACAGACGCAGGCAAAATTTTTTTTAATGTCATATATAGATGAGACGACTGAATGGCTAAGATTTAATACTTAAACAACATAATGAAGCTGATTCAGAGTGGCCATGTTGTTTTTTTTTTATGCTTGTTCTTCATGTCACCACTTTCGACTAGTCGCATACTTGAGATGAGACATTTGTTTTGAATGAATACTTCCTCGTCTAAACATTCTGTTTTCCTCGTCTACTTTTCTGTAAACAGGCCGTGTCAGCAGATCGCTAATGAGACCTGAGGGAGTAAATAAAATGAGAAATCTGTGAAAATGATCTTATCTAACCTATACGTCTCAAGAGATGTACTTATTACATGGTTTGATCAATTACTTTCAGATAAATAATTGACCTCAATTCATGTGATTGGATAAACAGCAATAGGGAATCTGATCTAGAGGCCTGACTTCACGACACCAAATACTAGAAGGTTGAAGATTTCTTAATTCATCAGAATTGATGATGTTACAGTATATGCGGGGATGATTTCCTCCTTTTGTTCAACGGCCATCCTGGGCCGATTCTGATAGAATATTCTGATAGGACACCTTGTATTATTTCCTTTAATTATTTTACAAAAAACCTAATATGGTTATTACATCTAAAAAATCATAACTTTTTTTTTTTTTACTAATGCAAAGTTTTATATAATTCATTGTGCTTTTATTGTACAGAATAACTGAACACAGTTCTGAGAGTAAAAACTGTTAACTTTATTTCTCTATATAATTCCCTGCTACACTAATGCACTTACCCCAGTGTTTCACTGGTGCTTGGATACCAGAGTAGAAAGTTTTCTCAGTACACTGAAGCCATGATTTGACTGCCTGTCTGATTCATGTCTGAAACACTGGCCTCCCAGGAACTCCCTTAATGGCCCGAACATGTGGAAATGCTTAGAGTGAGGTCAGGACTTTATGGGGGATGTGGCTATAACTTCCAGCCGAGTTCCTGTAATATAATGTAATGATTGTGTGTACAGTTCCCGCAGACAAATGCATCTCTTATGCAAGTTGGTAACAAGTAATTTGGTTCAATTTCCAAGGATCAGGTATTCCACTGTCTGAATGTGGGTTCTGAGCCACCTTGGCCGGGATCGTCATAGACGGACATTCATCCTTCTTTAAATTATTTGATTACAGATGTTTTTCTGCAGTCTCTAAGTCATACTATGCTTTTGTAAATGTCAATCATTTAATGACTTTATTCATAGGAAATTTCATCACAAGTCCCAGTTTGACTTGATAAAGCAAATCGACGAGACAATAGAATAAAACTGTAATGTATAAGTACAGGCTGAATAATCACTTATATATATAATTATATAATATATACAGTATATTATATAATGATAAGACTATTCAAGATTCAAGATTCAAGATTCAAAGAACTTTATTAATCCCAAAGGGAAATTGCTTATGCTCGGTTACAGGTGCTCACAGTTGTTAACTAAGGAAGGTAATAAAGGTAATAAATAATAATACAAAAAAAAAATAAATAAATAAAATAAAATAAAATAAATAAATAAATAAATAAAAAAATAAAAAAATGGGTAAGTATTAGTGTCCTGTTGTATACCATTAAATGAACAATTAAGCTACAATGTTTACCCAACCCAAGTATTCTGATAAATCTGTAAAATATTTTGCTAAAACGTTTTAGGATTTAACTGTGTCGGATCTAAACCTGAAAATCTGGCCATATATACAAAAAAATACAATAAAATGAATGATTAACTAACTACATGGCATCATTGAAAGAAAAAAACGATCTGTTCCCTCAGTCAATAGTGCAGTAATCTCATTATTAACACTACCCCCATCTTTCCAAAAACCACATTTTGACAATTCATTATATCATAAACGTTCAGGATACATTACTGCCCAAGTTGGCACCTTTCAAGATTCACCAACTGTCTTTTGCATAAAACAACTGGAAATGAGGAACTAGACAGGAAGCTGGTGGTCAAATGGTATCACCGGATTTGCATGTTGGATTTGTGGATTTCAATCTGATTTGTGTATAAATGCTTGTGGTTTAAAGTATTATCAGACAGCAAGATACAGAAAAAAAACATCAAGCAACCAGGTTGAAACAAGGTCAACATTGTGCAGCATTCTGAGCAGATACACTGGAATGTAATACCCTCTTCCAGTTCTTGTAAATTCTCTTTACATTACACACTTTATCAGTGAAATAGCAGACCTGGGACCTGGAGCCTATCCCAGGAGACTCTGGGCACGAGGCAGGGTACACCCTGGACAGCGTGCCAATCCATCGCAGGGCACACACACACACACACACACACACACACACACACACACACACACACACACACACACTCATTCACACACTATGGTCAATTTGGGAACGCCAATTAGCCTAATCTGCATGTCTTTGGACTGTGGGAGGAAACCGGAGTACCCGGAGGAAACCCACCAAGCACGGGGAGAACATGCAAACTCCATGCACACAGAGACGGGAATCGAGCCTGGTCGGGAATCGAACCCGGACCCTGGAGCTGCAAGGCGACAGTGCTAACCACTACATCACCATGCCGCCGCAGACATTATTATTATTATTATTATTATTATTATATAAATATAGGCAAGAATGGTTCAAATAATTGGATTTTTTCCCCTTAAGTTGCAGATTACAGACAAGACAAATCCTGATTATACTTAAAGATTAAATTAGAAGGAAGTGAAGGGACAAAGCAAAGGAGGAAATGAATATACAGTGGGTGTAAAAAGCCCTCCACTTCTGTGGTGTTATTAGGACTAAGAGTGAGGCCGTCAGGGGGACAGCGAGAGCATCGGGTGGAGGTGGGATTGTGTGTGTGTTTGTGTGTGTGTATGTGTGTGCGTGGAGTTCAGCATTTCCTGGTTTGTTTATACTTCTCACACACTTTTCTTCCTGTGAGGCCTGGATTTAGATTTCCTCCCTCATTGATGCTATTTTGAGACCTTTTTTTTTTTTTTTTTTTTACCCTTGTTCACTCTCTGGTGCTTGTTCTCTCTCTGTGTGTGTAGGAGGAAGGAGGAAGAGAGAGAGAGAGAAATACAGAGAGAGAGAGAGATGGTGGAGATGAAGAGTTCAGGAGAAAGGCACCAGGTGGTGTATAAAGCAATTGTTCATAATCCAGGTGCCTGTGCGTGTGTGTGTTCGTAAGCGTGCGGGTGCATGCGTTCACGTGTGTGCATGTGTGTGTGCATATCTGCCTCATATGCTAAATGTATATTATAATGCTTCTAAGCCTTTTACTACTTCAAAGTTTTACTAGGAGCATCTGGCAGTGTGCTGTTTCTAACTTGCCAAAACTTTCTTCTTCCCCTCTCTCTCTCTCTCTCTCTCTCTCTCTGTGACTCTCTTACTGTCTGTCCCTTTGTCCCTCTCATCAGACAAACAAATTAAAAAGACCTTCACACTCCCCCTTGGGCATTACAGAACTGCCTTCCTGCACGTAAGAAGCATGTGTATCTGTGTTTGTGTGTGTATATCCACCACTTGAAACATCTTTCTTCCTGTTTACCACTGTTTGCTCACCAGCCTGAGACCCCCTGCAATGGTCCTTCCTTTTACGCCGAGTGAAATAAAGAAAGGAATGCCTTTCTCGTTTTTTTTAGAATTACAGTTTGCAGTTTGAATTGCAATAATTTTGTGTTTGTGTGAAATAAAATGATGAATGTGAAAGGGTTTTTATATTGTGAAAAAGAAAGTGAATATAAGATTTTTGAGAAAAGTGTTCCCGAGAAGAAACTCTAAAGTGAAGTGCGTTATGCATTCTCTGAAGCATTTATATTTTTGCGAAATAAAATTACGATTATGAGAGCAATTTGTGAGAAATAAAGTGAGTTATGAGAATAATTTGTGATTCTATGAGAAAAATTATAAATGTTAGAGAATCTGGTGTTCATGTAAAATAAATGTATAAATATAACATTATTATTATTATTATTATTATTATTATATATATATTTTAAAGCAAATATGATAAATTTGGGTTAAAACTACAAATAACATTAAAGTTAAAGTTATTTTGTGTTCACGAGACATTATGAAATTATGAAATTATTCTGTGAGAAACAAAATGTTGAATTTGAAAAAATTTTGTGTTCATGTGAGAATACTAAATGTGAAGTTTTTCCTGAATAAAGCATAAATGTGAGATCATTTTGTGTAAAACATTTTTCCAGAAACAAGAGCATTTAGTGTTTTCAAGAAATAAATTAATGAGATGGCATTATGAGCATTTAAGTGATTTAACAGAAATTGATGACTGATTTGTAAGTGTGAAAAGTGAGAAAATTTTATTTGAACGTAAGAGGCCAAGGGATAAATATTACAAACTATTTGACCTTCAAATTAACATGGATGTGAGAGATAGAACTGTTGATAGAAATCTTAGAGATAAAGCAATAAAAGTGAGAGTAAAACTGAGAATATTTTCTGTGGATGTCAGATGTAAGAACATTTTTTTATTTTTTTATATGAATGTGAGAGGATTTTAAATCGTTTTTGAGAAATAATTGATTTGTAAATAATTTGCACAAATTTGAGCGCTAACAAGATGATTATTGGATTATTGGATGTGTTCGTCAGCAACCGATTGATGAATGTTTGAGCTTTTAATGCATTTGTAATGTACATTATGTAAGGACAATTTACGTGAATGCAAGACACAGAATAATTTTTGGTAACTTTTTAAATGCAAATTTGTTAGAATTTGAAATATAAACGTAGAAAATAAAATGATGAATGTGAGAGGATTTTTTAAAATCACAATAGAGGACCAAAGATAATTTATTGCTTGAGAAAAATGTGGAATACGAGAGCATTTTGTGTTTGTGAGAAATATGTTAATGAATGCGAGAGAATTTTCTCACTCATCGTCCACACCGCTTTAACCTGTATTCAGGGTCACGGGGATCCTGAAGCCTATCCCAGGAGACTTTGGGCACAGGGCAGGACACCCTGGACAAGGTGTAAAACCATTGCAGGGCACACACACACACACACACACACACACTACAGGCAGTTTGGGAAAACCAATTAGCTTAATCTGTGCCTGGAGGAAATCCACCAAGCACAAAAACAACGTGAACGCCATTGAGGACAGACCTGAAGCAGGAATTGAACCCAGACCGTGGAGGTGTAAGGTGAAAATGCTTATCACTTGATTGCTGCCAGACAATTGTCTGTTTGCAAAAAACAAATAAACATGAGAGCGTTTTATTTTAACATGATAAAATATTTTTGCATGAGGTAAAGTGGTGATGGTGATCCAATTACACTTGAGTACATCTGAGTGACCTGCACACGTTTTTGAACATAAAATGCTTCTCCATTCTCTCACTACAGAAGACTGGATATGGAAGTTCTAAAGAGAGACAGACAAAGCAGGACAGTTTCTGTCCTGTGAAGTTGAAAATCCTCTAACCAGCCACATGAGCCGTGATGCCTTTGTGGTTTCTGTTTTTGAAAGCACTTCATCTGGGCAGATGTTCATGTTAACGATCATTTTCTGCTCCTTTTAAGAACATAAATGTTTTATTGAAGATGGGTTGTGGCTAACCTCGACTTAAAAAAAAAAATATGAAAGCAAATGCAGTTCTCCTTCCAAACCCAACTTGGTCTGTAAATCGAATTAAGGCTTGTTTTCACTCTCGTTTTGATGATCGGTTCTGCATGCCAGTTCTGGCTGTCATTTGGATGACTCTCAACGGGCCCGTGATTTAACACCGCCAGTGACCGCCGAGTGGCCTCGCGACTCCTCACTTTGTCTCTTCGCACTCTAATTACCGGCCTGGATGTTTGTATGTCTGCAGGATCCTTCAGCGACAAAACAAAAAACCACAACAAAAGTTGTCCCCCTCTGTTTTCATTGAGCTCTGATGTTATTTATAGGCTTGTTTATTAGTCACCAAAGAGAGAGAATGAAGGAGAGAAAGAAGGAGACGGAGAGATGGCACGGATTATGGATGACAGTTATAGCAACGAATTAGTCACTCGTAAAAAAAAAAAAAAGATCACTCAACACACCCGTAGGACTGTTTAAGGCAGGTAGTGACAATATTCTTAATCTCTGACGTTTAAGCATTGCGCCATGAGTCTTGTATGTTTGCACTTGTTGACACTTATTTCGAAAGCTCTTGCTTGCACTGACTCAGAACCACTTTGCACACAAACATATATTTACAGTAAACACCAGATTTACACTTCTGGACCAAAAACAAGGAGAATTTGTGCCTTTATTTGAGGTTTTGGCACTCAAACGCTCCATTGAAAATTGTCAAAGTGAAGCAGTGTAAAATAAGTCAGCCCACACAAACCGAGAGGCGTGCTATGGTTATGACGGCATAAATTCACAACAACGGGCAAAGACTCGGCTGTGCGTCATCCTGAAACAGGGCCTTTCTTCAATTCATTCCTGGAAATACCAGCGGCCGCAGAGCCTAAGCTCGGGCACTCATCATTCCCGCAACACGTCGTGGGGTTTACCAATCCGTCAGGGAAAAAAAAACACCACCAACAACAACAAAAACAGCAACGCACAATAACACGCAGCGAGACTAGAAGAGTGTGTTGCAAGCAGCTCTGTTCATGTTTTTAGAGCTTTTGTCATGTGGGCGGCAAAGGTGTTCCTTCAGGGTGTGTATGGCAGACGAGCCATGATTCAACTAGCAGCGAAAGCATAACCGTGTTTATTTTCCATGTTAAGTAATATGAACGAGTGTGGGCTACGTATGTACAGTAGATGCCTGTGGAGTCAAGAGACAGGGGCGTGTTTCCCATTGTGTGTGTTTTTTTAAGTCGTGTTGCTCGGGGTGAAACTTGTTTTTTGTTTTAAACTTCTGAATGGAAGCAAAATGCACCACATGCCCGTCATCCTGTCGTTCGGTCATTTTTGTCATCACCGGCTTTTTACACACAAAATGAAAAGAAAAAGGGAGGAAGGAAGTGACATTTTCGTAGCAAAACAAAACAAAAAAAATAAAAAAATTTAAAGAATAGCCATATGGTCAGCTATTTGACCAGTTCTCTCTCTTTTACTGGCTTTCTTTATCTACTTCCTGACACTCATCATTATTGTCGTCACTGCCATTTCTCCTGTACCCAGAAACATTGCTCACTTTCCTTTCAAAACCTTTTCCTAAGACCTTTTGATATATATTCATCCTTCTCTTTCATTTCCTCCCTGCTTTTCATCGTTACTCAGTCCATCCTTTTCCTCCCAACCCAACAGCTCATCCTGTCTCCCATCTAACCTGTCTAGGAAGACACCCAGCTACTGTACATGGCCGTGCACCCTCTCTCGCTCTCTCTCTCACTCACTCTTTTTCTTTTATGTAATCCACTCATCAAACAAATCCTTTAATTATGTATGACTCAGCTCATATCATTGCACTGATTTATTACTGTTAGCATACGTGGCGTGCATCAGTGACTGACACTGTAGTTCGCCGGCCGCTAGACGTTTCCCGGCACCCGTCGACGTATATTTCAACACGGCTCCCGGAAGAGAGAGAGAGAGAGAGAGAGAAAAAAAGTTAGTCATTATTTTCAGTCAGGCTAAATAAAGTGTAAAAAAAAACAAAAAAAAAACGCCATCTCATATCTGAAGCACAAACATCAGCATAGACCAAACAAATGACCGGCCCACACAGAGATCTCAGTGTTTACAATGTCGGGAGCGAGTTTTGGAACTGTTTACAAAATGGCAGAGGAACCCAGACAATCAATCCAGCCATGTTTTGTTATTATTTGTCAGATAACGTTCACGTTGACATCAGGATTTTTCCTGTTAATCAAGAGCCCTTCAGATTCTCAGGGTCCGAGACGGAAGCAGGAAAAGCGGATGTGATTTATCTGACGCTCAGAAGGCCATCCTGAGTCATTTTTTTTTTTGAAAGATGGCTGTCTCCTGGTCGCACTTTCACATTTTACTTTCACCTCATTTTATTTCACAAGTACGACTGTGTGCACTGGAGCATCTTCAAGCCCTTCTTTAGATGCTGAAAGGATGCCATCAGGATTCATGGAATGATAAAAAAAAGTTGAGAGTTAAAAAAAAGGTGTGAGATTGGATTTAAGGTTGTTTGAAATAACATACTTTTCAACAAGTCATCTCCTATCAAGGACAACGACAGAGGGAGATACATCATCCTTCCATGCCGGGGAATCAAAGCATCAAGTACCAGCTTGATCAGGGCAAATATTGAATTTGGCGTTCACACACACACACACACAAGCCGGCAGTTATTTCGCTGACGAATGTTAAAACATCTGAAACGATGGCAACTGAAAACATCGATGGGAACCTTTTATGAGGTACACTCTCAGAGACGGTTAACATCTGCTGATAAATGTGCACACGCACACATAGACACACATCTCTAGCACTATTACATATAGCCTTGCTTCGCTTCCACCACAATGTAACAATGTTTTTGCGTTTCCTGTAAGTGCATTATTCCCAATTTCCTTCCTCAAAGCAAATAATAACACCTTCAAATAGATGCTTAACTTTAACATACATACCCCCACACACGATCGCAAACGTAAACAAGTACACACACGTCCGAGCTGTCACCGAAACACATGCAGGCTTGTAAAGTACAATAATTACCCCAAACAGAAACCAAAGATGACACACACGCAGCTCGTTTCAACACTGTCGGCTTAATCCGTTTTAAAATGCCGAGTCGACTGCAATCTGAAAAGTAAAAGGTGTACTCGGAGAAAAAAAAGAAAGAAAGAAAACGCAGAGCTGTGCTGTTAATCTTTGAACTCCGTTCCATCCAAACAGAGCCTTTCCTAACCCAAACATAGCAATCAGCACCTTTGAGTTAGCCATGTATTCATGAAAACATGAAATGTTTGCTGAAATGGGATTGAAGGAGTGATTTCGTGACTTTCACACCTTTTTGTCGAATGTGCCGCAGAAATATGAAAAGCATGACGGAGAAAGAGAGGCGTGCGAGATGGTGAAAGAGAGAAAGAAATTCAAATAAAGGGGAAAAGCAAAGAGAAAGACAGAGGCATGGAGAGAGAGAGAGAGAGAGAGAGAGAGAGAGACAGATGATAGACATCAGCTTTCCTGTTGAAAGACAATTACTGTCTGGGACAGGAGAGCTAATATCAGCCTACGGAGTAAACAAAACTACGGACAGCACAGATACTGTAATCAAAGTCTGACTTCCGGAGAATCGGGGCCAATTACAGCGACAGAAATACAAATAAGGGAGGTTGAGTGAAAGAGAGAGAGACAGTGACGGAGAGACAAAAGTCAGAGACTAGCCTTTAATTTTAAAACAGTGTAATACACAGGCAGATACAGGACTTAAGAGGTCACGCTAATGACAGGAGACGCTTTAATGGAGCCCGGTGCATGAAAGCCAGTGATTGGCAAGTGACAGCACCGAGTGACAGCTGAAACAGGCAGACTCGGTGGCACCCAGAAATACACGGCGCTCAATGAGTCACGCTGGCTAATTCATGGTCATAAATGTGCTTTTAACAAAAGCAACTTAAACAGAAGAACAAAAGGACACGCACCGTCCTCCGTGCATTAGTCAGGCCCGAATCCTAATCAGCATTCCACATCTTTGAGTGGACATGCTAGTGCTTTTTATTGAATGTGATGAGCTCGATATTGGAGCGCTCGTGAGAGCCATGTGAGGTTGTGTAATGACAGGTTACGAAGCACGCAATGCATTGAGCTAAAAATCATGAGGCTTTTCAGTGTTGACAGAGTGACAGACGACGTGACGGCTCTGGGTCGCTCCAACTTCCTTCACTATATACAGTAAACAATAGGAAAGAAACATCTGTAGGAGGAAGCCATGAAACATGTGACCACAATGTAGGCTCAGCTGAACTTCACATGTGACCTTTTGATTTTGTGGGATTTGTGAGCATTTGGTTTCATAGAATATTCAGTTAACAATATTTACATCAAGGTTTCATATTAAAACCTAGATTACAGTAAGATCCTACAGCAAGTGGGAAATGTCAACTGACATAATGTTTCGTCTAAAACTTGGGCTTATCTGTGGCCTTTATGGTATAAATGATCTGGTAGTATTTTAATAGTTCTACACATAAGTAATTATTAAGTCTGATTTATTAACTCTGAAATTAATGCATGCTTTTTAATTTAATAGATTTTTTTCTTTTAATTTTGTTTTATTCATTCATTCATTCATTCATTTTCTGTACCGCTTTATCCTTATATACAGGGTCGCGGGGGCCTGGAGCCTATCCCAGGAAACTTAGGGCACAAGGCGGGGTACACCCTGGACAGGGTTAATTTTGTTTTATTTCATTTTATTTCTTACAAAATGATCTTCATAAAGCTATTTAAAGACATGGATTATGATATTTCACAGCAAACCACACCATATACACTGAGCTGTCAGTTTATTCAGTATCTTAGTCTGTTATTTAATATATAGGTTTATTAATAACAGTTAACAATAGGTTAATAGAATAAGCACAAGTAATTATTATATTGCGCAAAAAAAATATTGTAAGAGGGTTTAACTTTTATTACCTAATATAACGCCTATGTATAATATAATATAATATAATATAATATAATATAATATAATATAATATAATATAATATAATATAATGAACCACTTTGAGAGATGCTATTATCAGAAAATTATATAAAAATAAATAAATAATAATTCCCATTGTTTTGACTATATTTTTCTACAGCATCTAATGTAATTTAAAATACTCTAATCTAATCTAATATTTTATAACATTATACTATAATATGAAACATTCAGTTAGAAACAATCATGCCATAATATATTTGATTCTTATAAACTAATAATTATTAATTATTCATTAATCAGACCACACTTGATGTATAAGTAACTCTTTATATAATATAAATGTAAAGGACCTACAAGATATAACCTTATTTTGCATGCATGCCTTTTAATTACTGTTATTATAGAAATGATAAAAATATTTACCCAGCTTGACATATTTACCCAGCAAGGATATTAAAAGTTTATTTTCTGAATAGTTTAATGACTGCGGAAAAAGAAACTACTATGATTTCCTGCACGTATTAGTTAATTGAAATAAATACAATATGATACATACTGTACTTTATTTGATTACCCGCTTTTAGTACTTCCCTGCTTTAAACGATTCAAAGCACTTTGTGTTACCCTCATAAAATAAGAACGCAACCTTATTACTGATCCTCACTTTATAATAAATTAAACGTGCCTTAGTCATCAGCAGTTTACATTAACAATAGTCAATAAAGTAGTGATTACTACTAATTTTATTCCAAAAATTAGTTAATTTCTTCTTGACGGTACCTGTTTGACGTAATGTGAACTCTCCGAATTATAATCAAAAATGATAATTTTCATATTATAACAACCAGCATTGTATCTCACTTGAAAATTACCATTCGAATAAATATAAGGACAGAAATCCTAAACATGAAGCTTCCTCATCAGTACATAACTGGTGATTACACTATTAAATTACGTGTTTATTAAGATATTGTCTGCAATGGTCTGATTATAAATTGGCAAACTGGGACTTTTGATCGTGCATAATAACAGAACAGAACAGAAGTTCTGAGAGTAAAAGCTCCTTTATTTCTCTATATACTTCCCCTGCTACACTAATGCACTTGTCCCAGAGTTTTACTAGCGCTTGGATACCATCAAGGTAGAAAGTTTTCTCAGTACGCCAGAGCCCTGATGAGACTGCCGGTTTCACGTCAGAAATGCTGGCCTACCAGGAAAGCCTTTAATGGCCCAAACATTTGGAAATGGCTTGGAGTGATGTCAGGACTGTACAGGGGATGTGGAAATAACTCCTACTCAAGTTCCTGTTACATGCAAGTAGTATTGGTGAATTACTTTTCTCAGAGACAGATACATCTCTTTTGCTAGTTGGCGAAAAGTTATCTGTCAATTTTCCCCAATCAAGTTTCCCTTTTCTGAATGTTTACAGGAATGAATGCACTGTGCTCCGTGCCACCTCAACTTGGATTATCATTCACAGATGTCTTACTGAGTCTGAGAGTGTTCATCATACTGTGCTTAAAATATTCTGTAAATGTCAATCAGTTTACACCTTCATTCCCCAGAAATGTCATCACAAGTCCCGGTTTCACTTGAACGGCCCACATACTTTTATAAGAGCTAAGAAGGTTTAAACCTGTTTTTCTATTTTATGCCAATTACACTACTGATTGTTAAAACTGATGCTTTTATAAACTGTATTTTTATTTTGTTTTATTACATTTTACTTTTTCTTCAATGAAGTTGAATCCTGTTTTGCTTTAACTTTCAATTCACGTAGTGCAACTTTTATACCACAAATTAATGAATATACAGTGGTGTGAAAAACTATTTGCCCCCCTCCTGATTTCTTATTCTTTTGCATGTTTGTCACACAAAATGTTTCTGATCATCAAACACATTTAACTATTAGTCAAAGGTAACACAAGTAAACATAAAATGCAATTTTTAAATGAGGGGTTTTATTATTTAGGGAGAAAAAAAATCCAAACCTACATGGCCCTGTGTGAAAAAGTAATTGCCCCCTGAACCTAATAACTGGTTGGGCCACCCTTAGCAGCAATAACTGCAATCAAGCGTTTGCGATAACTTGCAACGAGTCTTTTCCAGCGCTCTGGAGGAATTTTGGCCCACTCATCTTTGCAGAATTGTTGTAATTCAGCTTTATTTGAGGGTTTTCTAGCATGAACCGCCTTTTTAAGGTCATGCCACAACATCTCAATAGGTTTCAGGTCAGGACTTTGACTAGGCCACTCCAAAGTCTTCATTTTGTTTTTCTTCAGCCATTCAGAGGTGGATTTGCTGGTGTGTTTTGGGTCATTGTCCTGCTGCAGCACCCAAGGTCGCTTCAGCTTGAGTTGACGAACAGATGGCCGGACATTCTCCTTCAGGATTTTTTGGTAGACAGTAGAATTCATGGTTCCATCTATCACAGCAAGCCTTCCAGGTCCTGAAGCAGCAAAACAACTCCAGACCATCATACTACCACCACCATATTTTACTGTTGGTATGATGTTCTTTTTCTGAAATGCTGTGTTACTTTTACGCCAGATGTAACGGGACACGCACCTTCCAAAAAGTTCAACTTTTGTCTCGTCGGTCCACAAGGTATTTTCCCAAAAGTCTTGGCAATCATTGAGATGTTTTTTTAGCAAAATTGAGACGAGCCTTAATGTTCTTTTTGCGTAAAAGTGTTTGCGCCTTGGAAATCTGCCATGCAGGCCGTTTTTGCCCAGTCTCTTTCTTATGGTGGAGTCGTGAACGCTGACCTTAATTGAGGCAAGTGAGGCCTGCAGTTCTTTAGATGTTGTCCTGGGGTCTTTTGTGGCCTCTCGGATGAGTTGTCTCTGCGCTCTTGGGGTAATTTTGGTCGGCCGGCCACTCCTGGGAAGGATCACCACTGTTCCATGTTTTTGCCATTTGTGGATAAAGGCTCTCACTGTGGTTCGCTGGAGTCCCAAAGCTTTAGAAATGGCTTTATAACCTTTACCAGACTGATACATCTCAATTACTTTTGTTCTCATTTGTTCCTGAATTTCTTTGGATCTTGGCATGATGTCTAGCTTTTGAGGTGCTTTTGGTCTACTTCTCTGTGTCAGGTAGCTCCTATTTAAGTGATTTCTTGATTGAAACAGGTGTGGCAGTAATCAGGCCTGGGGGTGACTACAGAAATTGAACTCAGGTGTGATAAACCACAGTTAAGTTATTTTTTAACAAGGGGGGCAATCACTTTTTCACACAGGGCCATGTAGATTTGGAGTTTTTTTTCTTCCTTAATAACGTAAACCTTCATTTAAAAACTGCATTTTGTGTTCAATTATGTTATCTTTGACTAATAGTTAACGGTTTTTGATGAGCAGAAACATTTAAGTGTGACAAACATGCAAAAGAATAAGAAATCAGGAAGGGGGCAAATAGTTTTTCACACCACTGTATAATAATGGTAATTTTTTTTACAAAAAAAAAACAAGTATCTACACTGATTCTAAAAATAACATTAAAGTTAAAACATTATGTTTGAAACTGACACTAAAGTTTCAGGAACACTGAATTCATGTTAATTTAAATGCACTATTTGTACAGTGTTTTATATTTATATATTTTAAAGATCAGCTTCCCATGTTCTTAGATTTCTAATCTATAAAGTATTTAGTTAATTTTAAATATGCTACTACTGTACTTGCAATTGATTTGATTTACAGGAAGCATATATCACACCTGTTTTGTAGTTATTATGAATAAATTAATAATTTAAATGCTTATCATTTTATTACTCAAATAATGAATTCAATAAAAAAAGCGATTTTGCTACATTTTAATTATATAATGTTATAAAGGACTGCTTTCTGCTGCATTTGTATTTAAAATTTCTAAACAAATAATGTAAAAATATATACTATTTAATTTCTCTTAATTCAAAAAGTTATATATAACTAGGAATACCCAGAAATAAACTCTGTTAATAGAAAACTATAGGCTACATCTAAAAGATTTTAGTCTATATTATGTCCCTAGACATACACACACATGGACATCGTACCCTTCCATTATCTGGTTTCCGACCAAGTCTCTCGTGCCGCCTGTCTGATATCAGTGCTGTGTATCAGTATCTGAAGTGTTTGTGTTTTGGCCTTACACGTGTGTGTGTGTAAGGAGGAAGCACGACTGAGGTAAACTATATTTTGTCTCTCCTCAGCAAAGGGCTACGTCGTCTGCGAGGTGCTTTTGATTGCCGGGCCTTTGATGTGTGGACGGAAGTGTTTGGGACGGAGGAGGAAGGCAGCAAAAGGAGGGGCGATAGGGGACAACACCGGCAATTTGGGCTACAGGTGTGCCCGCTGTTTTTCTGGAGAGACGCCAGCTTCAAAAAAAGAACTAGCGAGAGAGACAGAGAGAGATGGAGAGAGAGAAGTGCTGCTGATGAAAGAGGGTCTTGCTTTAATTGTACAGTCAAGAGAAAGACACAACAAATAAAGATGACAGAACTTTCTAGTGGCTTTTCTTTTTTAACAGTGTGTGTTCTTCACCACAAGAGTGGTACAGCGAAGGTACAAAAGGAAAATGATAATACCCCCCAGTCAAAACCTTCCACTAATCAAATCAAATCTATAACCAAATAAGGACAAGAAAGACCAGTTGGTAGAAATAAGCTAACACGGCTAATCTAGCCTATTAAAGATATCAATATTTATATGGTTTTATTTTAAAAGAATGTCATCATTCTTACAATATTACATCATCAGTGAGACCTTTTGACAAGACCCATGTAGTTCTATTGTCAAAGAAAATATTGTAAATGAATTGTTATTGATTGAGATTAGATTTTACTTTTCACATTCATCACCAACAGCCATTCATGCTAATAAGAAAAAGCTGTAAAGTGATACATTCCATCCTTTATCATTTACTGAGGTAAATAATAATAATAAAAAACACTACTTGTTAATTTTAAGATAAGTAATTTTAATGCAACAATTTCATAATCAATTTAAATTTTCATACTCAAGTTTTAAATTACAATGCTTTTGTGTGTTTTGCTAACTTTCATATATGAATTCTTGCATGTCATGCTAATTTTGAATACTGTTATTATTAGCATATTTCCCTTTCACATCCTTATGCCCATACTGGGTGAACTCATAGCTTACACAACTCTGTTGTTTTATCAATGAAAAAAATATCAATAACATTTAAGAGGTGAATTTGTGAAGGAAGGAAGTAATTTATCTCAGACGTCATAGTTTCAGACAAAACTAGCTGACACATAAATGCACAGAGGTGTTGTTAATGTAGCTAAATTCAAATCTTTGTATAATTATTAAAATAATTTGACATGAAGAGGAAATCTAATCTTACCTATAGTTTGACACCAACTATGTTCCTGAAGCCTTCATGTTAACATGATTTAATACTAACATGATCTCTAAGAAAATAAATTCAAATTGTGAGCAACAAAGAGCTTTTCCCGTGTTTGAACCATGCATAAATTACTTCAGTATGACGTGTTCGAAACTAAATGTGATTCATGAACTCCTTTAATCAGGCTTTCAGTTAGTTAAATAAATAGTGGGCAGCTGTAAGTCCTTGCATATTCTTAAGACTGAAAACACACGCGCAAACATTTATACGAGGAACGTTCAAGTCAAACTGGGACTTTTGATGACATTTCTGGTGAATGAAGATGTAAAACCGTAAAAAAAAAAAAAAAACATTTACAGAATACTTTAAGCACAGTTTGATGACGAGACTCTTGGCCTCAGTAAAACATTTGAGTGGTGCAAACATTTTAAGGAAGGCAGTAAGTCTGTGAATGACGATCCTGGATGAGGTGGCTCCGAGCTCACCGTAGTTGTTCCCATGAACATTCAGTGGTTTGCTCACTGAAGGTTGTTTTTGACCTCACCCTGGCTACGGAACCATTTACACATTACAGGAACTCTCAGGCTGGGAGATTTTTTCACATCCCAATGGGCTATTAAAGGAGTTCCTGGGAGGCCAGCATTTCAGACAGGAAGAAGGCAGTCTGATAATAGCTCTGACATACTGAGAAAACTTTCCAACTTTATGGTATCCAAGCACTAGTGAAACAATGGGATGACTGCAGTAGTGCAGGAGGGGATTATAGAAAGAAACAAAGGGAGTTTTTAGTTTCATAACTATGTTCTGTCAATCAAAGGTCATGGTTTGACTTAAACACCCCCATATATAGAGAGAACCTACCAGAATTTCTTCAGGTCATGTGCCACAGTAAATTATTATATATAGTATAGTACTGTCCATGCCGCTATCTAGGAACCTCTGAAGTCCAACTAGGGACCATGGAGGCCAGTGGTGACCACTGGGGCCAATGTGACCATCATATTTCTTCCCATTTGTATGACCATGGTAGGACCTCCGGTCAACATTCACACATACATTAACACACTACCGGCAATTTGGCAACGGGAATTGAGAACCCAGAGAAAACCCACCAAGCACTGGGACTCTGGGAGGGAACTGGAGAACCCGGAGAAAACCTAATAGCAAGGGGGGGGGCATGCAAACTCCAGTATATATTTAGCTTGACTATTTTAAGAGACAAAATTAAGAGAATGTCATGAATAATAAGAATAATACCTTCTGGATGTCAAAATGAAAAAAAAAAAAAGGAAGACATGTCTTGGCTTGCAAGACCTGTGGCTCAAATCAGACAGTCACCACACTGCTGGAAACACCATGTGTGTCATCTCTCTTGGATAGTCACATGAAGGAGTAGGTGGGCAGGATGGTTTGCTGATCCTCATTTTATTGTTTCCCAGAAATGTTTCTACGTGCAATTACACAAATCACAGGACCTGCACGCAAGAAGTAATTATAATTAATAATTAATTACAACATAATGACATAACTGAACTCCATTCATTGCTAACATAATGAAATGCAACCTGTTACTCACACACTCACTCGCTCATCTTCTATATCGCTTTATCCTACAGTATATTCAAGGTCTCAGGGACCTGGAGCCTATCCCAGGAGGCTTAGGGCACAAGGCAGGGTACACCCTGGACAGGGTGCAAATCCATCGCAGGGCACACACATACACACATTCACACACTACGGGCAATTTTGGGAATGCGAATTAGCCTAACCTGCATATCTTTGGACTGTGGGAGGAAACCGGAGTAAACCCAGAGGAAATCCACTAAGCACGGGGGGAACATGCAGACTCCATGCATATAGAGACGGAAATCGAGCCTGGCCGAGAGTCGAACCTGGACCCTGGAGGTGCAAGGCGACAGTGCCAACCACCCAACCTGTTACTTAATTATAAAAATAATGAAATGTATGTTCAACTTATTTACATGATTCACTCTTTTCCCGAGACTGAGTTTGATGAAATATCGTTGCTGCATTTGAATCATCACTAGGTCATCATCTAATATGTATATTGGTTATCACTTTCATCATAATATCATATCATGGGATGGACAGATCACACAATTATAGACAATTTGATATCTTAATAAAAAATATCTTGAAAAAAGAATATCTTCCAAACAAGTGATAAATGTTTCTTCATTGAGACAGTGTGTTATCTCTCTCAGTGTTTGTATTAACTCTTATAAAACTCAAATGTCTTAAACCGTGTGGCTCAAATGAATACAATAGCAGCTTTTAATCCTTTTGCTTCTGTTAGCAAAACACAGACAGACTCTAAGATTAAAGCAAGAACAGCAACAGGGCGACAAATCCCGACGAGCTTTACAGCTTAACAGCCAGACTGCGTGTACAGGGCCGATTTTCAGGGCGTAGGCGTAGGGCAGTTCCACTGTGTCATTCAAGGGGATTTATCAGAGAGAAAGGCCACGACATCCTCCCTTCTGTCTCTATCAGCAGAATGGAAAAGACACCCACTCATTACCTTATATGGCACAAACACTTTTTGGAAGGTAATCACAACAACGCTGTTGATGAAATTAGCTGAACCAGTTTCTAGAAACGTATTTTAAGGCACTATCTGGAGGCTGAAGAGTTTCAGCTTTAGTTTGTCTCGTATGTATTTTGTGCATCATTCCCATCTCCCATCACCACTGTCTGTGTGATGTCGGTGACAGACCGACAGTGTGTGAGTGACTTCGATACGGAAACTGTCCCGATCAAGACCACATCTCCTTTTTCACAGAGAAGACGTGCTAAATTAGGCAGATGCGTTGATAATTATACCCAAGCCAGGGAACAAAACAAGGGGGTTATGAAATGGAAGAATGAGTCATGCGTTTTCATGCTCAGGCAGCAGGAGGAGAAATAAAACTCACTGTCTGAACTTAAATCAGACTCGTGCTCTTGAATACACACAGAGTTTGAGTTATTAGACAGTCATTAGTGCGTATAAATAACTGTGTGTGGGTGAATGAGTGGTTGTGTGAGTGTGTGTGGGTGTGTACAGTATACTGTATAAACCGTAAATGGGCTAAGATGATGATAAACAGAACCAAAAATGAGCTGTGATGTTCAGAAACTGATCTGCTAATGTACTAGTTAAACCCACGGCCTAGAACTGTTCTACTAGAGACGACCTGGAAACTTGTGACTAAGCAAGAAAACAGAGGTGAAAAAATCTGTAGGCTCTAAGTGGTAAACGTTCTCCCTTCCGGACATTCGTAATCAATTAGCACGGTATGTTCACAGTCTGAGATGCCTGCTGACAAATAAACACTTCAACATTGCTGAGATTAAGGACACTCCCTTTTGCCCACAGAGGCTTCAAAACAAATACTTGGGTGATGATGATGGCAAACATTATACACGTAATATGCACAGGATTTAAAAAGGTGTTGGTGCATTTTCTACAACGGTTAAATTTATGCGTTCATTTGAACAGGCTATTGTTTCTATAGTGACAATTAAACAAGAATGTTATGGTCAAGCCTTCATGCAACTAATTAAACGTGAAATCAATGTGTTTCAGAAGGATCTTACAAGATCTTAAAAAAAAAATCATAAATCAATGTGATTGGAGATCTTGAGAAAGGTGCATTGTGGAAAAAATATTCAATAGAAAACAGAGCTATGTTTAATATTGAAAGTAAGGACATTTCTGCAAACACAATGTGACATGAAATGGGACTAAACAGCTGTGTGGCAATAAGAAAACGTCTTATTAAAATGGTTTCAATCTGCTAAGCAGCATAAATATTGGACTTTTGAGGAATGGTAAAAGGTCATATGGTCTAATGAGTCCAGACTGATCCTATTCCACAGCGATGGGTGCATCAGGGTGAGAAGGGAAGTGCATGAAGTGATGCAGCCATCATGCCCACTCTACAACCCTATGGGACCAGTGTTATGGTCTGGGGTTGCTTCAGTTGCTCTAGTCTAGGCTCAGCAACGTCATGTGGCAATAAAATGAAGTCAGCTGATGACCTTAATGTACTGAATGACCAGGTTATCACATCTATGGAGTTTTTCTAGCCTGATGGCATGGCCATATTCCAGGATGACAATACCAAAATGTAAAAATTTTTAAAAGCGTCTGTGGGAGACCGAGGAATTATTTTTCAAATGTGATGGGAATCGGTCACCACACAATATCCTGAAATTATAAAAGTCTTTGGGAAATTCTGCAGAAGACTTACAGCATAGTGCCACTCTTCATTATTCCTTACTGATTATCATTACAAGTTCTGGGCCAAGAATGAATACAACTCTGGATGAGAAAGAAACACCCTTTGGAAATGTGTCATCATCCAGGTTTAATCTGTATCTGGAAAACAGCCCTGTTCACCTGCAAACAGTACACCAGCACTGAGTCAGAGTATAACTCTGTTTGAAATCAAGCCCAAAGAATGTAACTGATACACCTTAAATCCTGCCTCTCGTCTAAATTAATTTGTGTAACAATTTTCTAAGTGCAAAAAATTCCCATTGAGACAATAAATCAATGCATTTACTATTAACATTCTGTCTGAGTGAGGAAGTAGTGAATTCCATGCTCCAATTAAAAGTTCATACTGTAACAGGGATTGTTTTTCTGTAAATGCATGTACCTTTCTTTTAATAACACAAAATGCATTATTATCAAAATTCTATCATCAACCTTTTATATATATTGGGACGAAAACTGATAAAATCCTAATGAAAACAATCTGGCCAAGCTGAGAAACACTCAGATGCAACCAAGGCAAAACCGACACATGTCCCTCATCTTCTTTTCTGACTAGGACCATTTAGCCCCTCCTCCTTTTTGCCTCCACATCACCTGACTGTGTTTCAGCCCCATGATGCCTCTGTGACTCACTCTTGATGGCTGGAAACAAACTCAGCGAGGGGAACGAGCCGGGCCAGTCAGAGACGCTGGGACTTTCCAGCAGAGCCAAGCTTTCCTTCATATGGACTGACCCCTGCAAATATTTGCCTTGGAAAAAAAAAGTTTAAATAGCGTTAAAATTTGTCAGCTTTTAAAAAATCTTTACCGAACTGTATAAAAATTCATGGCGAAATCAAATACTGTATGCATTAGTATACTATAACCAATCACATCCATACATCATTAAATGCAATTGGGTCAATATTACTATAAAGTGTCTTTGGAGTTAAAAATTATGAAATTCGATATTTTCATTATAAATAACCAAACATTTAGGCACATTATATACAGTATAAATACAATTGTCCGTCTCTTTTATGAAATTTTCATTGAATGGGTGTATGTGATTTTTTCCTACATGCTGTTTGCTAACTCCAGTGAGTGCCATAAGGGGTTAAATGACACAGAATTAAAATATTTTTCATATTATTGTTTTTAACAAATTATTTAATAAAAATAGTAAAAATTTATTTTTAAAAAGTCATTTAGATTTTTTATATTATTTTATCATCATCATAATAATAATAATTAAAGTGTTCGAGCACAGCCCTTAAACATGTATTTTAGCTTTTTTTTCTTTTGTTTTGCTGTATTTTTTTAAATAAACATATATATATAGGCCTCAGGACGTTTCCTCTTTTTTTAGCACAACCTAGGCAATATGATGAACTGATTTTTTATTTCCTTTTAACCAACTATACAGTACAAACGAATGAGCAAAAAAAAATAGTAAATGTGTCACCTAGGCAAAAAAATTAATAAAAAATAGCACAAATGCACATGATCATGTGTTTTTCTGCTTGTGTTTTATTCTGAGACTTCTGCATTTTTGCGATGTTATTCTCATAGTCCGGTAGTAGTAAAATTTACCCTTTATAAAAGTAATGGTAACTTTCATTCTACCTGACATATCCAAATACACAGCTTGAATACACATGTCTGAAGCCTCCTCATAAACACACACAAGCAAGGCTTCCATATAAGCACATAAATGTGCTCACCATTGACCTATGCCATGTTGTTGGCACAGATCTGTGCCACCTGAGTTTTTATAGTTAACCAACATGCATTTCTAATTAAATAATTTATAAAATTAATAAGAAGTTAAATAAAAAAAAATCTCAGTTTTCTCTTTTTGAAAATTACTTTATTGTGATATAGACCCAACTATGAAAAGTGAAAACAAGTAAAAAGTGTAATTCTCTAATTACATGGCAAATTGCTGTGGTATATGCATGGTAATTAAAGACACATTGTTTAAGCCCTTAACTTTTATTATGCACAATTTCAAGATGTTTGTACATTCAATCTATTTTCAAATGTTCAACTAAGTACCTTATAGTGGACAGTATGGTATACAAGATGTATTTTATAGCTTGGTTGAAATACCTTGATATTGACACCTTTTTATACGTTAGCTATACAGTAAGTTCAGTTATCATCAGAGTATGAGTATTATGGCTAGGTGTCCGCAATCTTTTGAACAGTGTTTTGATAGTGTATCTGTTTTCCATTTGAAATGTTAAGAAAGAGATTCTCGTGAAATCTCTTCAGAAAGAAGAAGAACTCACATGGGATTATCTCTTCTAATAATATACAGAGCTTTTGTTTCCCACCCATCTTGTATCCATTCAAATACTGAATTCGTTGGTACATATGGAATCTGTTATTAAATCACATTAAAGGCCAGCACCTGACACATTTCTGGAACTTGACTTGCATCAAACGTAGCAGACATCCTTTTAAGCTAGTGCGTCAGACCATGTATGCTGTACAGGACAAACGTTTGCTAGGGAAGAGCAAACACACACACGCGTACTCACACACACAAACATGAACACATACATACATACATACATACATACATACATACATACAGTACATACATACTGTACATACATACATACATACAGTATATTTCAAGATAAACCAAAAATACACTAAGAGGGTTGTTCAAGTCAAACCAGGACTTTTGATGAAATTTCTCATAAATGAAGGTATAAAACCGATTGACATTTAAAGAAGACTTCAAGCTGAGAATCTGAGCCACAGTAAAACATTTGAATGGTGCAACCATTTTAAAGAAGCCCATATGTCTGTCAATGGCTGAGGCGGGTCGGGGGCCAACTGTGGCTGTTCCCATGAACAGTGAGTGGAACGCCTTATCCTTGGAATTTGATGGATAACTTGATGCTAACATGTGGATAACATGCATCTCTTTTAGAAATTGTACACACAATCATTCACCAATATCACTTGAACATTACACAAGCTCAGCTGGGCGTTATTGCCAAATCTCCTGTACAGTCCTGGCCTCGCTTCAAGGAACTCCTGGGAGGCCAGTGCTTCGGGTGACCAGGCGCTTTGAGCGTTCTGAGAAAACTTTCTACCTTAATGGTATCCAAGCACTAGTGAAACGCTGGGATAAGTGAATTAGTGTAGTAGGGGATTATATAGAGAAAGAAAGGAAGTTTTTACTCTCATAACTGTTTTCTGTTATTTTGCACAATCGAAAGTCCCACTTTGACTTGAACACCCATTGTGTATTATAGAACTTTCATGTGTTAAGCACCACTTTCTTAGGAGTGTATTTTAGTTGCATTTTTAGTGCATAGTAAATTTACATGAATATGGTTTGTGAGATGCCGTTATACAGAGTGACAGAGTGTCTCTATCAAAAGCACACCTCCTCCTTTTGCTTCAATTGTTCAGGAACTACGAGTAAGATCAGTCTAAAAACACTATTCGGGTGGTAAGTGCTGGATCACCTGTTGATTTACAGATTAAGAATTTTTTCTTTTTTTCGTTGTAGCCTAGGGGACAATAGGAATGGCTGTCATCCAGTTGGCTCTTTCCGTTACCCCTACAGGTAAAGCAACACATGTCGCATGAGACATCCGTTTCCATTTAGTGACAGTTCATCAAAGAGTTTATAACTTAAGCTCGAAGGTCAATATGTGTTTGCATTATGCAAAAGTTTTGTGACAGCTCTGCTATAAAACTGATCATTTAACAGAATTTCTTTTGGTGCTGTTGGTATCATCTGGGAGCAGGAGGGTCTCTCTTCTTCTGACGCTGCCATCATGGCAATGATTTATGTTGAGAGAAATGGCAATCCACAGGTTGAAATAAGAGTTCCAATGTCACATAATGTTCTAGGATGGCTTGTTCAGCTGCTTTAAAACAATTTTTTTTGAGGTTCTAGTTTAGTTTATTTGGTTTAGTTTATTTTATTTATATAGCTCATTTAAAAAAACAACCATGATTGACCAAAGTGCTTCACAATGGCAAAAAAGATCACACACAATCAACCAATACATTAAAAGTTGTCAAAATGTCTCAAAAACTCAACTCAATAAAAAATAAAAGCCAAAGTATATAAGTGTGTCTTAAGTTATGACGCATATATACATATAAGGATGCAAACTCTTTTAAAGACATCTGTCCCTGACGATGTAATCATATCTAATACTAATAACTTTACCAGTTAGGTAATCCCCAAGCATGCTTTTTGTCAGCCTTCTACTTTTGATTATATTGCTTTTTATATGTAGTGTATATATAGTATTTCTTTCCTTAGCTTCGTGTGAATTTGGCCTTGTTAATTATAGAAGATATAAACCAGAGTGCTTTCATTGGAAGTGTAAGAAAAGCACTAACGACCGATGTTACATTTCAGCTAAAATTTACAAGTAAAAGCTGGTAGGTTTACACCCTTGCAAATATCTGATCACAAAAGTGGGCTCAGTGCTGCTTTTGAAATCAGACACTTGGCTTCCATACAACACCAAATCTGAACCCACTTACTTCCTGTCACAAGTTATAGATATCTTAAAGGGGTTTCTCTGACTTTCTGTACCTCTCCTACGCCCCCTTTCCTGCTAACACTGTCTGCACCCCTTTTGCTTTCTTCCTATACCTGTTCTCCCTCCCCACTCTTCCTCTCTCTCTGCCGTTGTGGGTGGTCTGCGCTCCTCCTTGCTTCCTGGCGACACGCTTCTGGGGGCAGTTACAGGACTTCCTCCTCCCCCTCACTTCCCGTGGAGCCCCTCTTGAAAGAACTGTAAAGCACCCACACAAACACATATGAGGCGATGTTTCTTCCTCTTGCATTTGGGGTTAACCACGAGCGCTCAATATGGCCCCCACTCTTTCTTTTACCCTGCCACCCAAAAAAAACCTGCGCAGGACGACCTCTCTCTAAAGAGACACATGTGGAGATTTTACGTCTTATGCCATGTGGTTTCATGTCCTTCACCCAGGCTTTGCTTGCTCTGCGTTCCACTCTCACCCGGGACATTAATAAAGTTTGGCACACAATTGCACACAACTGGACTGATGGCAGGAATAATAAAGGCAAGAGAGGAAACGCTTGAGATAAGCTGTTGACATCGATTTAGGCTATAGACAGAAAATATAAAGAGTGTGGTCGGATGACGCGTTCAGTCTGTTTGACCATTTTAATAGAGGAAATATGCTCAAGAAACATCAAGGCCAGATGAAAGTGCCATGTGTCACATCCCAAACATTCAAATGTCCCAAACAGGATGTTTAAAAACTAACTGACAATAAGCAACACAACATACATATACTGTATATACATAAATAAAATAGTTGCAAGGCTGCAACTGGTGCCAAATGCACAAATAAAACAACAACATCTTGCTTTTAAGAACTTACTTTAAAACCCTAAACAAGAACAAATACCCAAATCAGTCAGGTTTAGCATAAGCTAGAGATGAATAATTGTAACATAAAGGAGTAATTAGACAAGGTGACTACATAATGCCTCATTCCGAGGACATTAACGGTGTCAGGAGCAGACGAGTTTTCGAGCAACCTTCCAAGAATGAGGCTTTGTGTGCCAGCCTAATCATTATAATGGCTTTTTCTTTTCTGTAAACCCCTCATGTCTGGTGGTGAACCAGACAACCTTCTAAATGGGAGAAAGTGGATATGCAGCGGTAGTTCTTTCGCAAAAATTAGTCAACCTGTCAGCTTTATGAGCTCATGAACAATGAAAGCTGACGTGGACTTTAAGTCCTTGATTATCTCACAAGCTATGGGAAACATCATAATGATTATACATCTGGCTTTAGTCCACAAATCTCAGAGCTTTGGTTAACTAGAATGCTGATTTCTGTACTGCAGCATTACAGTAGTCAGCATACTTAAAAAATATATATATATATATATATATATATATATATATATATATTTCTATTAAAAGATCTACCTAGACATTTCCTAAATATAAATCCCGCTTTTATTAATCCTTATTAGTATCTGTCCAAGTGTATGCATAATGTATGTTGCAACTGTGCATTATGTATTTTCCAGTAGACACACACACACACACAAACGCACAAACGCACACACGCACACACACACACACACACACACACACACACACACACACACACACACACACACACAGATTTACAAAGTACTTCTCAAAACTTCTGCTTTTGTCCAACTTTGACAGAAAGTGTGGGAGGCATAAAAAAGAGTTAGACTATTTGGAGAGATTGCGTGAATGTGATGTCAGAACAGAGTTCCGTATTTTTCACACGCACAGGCCATGTTTGGTCTGGGAACCGTCTAGCACCATCACAACACTTGTTTCCCAATCCATCAAAAAAATTTTAATAATAATAATAATTGACCCACTATATTGTCCATTGACAAAACTATTGTTTTCCATCTACTAACACACCTTAAATCAATACATTTCTGCTCAGGTTAGATTACCATGCTTTCATAATGGATTTATGTATACATAAATAAATATATTACATTGCAGTGCACAGTATTATAAGGATAATGATATGGGATCATTGCTGAATGCTTGATTCTGATTGGTCTGAAGGTGTTGATGAACTTTAAGGTTCATATTAATCCACTTTGCCTTAATAGTTTGTTATTTATATTATATATTTATATTTCTTGTAACATCTTATATGAGGGTATAAGATGGGTTTTGCAGTTTTATCATGAGGAAACATCTGTTCATATAAAATAACTGGATGTAAGGGTTACCAAGATCTACTTTGTTTTGTGCATGCTAAAAACAATAAATCAGTGGATTAAAAAAATGTTTTGCAAAAGGGTATGAGCAAATTGCTGCGGTTTAAGAGTGATAAAACACAATGACGCTAATTCTCATAAAAATGCATCACAGCACCCAATCTGCTGAGTTTTTCTCCCCGTTTTAACCAGGCTGACATTGATGAAATTTACAACAGTGACTCATTTAACTGGTGCAATTCTGTGTTATGAATTTCATCTGTAAGTGACATCATTAACGTTTGTAAATTTTCCAATGTCACTGTTTATGTCAGTATTTGATGGACAACCCTGCATCATGTAATAATTTAATGCATCAAGTAGGGGACTGCATATGCTGAACCTGATGCAGCACCACTATAGTAGCAACTGAATTATTTTCTGTAGCGTTGTGTAGTTTTTTTACATTTAATTTCCAGAATTTCAGACTTTTCAGATGCAACATGTGCAATCTTTGACCTCCATACATACTTAAATTCTACTTGTTGCATCTTCAATGTCAAAGTTTTTGTCCAAATGTTCAAAATTTTGTATGCAAACACCTCATACACCCCTTTCATATTTCCATCCCTATTTCAAATCAGTCATGCTTTTATAAACTATTTTTAAGCAAATAAAATTCACCATTTGCTACACAATGTGAAAACGTTACAGTAGTTTCCTGTGTACACCAGTTATTTATTTATTTATTTTTATTTTATCTCACGAAAGTTAATTGTGAGATAAAACACGAAGTGAAAATGTGAGAAAGTGAATCTTGAGCCTTGTTCCACTGCTACACACAGGAAAAGTTTTCAAAGCTGTGGTTAAATCAAGGAAGCGAGAGTTGGCGTTTGTCAATGCAGTGCTGACGAGGGAATGCTTTTTGCTGAATTCATGTTGTTTGGGCTCTGGTCCAATTTGTTAAGGTTAAATCTCTGTTGCCATAGGCAAGTTGCATAAGGAACAGTGGAAATCATATTGATAGGAGTATAATTGTGCCAAAGTATGAAGAATTATGTGTTAATGAAACATATTCTTTTTCTTTTGTTTGGCCACAAATTATTTTATGAATACGTTTTATTACTAAACATTTGAATGCTATGCTCTATATACCTGGAATCTGACTTTATAGACATAAATGCTGTGAGATCTATAGAATGTTTACTCTGTTATATAAAACTCTATACACCTACAATAATAGTCAAGAGATGTATGTTTAATAGAAAGTTTAGTCAGTTCTGTAAAACTGACTATGCCTCATGACTTTATACAATTGCTGCTTTGAGATATTATGGCATTGACGTTTTACAGAATTTTCATTTAGTCCTTAGAATTTTTTACATTATAGAAGATATTGATATTCTATTAAATGTTTTTTTTTTCATTAGTAGGAAACTTTTTATTTAACTTCCATTTTGGGCAAAATCCCATCAGTTGTTGAGAATTTCTAGAATTTCTAGATTTCTACAAAATATCCACAAGTTACAGATCTCTTCTTGTCCTTCCCAATAATTAAAAAATCATTGGCCATTTTTTGATTGATAAATTTTTTATTTTATTTATTTATTTATTTTTGCATCTATAAGATCTGACTATAGTCACGTTCAGGTACTGTAAATTTATTTGGGTGTTTTTTTTTTTTAACTACAGAATACAGAATATATACATACATTTCTTACTATTCTTAAAATGGAAATAAAATCTAATAAAAATGCTATTAGATAAAAAAATCTACAACAGAATTATGTAATGCAGGCTGGCATGAAGTGGAGTTACTCTTACCCAACATTAATGTATTATTATTTTCCTTTAACAGCATTGTAATCATCTGTAATAAAACAATAACAAATGTCCAACATTTACAGCTTTCGAATAATTAAAGAACAACATGTCATAATTTGTATATGTTAACAGACATGAGGAACAGCCAGGGAAGAAGTTATGGCCTGTAATCACTTACATTATAGCAGGTATAACCAGTCATTCCCAAAAATGATCAAGACTAGAAATAAATGTCACCACAGATCGTTAATTTTGATATTGGAGATATTTAAAAATATTTTAAAATGTCATTCTCATTATCTGTGTCTGTCTACCTGTCTGCATGTGCTTTGTCACCACAGAAACTGCACAATTTCCATAAAAAAAAAAAAAAAAAAAAAAAAAAAAATATATATATATATATATATATATATATATATATATATATGTATAAAATGTAACTTCCAAACATCCCATATCTTCTGACGCATTATAAATATCCTATTAGTCATTTTCTTTTATGGAAAATATCAGAGCGTCAACGTGAACCACAAGAGCTGTTTCTTTTGACCACTCATGTCCTCTTTTTGCTTTGATCATACTGCTGTGTGCAAGACAAAAATCACGTCAAAGCTGTGACAAAGAAACATTTTGTAAAATGTCAAGGTGATACTATACAATGTGCAAAATTTCAACTAACGCCTTCAGTTTTGCTTGTGTGTGTGTGTGCGTGTGTGTGTGTGTGTGTGTGTGTATACAGGCATATGTGTATATACACAATTGAGATTATATTAGAGAACAACAGAACTGATTACTGCAGGATGTATTCAGAAAGATTAATTGGCTTTGGCAACGGATAGATTTGGCCATGTGTTGCCTTTGTGTTGAGCATATCAGTCTGTGTGTGTGTGGGGGGGGGGGGGGGGGGGGGGTGTGTGGGGGGGGGGGGGGGGGGGTGTGTGTGTGTGTGTGTGGGTGGGTGGGTGTGTGGTTGAGTGTTGGGGATTTTTGGGGGGTTTACCCATCTGTTGCTCCCTTTCACATTGACTCGATGTTTAAAAAACGTTTCGACCTAAAGCTTGATGTTCTCACCCGCCCCCACACCTCAACACACTTTTCACCCAAGTAAAATACTCTAAAACCAATGACCACTCATCAGCCAGAACTGTCTGTGCATCGCATGAATTTATATTATTGCGGCACATTCTCGGATATTCCGTATTCGTATAAAACATGCACGGAATGTACTCCGTGGTTTGCGGCATAAAATATGACAAATAAGCATTTATTACATGTCAGCTTTTGTATATGAACACTTCCCAAATTTGGTATTACTCACACTATTTTAAATGTTTATCAACATAGGATGTAAATTCTAGAGCTGGGAAACAACCTGATTGGATGAGGTAACTACCGAGACACACGGATGTTGCGTCTTGGTGATGAGTCTGGATTTTCTGAGCAATGCAGTGAACGAGCTTTCCCAGCAGGCTGTACTCACACTTGATGATCAGAATTGAGAAATCTCTGAAATTCTGGCCCCTTCTGCAGCACGGATCGGCTGTTGCCCAACATGTCAAAGCCACACAAGGGAACTGAAAGCTGAACGCTGCCGAAAGCTGATCTTCTGGATGCAAGCCTAGATCGAATCCCAACTACTAAATCATAACATCACACACGCATATCTAAACCAGGTCAACTGTTTTTGCAGCAAGCAAATCTTTTGAAGATCTAAACACTTCTTGCACGGCGGTATAAATCGATAAAATGCTGTTTCATGCATTCGGAATTATAGTTTTCCATAAACAACACATTAAGAAGTGGAGATAAACACGTGCTTTTGTAATTGGTTTCAGGTGCTTGGTCAGGTGGCCAAACCACTGACGTACTTTTATTGGGGAGCCTGACAAAAAGCTGATTCTTGTGCATTCTGGGAAAAACATTCAGCGTGCCCCATTTACCAGAAACTTAAATAAATCAGCTCCTGGCTATGCTACTTGTTTGACGTTTTTTCCCCTGAAAAAATACAATTAAAAATCATTAAATTAGGTGAAAGATCACACTGTTATATACAGTACAGCTATAATTTTTTTTTTACCAACTAATGACCCTTGTTAAAAGCACAATACAAATAAAAATTGAATTGAATTAGCATTTTAAAGTCATCAAGGAGTCCAGACTTATACAAATAGTGCAGTAGTGAGAACATCTGCACACACACACACACACACACACACACACACACATTTTACTTATTTTTCCAACTTATTTTTTTTTTTATTTCAGCTTGCATTGTCTAACACAGCTGGCCTTCTGGTTGTGGCTTCTCACTTTTTGAAAGAACTTTTCACCTAAAAAAAAAAGTGTCCCAGTCTGTGTAGTACTTGTGATGAAATTTCTCAAGAATGCAAGAATGAAGACATAAAACTACTTGACATTTACAAAAAAGCACAGTGTGGTGACGAGACTCTTAGCCACAGTAAAATATTAGAAAATATTTTTAAAGAACGCTGTATATCCATGAATGACGATCCTGGCCCGAGGTGGCTAGTCGCACATTGAAGTCGTTCCTGTGCACATTCAGCAAGTGGAACGTCTGATTATTGAAAATTGATAGATAACTTGCATAAGAGATGCATCTGTCTGCGGGAACTGCGTGCACAATTGGTCACCAGCACCAATTTGCACATTACCGGAACTTGGCTGGGAGTTATTGCCACATCCATCATCCTACAGCTCTGGCCTCCCACATGTTTGGGACATTAAAGGAGTTCTTGGAAGGCCAATGTTTCATACCTTTATATAACTTATCGACAATTCTTATTCTTATCAATAATTCTTATTCTTCTTATTCTGTACTAAAACAGGAAGAACCTTTAAAGTTAAAACCAGTTCAGTACATTCTTAACCCATCACTGCCCAATTTCTTATAGATTTCACTGTATCGCAAGGTCCTGTTTTTGGACTCCATTAATATCCGCATTTACATACAGCCCTGTAACATTTTCCTTCTTAGAATAAACTCACAACAGAAATTCATTCATATACACTCTAAATAAACCTTTCGGTGCATATATATTAACTTTACCAAACTGACTCCAAACTCTAACCAGTTCTCCTGGGATTCCACTTCTATTGATTTTATTCCGCCTCTCAAAAAAAAAGATTGACTGGGCTTTTAATTGTCCCAAGATATGAATAAGCATGAATCTCAGACTGTACTGACTGTACTCATAGGATAGGCTCACCCACAATGTCTTCAGAATAATTTCTCAATCTGCCTTCACCCTGACCAGGTTACAGAACAAGTGACTGTTTCACCGATGAGGATTTCATTAGGATTTCAAATGAATGCCAGTGTTTGTTTCCCAGATTTTCTCCCAGTTTGGTCATGTTCCATTTCCCTCTCATTAACTACTTCTCACCTGTTGCATGACAGCTAGGGTTAGGGTTAGGAGAACAATACTTTAGAACAAAAGCTAATATGTTCTCCTCCAAGATGTGAAATCAAATGATTGCAACTGCTGCTCATCCTGGGTGGAAAGAGTTATTTTCCCTCTTGCATATACAGTCCAATCGTCCACACACAATTGGCTAATGCAGTGATTAAAATGCAACAGTACTTTTTAACCAAAACCTTAATCTTTCTATATTTGTGCATTTTTAAGAACAAGACTATATCACCTTGGCGAGATAAAAAGTTTCTTTTTTAATCCAAGGCTTTTCTCTTTCGTACATTCTGATTCAATTTAGCTTTCCTGTTATTTATTCAAAATTCATATAAAATGTGGCAGAATTCTGAATAATTTTTATGTAAATTTCAGTTCTTTGGTTCTTCAAGGCAGCAAATGGTTTGCACCCTCCTCTCTGGCCATGACTTTGTGCCTACATTTACAGTAGGCCTATGTGTGTCATTATTCGACTACTGTTTTTTTATGACTAATTATTCTTCAGTCATTCATTTCAGAAGCTTCCTGACTCAAACATAGTCCTAAAATTTACTTAATTGCAAGGTTTCAGTTATGCAATTTTTACTGACCTAACTTCAGTTAAACATCTGATCATTCAGTGTCATCAGCCTGATGTATCATTTACGAATGCAAATTATGACCCTCTGGCCATGCCATAACACAGTGCACATGCTAACGATCATGAAGATGTGTGACTGTACATACTGAGAGGTGTGTATATGGTGTGTGTGTGTGTGTGTGTGTGTGTGTGTGTGTGCTCTAGGAAACGATGAGTCAAGTAAAATATCTATTACTGCTTTATTACTTTTTTATATTACTATTTTATAGCTGAACTCTCCTAATATGTTTTTTGCGCATTTTTATTCTTTTTTTCTCCCATTTGGTTCAAGCCTTCATTTGAACTTCACTTGCTCTAAATTGTTTCTGCTTACATAAATTTTTTTCCAGCTGGCTGCAAACATCTCAATGTTCAACTTTCTTGCTTTTCCCCCCATTTAAATTAACCCGCTAGCAAAACTGTAGATCTACAGATGAATTTGCATACGCACAGACTCAATTTGGAAAGCTGACTCAATACAAAGTGGTTAGAAGTCTAATGAGTAGCAAATTCCACCTTTAATTACAATAGACTTAAAAAAAAAAAACTCAAACTACATATACTGTATCTTTATAGGATCCTTGATTTTAAAGTACACTGAGTAGTCCAATACTACAAATGTAGGACATACTGTACCATATTAGTGACAGATCATGCTGTCAGTTTACATTTACAGTTCATTCTAATATTGCATCACTTTTCCTCCCCAGTTTTTCAGCAGTCCATAACGGCATACAAGAAGTGAAAAAGACTATCACCCTTAAAATGATGTATTGAGTTAAACAAGGACCAAACGTGCAGAGAAATTTCTTTCTTATCACAATATTAAAATTTAATTACCTTACAGCACAATGAAATTATTATTATTTTTTTGCATATCTCAGTTAGGAACCTGGGGTCATAGTGCAGGGTCAGCCAGGATACAGTGCACCTGGAGCACTGAGGGTTAAGGGCATTGATCAAGTGGCGACTTGGCAGTTTTGGGGCTTGAATCCCAAACTGTCTGATCAGTAAGCCATTTGAGCTTGGTTCCAAAATATGGTTGATTCCATACAATAAATATTTATGGTAATTAATTAATGTAATGAATCAATCATTAAACATTCTGCATTAAAGTATTTGAATCTTTATTTTTATTCTGCTTATTATTATTATTATTATTATTATTATTATTATTATATTCTGAGAAATTCCATATAGCAAAGTTGTGCAATTATTTTCCTGGTCCTCTGTTTCCTTCCCCAGGTAGGCTCATTAGCATTTTCACATTCTCTATGGTGTGGGTGAGTGATGCTGTTGTGGCCTGCAATGGATTGGCACCCTGTCCAGGGTGTACCCCTCCTACTGCTTAGAGTCCCTTGGGATAGGCATTACTGTGCAGGATAAGCAGTATAATGGATGAATAGGGAATGGAGAGTGTATTACAGAATTGGAATCATTACACCTGACCCTTTTTATCCACAGAGCATGCGGGCTCACTAAGTGGTTTGGTGTAAATGAAAACAATGCTGGTATTATTCAGTGGTCTCAAGGTAACTTCATCGCAACTGACCAGTTATGGGAGATTTCAGTGAGTCGTATTAGATGGTGTTCAAAAATCTACACTAGAAAATATGTTCAGATACGTGCATGAAAATCAAATAGGAACATTTAATCATAGATATGTCTTTGTTGGCAGCATACAGTATATTTGATAAATGTGTGTAAAATGTAAATGTAAAATTCACATAACATTTTGCAATAATCTGTTTGTACCACATTTCATGCAAAATGAGGAAGTTTGATGTCTCTTTGTCCCTGAAAATGTTTTGTTCAATTTTAAATGTTTTTTCGCGTGTGTTCATAAAGAAACTGATACTAAATCTGCATCCCGTATTCAGCAGTGGAACTTGGTGTCACAGTCACTTTTAGTAAAACTTAGTCAATAATAATATTAGCCAATAATGCGGAAAATCGTGTTTTTGTTCTGTAAATCAGAAACTCAACATCAAAAGTAACGTTAGTATCTGAGATCATTTTTGATTTGGGCTATTTAACAAGCTAAACAATTCCCTGAAAAACACTGCAGGGCATTGAATTAAACTGCACTCATTAGCTAAAATCAACGAATACAGATTTCAGACAAAACAAAATAAAAATGTTGCCGGCTTTATTGGAAATATTTATATCTGGCTGGTCATGTAACTAAAACCCCTTCTGAAGAAAGTGTTTATTGTGTGCATCGTCTGGAAATCGTTATTAATAACTGGAACTGTACAAGTAGAATGATCAAAAAGAATTGTATTTATAATTATGCTTTATTGTGGCTTTGAGTGTAGCTAAGTACTTCTGGTTAGTGTAAAAAAAATAACTTCTGCTTTCGTTCCTTTTTAGTGGCTAGGCTTGTTTTCTAAGATTAGAAATACTAGGACTGTAGTTCACTTAAACTCCAACATTGTCCAACAAATGTTTTCCAGTAATCAAGATTCAGATACAGGATGCAGGTTTTCTATCGAGCTAAATCATGAAGGAAAATTCAAATGCTGAAGTATCATTTTGATCTAGTAAAAAAAATCAATTAAAACAAATGCAATGCACAAATATAAATTTTACAAGTTTAAAAAAAACTGTAGATACATCAATAATTTTATGCTTTTCTTAGTTTTATTACAATGCGTTATTAAAGAAAAAGAAAAACAAGTTTATTGTTGCCCCTATACATGTCCCTGTGCAAGTTGTTATTACAAAAATTTTTGTAGAAACAAGATTTATGAGAACATTCTAGATAAATATTGGCACATTCTGACAAATCAAATTTAAGATTCTTCAAAAAACTTAAACACTAATGGTATATATGGTAAAGTGTATAACTTTAATAATTTGTGCCCTTACCAAGTCCTGAACCATGTTACTATATATTTTTTTTCAATATGGATATTAATGGATGAATATTATATGCCAGAGGCAATCAAGTCAAACCTGGACTTGTCCCCTCATGAGCAGAAGGCATAAAGTGAGGATGCCGGCCGAGGTCATTAAAGTAGGCCCTAGGAGGCCATAATACTTGTGGGATAAACACATTAGTTTAGAACGTTAGTTTTGCACATTGTCTACCTGAAAATATTTCCCTTTTACACTGGTTTTAAATAATGCAAGGTGAAAATATGTATGCATGCACTGTAAAATATGTTTTTTTTTCTTATCGTTTTTCAAGTGATACTACATTAGTACAGCCTCTGCTTTCACTAAACGATGTCCCTGCCCATGCCATTAGCACAAATATAATTTACAACCTACTGCTTAATTACATGACTCTGAAAATGAAATAAAATGCATGCAAATTTTTCGACTCCTCCACCTGCACCCTTACCAGCTAAGGCTTTTTATTATCATCCTGGTTTTAAGTAGATTGGAGGTGTGAAGCTCAGGGCCGTGTGCATTCCCCAGGGTGCTCAAGCTGTGATCAATGTACCGTGTTCGACTCAATAGAGCCGCTGTGGCTCGGAGGGATCATGTTCCTGCGGTGAACAACTCTCTCCTCCTATCTCACCGTCCTATTTTTTTTCTCTCACTGCCTTTTCAGTCGTGCCCTCTTTCCATCAACTACTTGCAAGAGATGAGTCTTATTGAAAATAGAGCAGAAGACAAACAGCTATAGGGTTACTCTCCTGATTCGAGACGAGTTTGAATTTCCTTTATTGGTTTCCTCAGCTCTAATTAAGCGCCACGTCCTAATGGCTCCCTCTGAAATGAGATGAAAGCTAACACTGTCGGCCTCTTGGTTTACAAGCCGTTCTTTCAGTGAGGGTGGCAGTGGCGTGTGAGTCAAACATTGGACATGACAAGGATGAGCAGTTATGGTCATTCTAAAAGGATACGTCACCCCAGAATGCTAGTGGAGCTAACAGTGAATGGCAGCTAATGCGAACCAGTTAGCATGACCTCATACCTCATGCTAACTGCACAGTAAAATTTTCATTGTTAAAGGAATTCCTATGGGGAGAAATTAAGTCATGCTGAGTCCATGCTTGAAAACAATTAAGCGCTTAAGGAGTTCATTTAAAGTACATTAAAGTACATCTGAATGTAAAACTCTTTTGAACCTCTTGGATTCTAAGCATTTGTGCACAGATTCAGGAAGTCAGTGGCATCTGGAAACCTTCCTCCGAACTGGCTTGCTAAGCTAGAAAGCTAGTTGGCTTGGCTAATGATAATGAGAAACTAACATACATGTTTTGGGTTGGCTAGGCTTGCTTTCTAAGATTAGAAATAATAGGACTGTAGTTCACTTAAACTCCAACATGGTCCAACAAATGTTTTCCAGTAATCAAGATTCAGCTACAGGATGCAGGTTTTCTATCGAGCTAAATCATAAAGGAAAATTAAAATGCTGGAGTATCATTTTGATCTAGTAAAAAAAAAAAATCTATTAAAACAAATGCACAAATATTAATTTTACAAGTTTCAAAAAACGTCAAATGTACATACATCAATAATTTCAATAGTTTAAAATTCAATAGTTTAGCTGATGTTAGGTAAAAACAAGATGTAAAGGATAATATATATACAAATTGTGTCTCTGACTGGTATCCCATGACAAATCCTTGCTAACTTGCAGTAAGCCAGGGTAAATAAAGGCAGTGTTAGGTCAGGACTACTGATTGGAAGGTCCCAGGTTCAAACCCTACCACCACCACCACCACCATAAGCAAGGCCCTTAACCCTCAATATAAGGAATACGGTCTGCCAAATGCCATAATGTAAATGTAACTATTGTGTATTACAGGGTTGCATATTTATATGCCAGTGGCTTAGTGGATAGCACTGTTGCCTTGCACCTCTAGGGTCCAGGCTTGATCCCTGCCTCAGGGTCTGTGTGCATGTAGTTGGCATGTTATTCCCGTGCTTGGTGGGTTTCCATTGAGTACTCTGGTCTACTCCCACAGTCCAAAGAAATTCAGTTTAGGTTAATCGGGGTTCCTACAGTAAATTGCCTGTAGTGTGTGAATGCATATGTGAATGTTGACCAGAGGTGCTGTCACGGTAGTAAAATTGTCACCACTAGCCTCCATGGTCCACCAGTTGGAATACAGAAGTTCCTAGATGGATGGATATTTATATGCCACGAAATGTTAAATAAAATCCGAAACTGTAGAAATGTAGGGTTATGAAATTAATTTTCTTTTTTCTGTAACTGCACACCCTATCGTACTGTAAATCTTCACTTAGTGCTATTATTGCTTGTGGTAAACCGTTGATTATTTGATGTGATAGCTGCGCCGCTTTGGGCGAAACACATCTTCATCAGGAAGCGATCTCTGATCTAAATCATTCTTATTGCTTTAATAGTGAATGTAAATAAGGAACAAGACCCATATGTGTTAGCAAACATGGCACGGTGTGGTGTTAACAGGACGCTGTCTGACTTTGACCTAAAGCCTATCTAAGGAAAAAAGAGCGCTGTTCCATCTGCCAGCACCTCACACCACCGTCACACCCTGCATGAAAAATTCAGACCTATCGCTTACACATAATGACGGCCAAATCGCTCTCTCATCATCAGTAACCTCGGTGGAAAGGTGAGAAGGAGAGAGAGTGTGATCGGCAGTGCGACAGGTGTGTATGTGTGTGTTTTAGAGAACATGGGGTGAAAACTGGGTGGGTGATGTTGTTAGATGTTAAGTCTGACTTTGTGAGCTCGGATCATTCGGTGTATGGATAAGTGGCTGAGTGTGTGTGTTCGAGGTTGGGAACCTGCCCTGTAGATAAACGTTTGCGAGGCTTTGTGAAAGACCCCCTCGCCTACCTAAGCCGTAGCACAGTCCATACTGACTGATAAAAGTATTTACTCAACTCTCCTTGTGCAATGCCGAGGTGTTAAGAAAAAAAGATTTTAGATATGGAAAAATTAACAAACATGATTCTTGATTCAATTGGATTCATGGTGTTTAATGAATTGTATTGTATTATTACATGATTAAATGTAGAATTCTGATTGGCCAGAAAACATTTAATTGTTTATCTATAACAGCAGCTGATTATTTAATACTAGCGAAAGTTTCATTAAATTCTGTCCATCGGTCGGTTTAAGGCACAGTTTGATGCCTGCGCACCTAATAGCGCATAATTTCACCTCTATTCAACATTTTGATTTTATTTATGGTACAGGTTTAATTTTAGGCAAAGACCAAACTACTGCAGTAGTTTCATTAAATTCTGTGCAGGCAGTTTTGTGTGATTCTGTGACAAATTCTGGCTGGACAGAAATGGAGACAGACAATGGCTGGTTTCAGGTCCTCCAATCTACGAAAGAAATATTGTAGTTCTAACCAATGTACAGAAAAAAACTTTCTTTTATTTATATAGATTTATGGAATGAGTCAGTCAGTCAGTCAGTCAATGTCGGTTACCAGGAAAGAAACCTTTGCTATATCTTTGTTGCATTTATTTGCTTCTTTTTTTTTAAACAAACACAAAAAAATGTCAGGGGATTATAAGTGATTAATAAGATGAACTATTGTATATGCGTATTTGTAAGATTAAATGCTTAAAATTTTAAAACATCCATTAAAGAATATATTGTGATTGCATATGTTTAACATATTGATGCTGTAAACATGATTAATATCTATGAAGTAGATAGATTTTTTTTGCACAGTATATGAGAAAACATGCTACGAAAAATTTCAGTAAGTGTTCAAAATATTTCCAGGGATCTACAATATAATTTCCTTTATTATTGAGCATATTTTCTATGTTATCTAGCATGATCTAGCCAGATGTTGATGGTGAGACAGTGTTGGGAATAATTTCAAGCTAGACAGGATTGAGTACGTTAGCGAATTAAAGTTTCTGAAGTACTGTATAGCTAGCACGAAGCAGAAATCAATAGGTTGTCGCCTTGCTAGTTCCTTCGCTTGTCATGTGATTACAGTCAGTCCGTATGTCATGTTCCTTTTCAGGAATGTTGTAATGCCAACTAGCAATGCTATTTTCATTTTGCAGATACTTAAAACTAAAAGGGATACTAGGAAATTTGTGACTCAAAAGTATGTTACTCGATGTATAACTTCATAGCATTCGTTCCTAAGGACACAACATCAGATGACATTTCACATTAATTAAGTAGCCTTAAAGCAAAATGAACTGCTAATGAAACAATGAATGTTTTCATGCCATTCATTGCGTTTCTGTGCAAAATATTTTTACATAATGTATTTTCAGGATTATGTGGGTTTTTATTATTATTATTATTATTACAGTATAATTATTTTGATAATTTTGATCATGGAGTGTTAGTGACACTTTACACACTTCTTGGTTTTTGTTCCAGTCTTGAGGAGAGAGAGAGAACACACTATTTTGATCTTTCCACTGTCGATCTAATCCTATTTCAAGCTTTTATTTTACTCAGCATAGCCTCAAAACAAAGAACTTTGAGGAACATCTATTCAGAGAGTCTTGCTTCTGCTTTTCCCCCTCTTTTTCTCTTTTTCATCCTCTCTTCTCTCCTATCCTTCCACTCTGCAGGCATACATGTGCGGCGTGAGGCCTGTGAGTAACGGCTCGAAGGAAGACTGAAAGTTAGTCACCTCTGAGGCATCACTTCCCCCTCTCTCCGCCTGAAAAATAGAAAAAAGGGAAGCGCTTTCTTCCTCTCCAAGACCCTCTTCTTCTCCTTTCTCCGGGACTTGTAGAAACAATGGCCTCCTCCAGAAGTTGACGTTCTTTAAGTTTGGAGAAGCGCAGATCAAAGCGGTGCATGTAACACGAGAGAGGCGAGGGTCCACGGGCAGCCAGCGAACAGGCACACGCAGTTCAATGCAGTTCTTTATGATGGGAAAAGTGTGTGCGTGTGTTGTGCGGGAAAGAGAAAAAGAGACTTCAAAGTGGCATGTCTCAGTCTTCACTGACTCATTGAGAAAAGGATGTGATGGGGGGGCGGTCTCTTGATTTCTCATGAGATATTGAAGGTGGCATCACAAAGATACTATTTAGGGAGAAATGCTCGTAGTGAGTGTTGTTATGTGTGTGTGTGTGTGTGTGTGTGCGTGTGTGTGTGTGTGTGTCCGTGTGTGTGTGCGTGTGCGTGTGTGTATGTGTATGTGTATATCGTTGAATCTTGATGGTGACCGATATTAATTTTTAATGTGAAAAAGAACACACACACACACACACACACACACACACACACACACACACACACACACACACACACACACACAACACTCATTCAAAAAAAATTATAATAATAACTCAAAATGAACTAAAAGGTTAAACTTAGACTTACATTTTTGTGTAAGATAACATTAATTGGCTAATTATCATATATTAACATAATTATGTCAATGGAATATCCTCATGAGTATCGCAAGACACATGAGTGTACGCACGTATGTGTGTGTACGAGACATGTAAACAAAACAGTGAATCCAGGTGTGTAGGAGCGGTGCAGTTGTGGTTCTAAGGAAGTGAAGAGTGTTAATAACTTTGGCAGGAACTAGCTACAGAACTTGAGTGGGATGTGTGGTAAAGAGGGTGAGAGACAGCAAAATAGAGAGAGAGAGAGAGACAGATATACACAGAGCTATCAATGGAAAGCCCCCAAATTACCCGGCCACAACAGGATGTTCAGGCAACAATGGCTAAGAAAATTGGATTGTTCCTACATGCTCTGGAAATGTTGGCCGGATATTAATGTGGGAAAATCGAAATCATTTTCTCTCAATAAAAAAAACAACAATGAAGGATTTAAATGGGTAGCTCCAGTGGAAGGCGACAGGTGTCCAGTATATTAGTTGATTTCTTTTTGTCTTTGTCTCAAGGGAATTATTTTAGATAAGGGAAATGTAAGCGTTAGTAATAAAAAGAATCATGATGTAATAGATGAATAGACAAGTTTCGGTTATATGATTAACGCAATATAACAAAAATGTTGTTAATAAAAAACGATAGATATGTAGGTGGATGGTTAGATGGATAGAGAGATAGATGTTTGCTTATTTGATATATATGTAAATGTCACACGACAGGCATTCAATTCAAATGGGGACTTGTGATGAAATTTCTAGTGAATGAAACCATAAAATCATTTGACATTTACAGAAGATTTCAAGCACAGTACAGTGATGAGACACTTAGCTGCAGTAAAACATTTGAACGGTGCAAAAGTTTTAAAGACATGAAGCAGGCAGTCCGATCATGGCTTAGACATAAAGTGAGTTTTTACTTCTGAGTTCTGTTATTCTGCACAATCAAAAGACTCGGTTTCACTTGAAATCACCATAGATGTACATACAGTATGTACAGTATAAACAGCTGTTCTAGAGTTTTTGCTGTGGAATAAAAGATCTAGAAAACAATTTAGGACATGAATACAAATCATTCATCATGTCTTGTGCAAACATCAAAGATGACAACGATGAAAACTATTAATATGCATATACATAAGTCATGTCAAAATCACTATCACTGACCTGAAAAATTATCATCGATTATGTTGCTATAACAGCTCAGTGATAATGATTTTTAATTAAGAAAGTCATGTTTTTTCTTCTTTTTTTACATAAAACATTTTGTCTTTTTACAAAGAAACTGTACACATGCAAACTCCTCTGTTAAGGGTTAAAAAGGTTATAAATGGTTAAAACTAAATTTATAAACCTCCTCCTTATATGGGCCCCTGTTTGAGCCGTGAAAATATACATCATTACATAAAATATGTTTATGATTAGCATCAGAGCAAATTAAGTTACTAAGTAAAATAAATGAATAAATTAGTGAACTGTTACACGGTATATGAACGATATTTTTTCTGATTTTCTTTTTTGCGTAATGCGTTTATTTTGCTTTGTTTCCTCAGCAGCCTGATTTTGCAACGTCTCCCCCCCACCCAGAGATTTGAGTAATCTCCCTGAATTCAACTTCTCAGAACTGTTTCGTTCCAAAATATTAGCCAATGTTGCCATGTCTATCTGAAACAGCTGCGTGTCACTCATAAGCGATGCTTGGATTCTCCTCAAGGCTCAGATTGCCTCTAAGGATGATGAGCCGCATTGCCCTGTCACTCCGACTGCGCCACGGCCGTGACGTCTGTGCTTATTCAGGCCCTGCTTCCAGGCTCGTGTGGAGGATCAGGAGCTACGGTTTAGGGGTCGAAGGGTTATTCCGAGGGGCAATTTCATGTGTTCTGCAATGTTGGCCTTAGGTGTGACGCCGGGGATCGTGTTTGACCTGTGTTTGGACAGGAGCTGCTCAAAATGTCAGGAATCCAAATGGCAGGAGGTGTCCTGTCGTACACTGACCCTGAAAAAACTACTGTCGGTGTCAGTTGTTGCAGAGACCATTGTGGGGTTTTGGTTGTTTTTTTTAGGAAGGTGGACGAGGTGCCACAAAAGGGAAGGCTAGAGAGAGAGAGAGAGAGAGAGAGAGAGAGAGTGTTTCTCTTTTGTCTTGGTGGGCGCCTGCTTGTGTCGTGTGGGTGTTCTCTCATTAGCACCTCTCATGAAGCCACCTCTGAGCGTGTTTTGTTTCTCAGTTTCGTTTTCAAGCTAGCTTCGTGTGAAATACTCAGAAATCCATCCAGCCAACGCGGTGTTATGAGTCTGCAGGCAGAAAACAGCTAATGCTCTGTAGATTAATCTTTAGAAAACACATTACTGTGAATTGGGTTTTAGTTCAAAAGATATTCAGTGAGAGTGTGAAAGATCACGCATTTCGCCCACCCGCTCAGTCGGTGTTAGCATCCTTAGTAGAGGGCAATCAGTTAGACGATAGCTGCTGCGAATACGTATTTTTCTGGTTAACTTCTTGGTCTTGTTCCACCTCTCATTTCTTTATATTAAGTTAAATTACAAGATGTAGATTAAATTAACAAATGGGAACAAACTTTTTACTTGGACAGGTTACAAAAGTTTTTGTAACAACCTCAGCAGCAACCTCTTTTCCCTTCTCGTTCCAACCACTCAGCATTCACCATCATCAGTATCACCAGCCTGATCATCCGTCATTATCTGCACTTGTTTCTCACTGGTTCATGCCTTAAGTTAGATGATTTTTATGATTCAATGATTCATAGGTCACTGTGTGGCCTAACAAACAAAAATATTTCACTGAAACTGCTCTGGTACAGGGACTGGACTGAGAACCAGTGCCAAAATCTTGCCAAAAATGAGATCCGAAAACTATTCCTCATGAACTATTCCTGAAGACTACATTAAAAATATAAAAACATCTGGCTCTTTGGAAGCCAAATATGAAAAGTGTTCAGCTGAAAAACAGCTAGATCTATGAGCATGATGGTGTTAATGCAATCGCATGAAAAGAAGTGTATACATGTGAGGATGTGAGAGAACTAGATAGACTAAAGCTCTGCTGCATCAAGGATAGTGACACTGAGCAACAAGTCAAACCACATTTTAGCATATTTGGAAATAAAGTGAAAACAGAGCACAAATCAATGTTTCAATGTTAAAACAGAGAAGTTAATTTGGAATGGAGTCTATATAAGACACAGGGGTTTTTAGTAGTTAGGACTATTACCTTTCACCTCCAGGGTCCGGGTATTATTCCCGCCTCTGGACTGTGTGCATGGTGTTTGCATGCACTCCTTGTGTTTGGTGTGTTTCCTCCAAGTATTCCGGTTTCCTCCCACAATCCAAAAACATGCAAGTTAGGCCGATTGGCATTTCAAATTTGACTGTAGTGTGTGAATATTGACTGTAAAAATGGAAATAAATACAATGGGCAACATTGGCCTCCACCGTCCCTAGTTGGACCACAGAGGTACTGTATATACTGTATATATAAATTCTGCCATTTAGAGTCATTTTGTCTCTGTTTAAGATATGAGAGTGGAATGTTGAATTTTCACATGTTGAAAAATGTTGAATGTTCCACTGTTGAAACGCCCTACCTGCATGTGTATGTGTTTCTCATTGTCTCTTAGTGGTGTAAGTGGTACTTGCTGTCTCAGTTTATGAACATAGTTTGTTATATGGTGCAGTTTTAGCCCTGGGCTGCAGAGACAGACTGCAGCAGCCGTTCCTCAGGTTACACAGCAGCTAGAGGTGAAAGGTTTATAGCATTGAAGCGCAGAAAAGTGAAAGTTATCTCAGAACAAAACCATCTGGGTAAAACATCAGCCTTGGATATCAAATGCATTTTATTGAAATGAAAAAAATAAATTTTTTAATAACTATTCCAGGTCCAGACCTTTTTATGGATAACTTAATCGTATAACCTTTTGGTGGACCTTATAATTATTTGCAGTCAATCAGTTCAAAATATATTTAAAAATAGACTTTCTGATATGTCATCATCTATATAAAGTGGCTTGCAAAAGTATTCGGCCCCCTTGAACCTTTCCACATGTTGTCACATTACAGCCACAAACATGAATCAATTTTATTGGAATTCCACGTGAAAGACCAATACAAAGTGGTGTACACGTGAGAAGTGGAACGAAAATCATGCATGATTCCAAACATTTCTTTTTTTAACAAATAAATAACTGCAAAGTGGGGTGTGTGTAATTATTCAGCCCCCTTTGGTCTGAGTGCAGTCAGTTGCCCATAGACGTTGCCTGATGAGTGCTAATGACTAAATAGAGTGCACCTGTGTGTAATCTAATGTCAGTACAAATACAGCTGCTCTGTGACGGCCTCAGAGGTTGTCTAAGAGAATATTGGGAGCAACAACACCATGAAGTCCAAAGAACACACCAGACAGGTCAGGGATAAAGTTATTGAGAAATTTAAAGCAGGCTTAGGCTACAAAAAGATTTCCAAAGGCTTGAACATCCCATGGAGCACTGTTCAAGCGATCATTCAGAAATGGAAGGAGTATGGCACAACTGTAAACCTACCAAGACAAGGCCGTCCACCTAAACTCACAGGCCGAACAAGGAGAGCTCTGATCAGAAATGCAGCCAAGACATTGACATTGTCTCAAAACAGCTTTACACAATCAAAAGAATTATTTAAGTTTGTTTGGAATGTGAATGTGTATGAATCAAAATGGTCAGATAGTCCCCCCCCCCCTCTCTCTCTCTCTCTCTCTCTATTTTATATAATATTACTATATAATATTGAGTTGACAACTGTATAATTCCAGTATTACCTTATTTGTTTAATCAAACTAAAAATGATAATTTAAAAAATGAGCACTTTGAATTTATTTGAATCATTAATGTTAATTAATTTGATTGACATATGCAAAATGACAACAATTGTTTAAAATAATTTCTTGCGATTTTCATTAAAACTAAGTAGTCCACAATGACTAATATTAATTAATGCCTTGTGCGTATGTTCAAGGTGCTAATTTGAAAAATTAAAGTTCATTGGTTGTTAGCTCATGCTAACTATGCAATGAATTATAATTATAATTATATATAATTTTTATTATTATTGTATAGTAAAACTCTAAAATTGCATTTCTTTATTCTTTAGTTCTTTATTTGATGTTGTGATGGTTCAAAGAGATGAATCTCTTCGTTCCATCCCAGAGGTCAATCGTATATCATAAACATACAAGATTCTCATTGACATTATCTGCTGCTGATTTTTTTCCCAAGTCTTTTAAAAGACTATTATTTAGTTTCCAATGAGTGTAATGTGACAGCATCCAAAACAGACCTGGGAACACTGGCAGGAAAATGAATTACTGTACCAGTACATTTAGGTACAGCACATTTTGTCCCTCAAGGTACAAACAATAAAAGTTTTACCTAAATGGAATAATGGTTGTGCCGGAGCTTTGATTTTATAGCTTGAATGAATTTTATTCATACTTTGCCAGATTCGAGATCCTTGAGTAAAAAAATTTTCTGCTATAAATGGTGCAGTTTAGTATTTTATTTTATATATTAATTAACAAAGAGGATGAATGCTGACTATTTAATATACTGTTTATATACAGTGCACTACGTACATTCTGTATGAGGTAGAAAACCATTAATTGATTGCTTGCTTCTCCCAAGTCAAATTATAAAAAATTATTCTTACATTTAGCAGACGCTCTTATCCAGAGCGACTTACATTTTTATCTCATTATACATGTGAGCAGTTGAGGGTTAAGGGCCTTGCTCAAGGGCCCAACAGTGGCAACTTGGTGGTTGTGGTGGTGTGACCCCCATTCTTTGTTGAAATCAAATCTATAATGCAATTATAATATGAAAAGGAAGTCTCTGCTGCAAGTGAATTTTTTTAGCAGCATCTAATTACTCATTATAGATTAATAGAGTATAATTAATAGTAATAATAATAGTAGAAAGGAGTCAATTATAAAGCAAAATGCCTTGACAGAGTGTCTTGTTATACTAACTTGTTTGTTTTCTTGGCAATAATGGAAAGGTCTGGCTGGAACACCAAATGGAAGCTCCCAAATTGGGACCCACCTGTGTGGCAAACAGACTCTTGCCGCATTCCTGTATCCTTTATCTGTATTCATCTAATTTGATCATTTAGAGTGAATCTTTCTCCTCAAATTATTAATCAGTAATGATTTGAGAAAATAAAAGAAAATAAATAAAGATTTACTTCGTTGCCAGTTTATTAAGTTTTACAAAAATAATAAGTGAGGGTATAATGACTGACTGAGTGGGTGGGCTAAAGGTGTGAGTTTTCACACTTTTCCTTAACACCACTTAAATGGAATCCAATAAACAAAACCCAATTACTAGTATCTTCATGTTATCTATCTAGTAAAGTTTGGTAAAAGACACAAAATTCTTAAGAAAGAGAAATGATGCTCTTCTGATGCTGTGGTGTTACTATAAGTTAAGGATTTTTTTCTTCTCAAGAAATTTAAGTTCAAGAATTGAGCAACATGTATATCTATTACAGAAGTACACATTAGTTATTGCCTCAATTTTTGTTCTGTGTCCAATGAATAATACATTTAATGCAATAAAATAATTTCACTGTGCTATAAAATACATGTGACAAATAACAATTTTACACTTAGTCATAATAACTGTCTACAATATGTATAATAAAAGACATAGCTCTAAAATAATCATAGCTCAAGAAAACTCAATTAGAAAACAGAATTTCTGAAAGTCAAATCCCACCATAACTACACTTTAACTTAAAACATATTCTTTAAATATTTCTGCGATACATTTTCCAACCTTTTTTTTAACATCTAATGCATGAAATATAATTTTTCACAGGTTGTCCCTGAGGGGTTATAAAATATTATAGTACATTTTAGCTCTACCATTCTATACACATCCTGAACTTGTTCCCACCAATGAAGCATTTGGAATACTGGGAATATTCCACCATTTTTCCACAAGTGAAGGACAAATCTCCTTGTGATAACACACTGAATCTCTGCCATGCTTTCATATGTCAATAACCCTGCGTAAGTTTGCATAGCGTTCCTGTATCCTCAGCATGTTGTTCCACCAGGCCGCTCTGCTGCGTGTCGCTCAGTAAGTGCACTGTTTACCCGGTACAGCCGAAGTGCTCGTAAATAAGCCTGCATGACAGGCGGAGATGAAAGCCTGCTTCTGTCGTCTGCGCTCCGCCAACCTCTTATTAAAAGGCTTTTACATGTAAACAGCCCAAAGAGGTGAGCTTGTAAAACACAAGTCGCCCGGCCTTGCCTTTCTTTGGCTTTCTCCTCAGTTCGTTATTCCATTGCTTTCTTGCTTTTTTTGTTCACAGTCGTGACTTTCGGCATGTTGTAATGTTTGCTTTCCAGGATTCGGGTGGGGGGTGGGGGGGTTAAGATACGGCCAACGAGTTCTTGACCAACACGACATTGTTGTAAAGTGAAAAGAAATTATATCACAGTAAAGTATACTGTTTTGTATTGTTCAATATTATACAAACAAATTTTAAAAAGCAGGTTTTGTTCTTTACCAGTTAATCCTGCTTTATTATATTTTATGCATGTCAACACTTACAGGACACGGATTAAACCTAATCTCGACACAATGGAGCCAAGATCTGTACAAGATGCTTTCTGTACTGTGTTAATGATTCATCAAATCTGATTATTCAAGCTGTTGATTCATGATCAACCCTATTACTGTGAAAAAGTATTAGCCCCTTTCCTGATTATTATTATTATTATTGTCTTTTTTAGCTGGACTACAGAGGTTCCTAGATAGATGGATGGATGGAGGTAAAACCAAAATACCTTTTTGAAATGATGAAACCATTTATTAGGGAGAAAACCCTTACTGACCCTTTTGTGAAAAAGAAATTCCCTCTTAAACCTAATAACCTGGTTTTGCCACCCTTGGCAGCAACAACTACAGTCAATCATTTGTGATAACTGGCAATGAGACTTTCACATCACGTTCACCAGCTTGCACATTAGCACACTTTGCACACTCAGCTGGGAGTGACCTCAGTCCAAGCCATTTCCACATGTTTGGTGCATTAAAGGAGTTCTTGAGAGGCCAGTGTTTTAGATGTTAAGCAGGGTGTCCGATTGTGGCTTCGGCATACTGAATGGCTTTCTACCTTGATGGAATCAGAACACGAGTGAAACACTGGCTTAAGTGCATTTATTTTAGTTTCATATACTGTTTGACAACTTTTTAGCAGATTAACAGACAGCACTGATGTGAAGAGCAGTAGTGACAAAAGACTAGACTGTTTGGAATTTCACATTATTATGCAGTCCTTGAGGAAGGTTTATAATCCTAAACGTGTATACTTAAATATGACTTTTACATTACATCTTGAATAAATGGGTATGCCAAAATAATTTATACCAAAATTCCTTTTAACTTCTCTACCCACAGTGCCAGGACTAGTACCATTTTTCAAACTTCACTAAAGCTTATTATTATTATTATTATTATTATTATTATCACGTCCTTCCAAACTCTACTCTTGCTTGGGAAATTTATTATGAAAAAAAAACACTGTATCACTGCCAATGAACGTTCTTTATCTCTCCTTGGAGTGCTCTCATGTGAAGCGAGTACAAAGAAAGTTATTATCGTGCACTCACACTTGATGTAAGATGTATGCACACTGTTAAAACAAACACAACACCGCCTTTGCGAAGTGAGTCGACCGGCAGCACAACTTTTTTTTTTAAACTCTTAATCTTAAGTACTCATCATGGCATATTGAAAAGAGCTTTCATTCTGTCAATCAAAGGTTCAACTTCAATTAAGAAAGCATGCCTGTTTTCCTATTAAAGTGCCTCCTCACTGTTTCCATCGCTCTCACCATTGACCTTTAACTTGCTCATTCCCTGTAAACACTCACAAGTTTTTAACTTTCAGTTGCTCAGCAATTTGACATGCATTTGATAAAGAAAGCAGCGACACTTGGGGAACAGGTTTCCGGAAAGCTACAGAGAGACCCAAAATGAGTCACTTTGCATCTCGGGCCTTTTCACATGGCAAACCGGGTGATAAAAAAAATAACTAGTACGCCTTCAGCTTTATGCAAAAGACCTTGGCTAGGATGAGGAATATCTGAAACCTTTTTTTTTTTGGACTTTTTCTAGCATGAATGATAAGCAAGATAACAGTTTCACTGTGAACATATTGTTCTCCTGGAAAAGCAAAAATGCATTTATTTCATGTTTTGTGGAACTGGTGTTGAGAACGTTCTCAATTTCTGAAAAGGAGCCAGGCATTCTTTCAATTATTCATTCATTCATTCATTTTGTATTCATTCATTCACTGTTTCATTAAGTTATTCTTGTCAAGTGTTATCAGATGAAGTAGCTCGTTTATCTTTTGCTCCCACTTTCCTTTTGTTCCAGATGACAATGGGACGTTGAGAAGCAGGAAGGGTGGAGGCTGAGGTGGAGGTTGGGCTGGTCATGAAGAAGGAGGCGCTCAGGCAGAGCTTTATGAACCTCGGCTCAGGTAAATGATGCCTTTCTCCTGTGCTTTGTTTAGATCAGAATAGGAGGGGGGTATTAGGGCTGTGAAAGGTTTCTGAGGCCCTGAACCTTCACCTCGCAACACTGACCCCCCTTCAACACCACACACACACACACACACACACACATACACACACGCGCGCTCGTACACAAGCAGAAACAAATATACTCACCTGAAACTGAATTCTTATAAATAGGATTGCGTAATCTAATAAATCCCAGCCAACATCACGTTGTTCTAATGGACATTGGTTCCATTCATTGTTGTGATTGTTTATGTTTGACCCACATTACCATGAAAGGGAAAGCATCAGGGAACTCGTTCACCTGTTTTGACCCCCCAGGTACATTCCTCCCTGCTTCTTTTCTCCAGTCTTTCCTTTGAGCAAGTATTTTAGCCTTTAAAGCCAGAGGCCGCGAGTCTGCTTTGAAGCTACACAGTACCTCTCTCTCTCTCTCTCTCTCTCTCTCTCTCTCTCTTTATTTGAGAGAGAGAAAAAGAAAGGGAATTCCTTTGTCTTTCTGACTTGCGATCCATTGATCCTTCCTCTTAGGAGGAATATATTTTAGCACTAAAAACCTAAAATGCATTGTACTGAATACAATATGAAAATGAATTCCAAATGAATCTCTATTAACGAAGTTATTTGTGTATTTAAACCCCAAGAGAAGTGTGTGGTTATGAGGGGAGAGTGTTTGGGGGACCGGGGGGGTGGGGGGAGTGCGGGGTGCAGCATGATGAATCTAACTAGTGTGTGTGTTTAAGGTGAGATCGTCAGCAACTGAACTGATCGTAATCTGGAGTCTTTAACACCCAAATATTTGGTTGTGGAGAAAAAGTGAGGCTCTTCCTCTTTCCTTTTTCTGACCCTCGGTCACAAGGAGGTCATCAACCACTCGGGCATGCTTAGCATTAAGGGAGTGTGAATGAACGAAGAGGTTGTGTGTTCCTGCACGAGTGTGTGTACACCGAGTCTATTATGTGGTCAGACTTCACCATTGGTTTAACGATGATTGGTGATGCCTGTTTGACAAGCACAGGAAGGAGATAATGGAATCGAAGAGGGTCGGACAACGAGGACACGACACACCTGCACCCAAGACTCGTGATCAATTCAGCACGGTTCATATCCGGCTTCCTTTATATGAAATGAAACAAACTCTATTCACCTCTGGTTTGAATTTAGATTAATATAAGCATCCTGTGCTAAAACTCGAAAAAAAAAAAAAAAAAAACACTGGCATGCTTGGCATGCTGTTTTAGGAAAATAATTAATGACTAATTAAAATTTTTTATGAATTCTAATTTTATTTCTCACGTACACAACTGTACACAGTATGATATGCAGTTAAATGCTTATACAACTGTTTGTGACTTTATAAAGCAAGAATGAAATAGAATAAGAAGGTAAGAAGAGACAAATTGCACTAGAAAAAGGATATAAAATATAAAGTTTGGAAATATACAATATACAGTTACAATAACCTAAACTGTATAATGCAAAAGTTAGAGTTGCTGTAACCACCTGAAATTGTATTATACTCCATTAACATTATGTTTTGATGTGTTTTATTGCTCTTACTGTATATGAAAACAAATTTAATAATTAATTACATTTATATTTGGTCCTGTTAACATTTAATGCCAATGAAAACAGTCATTCAGAACATTATATTGTTTAGAACCTCTCTATTGGCAGACTTGGCTGAAAATGTAAACTTACAGCAATATTGACTTCTGGCACTGGAGACTCTTTACATAAATGATAATTAAACATCTTCGGCGGCACGGTGGTGTAGTGGTTAGCACTGTCGCCTTGCACCTCCAGGATCCAGGTTCGATTCCCGGCCAGGCTCGATTCCCGTCTCTGTGTGCATGGAGTTTGCATGTTCTCCCCGTGCTTGGTGGGTTTCCTCTGGGTTCTCCGGTTTCCTCCCACAGTCCAAAGACATGCAGATTAGGTTAATTCGTGTTCCCAAATTGACCATAGTGTGTGAATGTGTGTGTGTGTGTGCTCTGCGATGGATTGGCACGCTGTCAAGGGTGTACCCTGCCTCGTGCCCTGAGTCTCCTGGGATAGGCTCCAGGTCCCCGTGACCCTAAATACAGGATAAAGTGGTATAGAAGATGAGTGAATGAATAAACATCTTCTTCATTGCCAGAAATCTTTACCATGTCAACAACTATATCTTCAAATACATTGAAGCCTCTTCAGAGGTTTAGAACTATAACATATTACAACACACTTCTGTTATAGACAATTAACCAACACTTTCTGACTAATCAGAACTGACAACAGTTTAAGAGAGTGGTATACGGTAAATAAATCTGATTATTTATAAAATTATTAATGTTCTTTTTAATACAATTTTCTTTTTAACTTTGTTGACACAATCTCTCAATTTTTTCTCCTTATACTGACAGCAGGAAGAGATTGTGGAGTGTGGTGAATGGATGAGGGTCATGGAAGCAATGAAGGGAGGAAGAGTAGAGGGGGGGAAAAGAGGCACTGTTTAAACAAACAAGGTGACAAGAGACTGATGGACCAGCAGATAGAGGTTTACTCGACACCTTTGCACTTTTGGGACAGAACGCATCTCCTAGTGTGTATGTTTGTGTCCAAACCTTAATGCCTTATTAATAAATGGTAAAACACAACTGTATATAAATAGGTATAATTTATGCCACTTCTAAATGTGTCTGATTTTGTATTCAATGTATTAATGAATATGCACAAAAGACAAGTTGGACATGCTTTGGTGAAATTAAAATAACTTTATTCATCCATTAACTATTTGTGTGGGGTTGATAATCAATTTTTTTTAGCATTTAGACACGTGTGTGTTAGTATTAAAACATTTAAACAGTGTATGCCTTGGCTAAGTATGTGTTAGTCTTTATGCAGAAGTGAATGTGTGCTGGTCTCTTATCTTAATGGAATCTGAGGTTGGCTGTTTATCTAGCTGAAGGCTGGGGTGTGGTAGCCCCCATTATGGTGGCTTTGTCATGCTAACCTGTAGCTCATTGCTGGGTGTCCCTCCTGGCTCACCCCTGGGCCCTGTATCCATTGTGTGTATCCGGCTCTCAGCAGGACTGTGTCTACACTGCCCAGTAGGGGCAGGCTGGGGGGCATGGCTGCCCACGTCAGGCCTCCAGGCTTCATTTTTTGACCTTGCATGCTCCATGGGGGAGCCCCATTAGATCTATAATTAACACACTCCCTTTAAACTCCCTCCTCCTTCCTGAAAACCTACTGTCTGCCCCAAGCGGTGTCCAACTCAGGCCACCAGGATCCCCCTTGCCATTTAATTCCTCACATATCAGGACATTTCAGGCATGAATATGGATTTGGATATCCATGCATATATTTTTGCAACATATCCTCACATTGATTTCTATTCATAGCAATTTAACAAATATTCATTTGCCATGAATAAAACACCCTACATGATTTTATGTTGAAGGGAATGATGTATGTAGACATGAATGCACATAAAAGATAAAGAAAATGTAATATGAAAATGTAAAAAATGATATCCATTTTCCCCTAACATGGGAATTGGGTGACTATAATAGTGGTAGAATTAAACTGTCAAATAATATATCATGCTTTTTTTTTTTTTATTAAGGCTGACAACTCAACCTGCCCAGAACCTTCCGTGATTGGGTGTGCATCTAGGAATTAAGACCTGTGCAAAATAGTGTTGAACAGAGAGCCAAAGATTTCTCAGACTCCTATGAGCGGCTTATGGGGATTTGATGGTAGCTGGACCACCTTCTCATTCCATCTTAAGGAAATTGGCTTATTATGATGTAACTCAACCTCCATCATGCTGCAACTGAATTTTAATCTGGCCCAGACAAATACCGTTTCCGTCACTAGAGAGTGGGCGTGCTATCTTTGTCTCGATCTTGTTTTCTTGCCCCCTAGTCAGGCCTTTCTCCACTTCCCATAGTCAATGTGGCTTTTCCGGGGGGAAGTTACGCTGGAATAATTCTCTGTGTGGGTTTTAAAATTGCCTTAGTTGCGAGTTTCCTGTAGCAATTTCATCGTTTAATGCCAACCCCTTCAGAACTTCCCTAATTGTAAATATGAAGCCACTGTTGTGGTTCTAGTTGTAAATGTGTGTAAATGACAGAAAAGTGGGGAGAGAAAGGAAGAAAAATGAGAAGACAGAGAGATCGTCAGACGTTTAAGCCACAAAGATTCTGGAATACGCTGTCTGTACAGGAGCTCCAGAGGAAGTATGTGTGTGTTTGTGCTCTTAGTCCTTTGGGACGTTCATTAACTCCATTGTACTAATCATACGCCCCCATAATGAAAGGTGTGGTCTTAAACCCTCCTACCCTCCACAGGGCCCGAGGTGGAATTTGTTGGGCAGATTTGAGAAAGGGATTTGAAAAGGATGCAGACACTAAAACATATGTCTCTACCGAGGAGGCCATAACACTCATTCAGCCTGAGTGGCACTGTTCCAGGTCTCCGTCCTGTTCATGCTGACTTTATGATGACCCAGAGGCGTTCTGCAGACGGCGCTGGTCAATAAGTACCAGAAACAAAACACTAAGAGTCAGCTGTCGTGAAAACAAGTGGAAGAGCATGCCTGTGGTATAATCACATGAGAACCAAACACCTTCTCATATTTCATTAATCGCTGTTCTGCCCTCTCCACCCATCACCACGTCCTCCACTTTACCTTTGCAATGCTCCGATACACGCTTCTTTCACACTTCATCTTTACACTCCATTCTCACCCCTACCTACCTTATGTGCCCAGGTCCTCAAACCCCTGTCGGTCCCCACCTCTTGCTCTCTCACCCTCGGGCACGCTCTCAGCTCTGATGGATTAGGGGACAGAGTGGTTCTATCCTCAGGGCTTCATGCAAGCCATCACATTGATTCACCTATTTGTTTGCTTTAATGTCCCTGTCTTAATACACCCTGAAGGGTGATGACAGGGTCAGTGTCCATCTCAGGGTTAAGGAGTTCAGGAAAATCCTCTTTCACACCTTAAAGAAATAATTAATTTAAAAATGCTAATACACCTCAGCGTGAACCTGTCCCAGATAATCTAATCTGTGTGCTACTAACCAGACCCAGTGATTTCTATTCATTTTACAGGATGATGGATAAATTCTTCTTTGAGAGTAATTCTACAAAGAGGGGACATCTTTTAAATTTTGAGGAAGGATGTAGAATGTGGTTTTCTTGCCTCCATGCAAATGGATGCAACTACAATTGTTTATTGTGGTATAATATCTGAATCCAGATGCTAGCAGACATAGGAGTAAAAGTTGAAGCAAGTCAGTTTTTGCCTGTTTCTGTGTCAGAATCGCTCAAGGTTCATGTTGGCTCTTGGAACAACTCCTAGTTGTGTGGGAGTATGTTCCCATGCTGCTGCTCTCGGGAAATCATAAGGAGCTATAATAAAAGGGACAGGCTTGGCTAACTACCCCTCCATATACTAAACTGCCTCTTGGGAATGTTGAAGCTGAAGCTAATAGCCGAGAGTAGGTTGGACAGGTAGGGTGTGTGACTGGAATTCCTGGTCGAATTCTTTCATATATGAGTTTGTAAAAGTGTTCCAAAAGTTATGACAGTTCAGGGATTTACGTCCACCATAAGTGTGAATACATACAGATACACCACAGATCAATGGTGTCCACCTCTGTTTCTATGACTAGGACAGTAAAAATCACAGGACGGGCTGGTTAATTGGATAATTAGATGAGTCAGGGAAGTTATCTGAAAAGGATTGTTTTTTTATTGGATATCTCTCTTTACATACAAGAAAAACATTTATCGAATTGTTCAGGGTGACTTCCTCACTGTGTCCAGATAGTGGAACATTAACTGCCACCGTAATTGCACGGCATATTTGCTGTAGACCGGGTGGTGTCCACGATGTTTGGTTTCCTTTTTGGCTATCGGAGCTGTCTGCGCTTTTTTACCTTTTTTACGAGCTCTGTGGAATTTACAGTGGAGCCACTCAGGACGGTCCCCCCTACACTCAGCTTTGTCACTCTCTCTCCTCTTATCTTCTCTCTCTCCCTCAGTCGCCAATCCCTCTCTCTGTCTCTGAGGCTGTTTTTACGGTCTGATCTACTCCCTGCTGGGGGGACAGCTTGTCCCAGTCTGGGTCCACCCTGTCTTCCAGAGCTGTGATTGTCCGGCACTAATCAGCACAGGATTACGACCCCTTTACTGCTCTCCTGGGCTACCGTCAATTCAGTTCATCAATCAATCAACAAGCTAGCCGATCCAACAAATCAATGAATCTTCTAGTCTCTCAGTAGACACAGGGTATAATTTAAGGCGTTTTTTTTTTTTTTGCATGTGACTTGAATATTGTTCAGGAAATGCATGCTTGACCAGACATATAATTACAGTATTTCATTGTAGAGAGGTAGACGGCCTGTCTGCTTCTGTGCCAACTGAATGTGCGCAGGACATGATTTGTTTAAAGCGTCTGTATTTCCGCTTTCCGCTGAGTAAATGGTTCAGACTACAAGTTGTGATTCACTGATTTATTAACCATCTTTGACTGTAACTTTGGGATTCAGAGAGAAGTAAATAAACAGAAGAGGAATCAGTTGCGAGCAAGCCCCGACCTTGGAAGCTAGGGCCAATTCGAAGAGGAAATGCCTGTGGAAAGAGCGAAAGATGGTATCATGCAAACAGAAAGCGTGGGAACCAGAGAGAGAGAAAAAAAAGAAAAATCCCCAGACAGAAATTTCAAAGAAAGGAATCATAATGACAATCATTCTTGCTGTGGATGTTTTCCTTTCACATACAGTCCACTTTCTTTCTCTCTTATTTCTTTATCACTCTCCAAAGTATCCCCCCGCTTCTATCCAGTCTTCAGGTCATCTATCTCAGTCACCAGCCCCTCAGGTAAAGCTTGACCCCCCTACTGCTCAAGCAGAGGGCCTGGAGCCCTCCATTAGTGCCGGTTTATCCACTTCCCCCCCTTTCTGCTCCAGGCTCCAGCTGTGGCGTTTATTTGGGGTTTGTTTGGAGAAAGGGCCCTCTTAACATCCCACTCAGTGCAAACAAAGTGACGGCTGATTTATTGAAATTAGCAATGAAGGAAATGCACATTTATAAATCAACCCTCTCTCTTTGTCTCCAACCTTTCATCCGTCACCTGTCCTGACTTGTGCTGGGGATCCTGTCCGATCGACAATCATGTGGCACACACAGTGATGAACACACAAACTCTCAGACCTCACACTCACACTTTTTGGCTACCTGTGCGTAAAGATCACTAGGTGCCGGTTTGCGAAACAGTTTTAGCCTAGCTCATGGTCACCATTCCCTCTTTAAGTTCTAAGCCTCTTAACAGATTAGCTTCTCTTTATCAGCCTCCCTCTTTCTCTTTTGCTCCTATCTCCATCTCTTTCTCTCTCTTTCAGCCCTCAGGTGCTTGGAAGACACAACATGATTCGACGATCACTCTCCCATTCCTGATGCTGTAATCAGTGAGATGGAAGTGAAAATTACTTTCTTCAAACAGAACAAACCACTTTCATAATGGATGTATATGTGTTTTTTATTGTTGTGTCCAGAGACGTCACTCAACAACAGTTTGTCAATTTCCCCAAATAGTTGGATGGACTGATGTCCCATCTCAAGGTATATCCTGGTCTTGTGTGGTCTTGCCAGGTATTCCTGGGTTAGGCTAATCTAGCCGCCTCAATAGTAAAGTTTGAGTCATTTAAACAGTGCATTATCAATTGCAACATTTAACACAACTGCAGGTGTGTTTCCACTGGAAAAATCTGATTGTAGCTCCTATGCCATACAGAATTACTTTTATGGATGTACAGTACCAGTCTGGATTGGATACCTGTTTGGATTTATTTTCTACATTCTAGAACAATACTGAATTTTTTTTCAAAACTATGAACTACCATACTGTACGACATTAGGTAATTATGTAACAATAACAGCAATCAGTTTTTATTTTGAGACATGAAGGTGAGCTGTTCTGGAATAGTTCTTGCAAGAACAGTTTTGTGTCAAGTGCGTTTGCAAAACCCATCAAGCTCCATGAAGGCTCTCATTAAGACCTTCCCAGGAAAGCAAGACCAAAACTTACTGTAGAGTAGTTCATTTATACTTACAAGCCTCAGAAATCACCAATTAACAAACAGCACCTGAAGCTTTAAAGAGCAGAAGTAGCAGATATATCTCACTATCAACTGTTCAAATGAGATTATTGCATATTTTGGGTGCCTTCAGTATTGTTTAATAGTGTAGAAAGAAAGAAAAAATCAGGACCATGGAGAAGGTGTGTCTGAACATTTGACTGGTAGTGTTAGTATCAGATACTTTGATAGATTGAATGTATGGACATTATAATCATGGTTTTTCCTAAGGGGTCTTCACAGTTGCAAGAGATTTTTCTAGAAAGTTTCCCATGATATCCTAAAAACCTGATATCATGATTTCAAGGCCCAAACTCCTGGAAAGATTTTTGGTCACACTATAGTGTAGGAATATATTTGCAGACTGACCACTGAAGTGGAAAACCAGAAATATCTACAGGATTAATTGAAATGTCTTTTGGAACACTGTAATGTGGACGACAATGGGCATTGGTCGGTCAGAAATTTAAGGCACCGAGTTGAAGGTTGGAAGGTTTGCGGTTCAAGCCTCAGGTTGAGCAAGGTCTTTAAAGGTTTCTGCTCCAGGGATGCTGTATCATGGCTGACCCTGTGCTCTGACCCCAATTATGCTGGGATATGCAAAGAACAGGGCAGTAATGTATGTGTAACAAATAATATATTTGGCTCACTTTCTACATTCGGCTTGGTTCAGACTCAATTTGCTTTCCCCTCATGCTGTGCTTAGAAGTGGACGGAAGCATTCTCACCTGTCTGAAGAGCCACAAGAGGAAAATAAACCAGAATTATATTCAATCGTGCGCCCAGACGTTACAGAATTGTTGTGAAACATAGAGATTGGTGCTGCACTTGACACTTACATACTGTTCATTTGGAGGTAGGAGACGCTTCTTTCCATCTTGTGCCAGAGGCTTTCCTGAATCTTTCTACTTTCTATTCCTCCTTCACTCTCATCTTTACACACTCTTGCTGTCTTTGCCATACATTTCCTCACACGTGCGTATACTGTACGTGTGTGTAAGTGTGTATATCCACGTCTGAATAATGGAGACAGATCGGTTGTGCTCAGGGCTGAGGTGGGAAGGTGAAGTGAAGCCGCTTAGATTACGTGACCGTTCGTTGGTTTTAATCAAGGAAGGCCTTGTGCTGGAAATATTTGTAGCCCTCTTCTCTAATTCATCTGTCCGAGCTATGTCCTTGGGCTGTCTCACACACTAATGAAAGAGTTCACACCCGGAGAGGGCCAGCAAGGTCTGACATCACTCTCCTTCTCTTCTCTTCTCTTCTCTTCTCTTCTCTTCTCTTCTCTTCTCTTCTCTTCTCATATGCTTTTAGCATCAACAATTCTCAATTTCCTTATTATTTTAAATTTTTATGAGGATCATGTGCTTTGTTATAATGATGGTCTAAGTAGAGAAAGCTGGGTGAAAAACAGAAAGGTACTGTAGAAGTGACAGTGCAAAGTGGGGGAAAAAAGATTTCCCCAGGGTGCAGTTTTTGCCTTGATGTACTCCTCAGGGGAGAAAACCCCTCCCCAACCCCCCAAAACACACACACGTACATATACACAGACACAGATTCAGCTTGAGTGAGTTGGTATGAGCTTGATAAACAAGGCCCCTTCTGTCGCAGCCTAATCAGAGCTCAGACTACCACGACGCTCCTTTATTTAATTAAGGGTAATTAGTGGCTGTCAAATTGCAGACAGGGTAGATATTCCAAGAGAGGCTTTGGGTGTTAGTGCTGGAGCTTAATGGATAACCACACACTGGTGGCACGTTGCTCTGTCTTAGATAGCACCCTGATTGGGACGTCCCACGGTCTTAGATAGTAAGCGTGGATGTGCGAGAGTGTGTGTCCTCGCTGGAGCAAAGATTCTAGCAAAAAAAAAAATTTAACATCTAATCTTGGTGGAACATTATTATTAACGGGATCAGTTCTCTTGGCCATCGTCAAATTTATAGCCTTGAGGTGCGTGCAAACGTGTGTGTGTGTGTGTGTGTTTGACCTGTTTGCGACAGCTGAGATACAAATGAAACATATGTCACATCCATGTCAACCTGCATCCTTCATCATGGCGAGAACGTTTCTATACCAGGAGACGGGACAGTCATTTGAAGTGGTGTGTGTATGTGCGGACGTATTTGTACGAGCGCACACACGGTTGATGGCAGGTCAAAAGCGATGCAAGGTTTTGTCAGTTGCTCCGATTGAAAATACCAGCCAGGAGAGTCACAGAGACTCCATGTGGGACCGCATACTCATCCACAATAACACCACCACACACACAATCGATTCTCTTCAGCAGCTGTTGTTAGGACAGGTGTCTTCAGCATTTCACGTTCGCCTCATGACATAAAAAGGGCTACAGGAATTCCTGCAAGCCCAAGCTTTTCGCTCGCCTCTCCTCCTCTGTTGCGTTCTCTCGTTCTTTCTGTCTCCTCTCTCACCTTGAGTGCAGGATTCGGTTTCAGCTTTTACTGCCTCTAAAAGTGGCGCAGTGCTCCGGAGACCTTTAACCCATACGTTAGGAATAGTGTCACAGTCAGGGGTCAGGTAGTGGAGAGCTATTATGTGTGAGTGTATGAGTAAAGAGAGAGAGAGATGGGGTTAAATTCTCTTTGAAATGGAATTCCGGATTAAGCCTTGTTTCAGACATATGTTACATATATTTTTGACCAAGCTTCGATAGTGCCTGACTTTAAGGCTATGCAATCTATATATAAATAAAAGAAAGGTTCTGTCTGTACATTGGTCAGAACTCTGTCTTTCAATTATATCTTTACATTTCATACATTGGAGGACCAGAAACCAGTCTCAGAAAAAATTCTGTCCAGCTAGAATTTGTCACAGGATCACGCAAAACTGGACAGAATTAACTGAAACTTTAGTAGACGTGAAGTTATGAGCAGTTATGTGCCAGATTATAATCCGCAAGATTGGACAGCACATGCGTTAAACTGTGGTCACATCTTAAATCGACCGCTGGATAGAATTTAATCTGCCTGAAGTTTAACCTGCACCACAAGTGAAATCAAAATGTTGAGTAAAAGTGATGTTATGTGTTGGATTTAATAATCTACTTTAAATTAAGATACTAATAAGATCCATGTAAACAAACACCTGCACCAATAAATATTAAGAGAAACTAAACTGAATATTTTTACTGGGATAGTTCACTTTGGCTGAAATAACAGCGCTGAAGTGGTATAAGTGAACATGCGTTTTAAGACAAAACTTCATCTTTATCTGATCTACTTTTTCCATTTCTCATCTGTGATTCTCTCTCTGATTACTGAACAGGGCGTGTATTTGTCTGACCACGAAAGAAGTACTGTACAGCTTACAACAAGAGTGTAAACAAGGCTCAATATCCTCAACCTTACAGAATGTGATTTCTTTGTATTAATAAGTTAGATAGAGAGTTCTGTCGTACAGAAAGACAGACAGACATGTACGTGTGCTTCACCCTGAAATATTAATAATATTATTGATTACATTAAAGATCATCAGATTATTTTTAGCTTTAACCTTTTAACTATTTCTACAAACTTTTTAACCATTAACGATGTGTACTAACACTAGTTGTTACCTATATTTTAGATTAAGCTTCAAAAATATGTGACTTATTATATAAGGCTATGCAATATATAATATAACTGTTAATCAGTGTGTGTGGCTTCGATCAGTCGGGTGGCCCTGAAAGTCGATCCCTGCTGTGACAAATAATGGTTAAAAAAGACAGAAAGACACAGAAGAAGTGTGAGGTGTGTGTGTGTGTGGGGTGTGTGTGTGTGTGTGTGTGTGTGTGTGGGGTGTGGGTGTGTGTCCTCGAAAAAAAAAAACCTGACAGTGGCTGAAAGGTAGCAGCTTTCACTGCACTTAAACAGTGTGTGTGTGTGTGTGTGTGTGTGTGTGTGTGTGTCAGGGAGGGTAAGAGGGAGTGGGCTACACGGGTTGAGTTACCGAGCGAGAGAGTAAGAAAAGACTCAAGAAAAACAATGGCGGCCGTTAAAGGGGACAAAGCGAATGTGTGGCGAGTGTGTGGCGAGTGTGTCGCTTGACCCCTGATCTCTCAGCTGTTGCCTAGCTTGCTTTCTGCATGCTGTCGGGTGACAGGTGCCACTCTAATGTTTGCCAGCTTGGGATGGTTGGAGTGGCTACGCAAGCACGGGGTCACACACACACACACACACACACACACACACACACACACACACACACACACACACACACACACACACAAACATGTATATGTAAATGTATACATGTACACTTGAACACTTTCCTCGTGTGTTGTCACAGGCTCGGCAACACACACTAAAAATACAAAGGAAAGCAGGTGTGTGTGTGTGTGTGTGTGTGTGTGTTCTGAAATTTTCGACCTCCAGAGTGTGTTATGTAAGGCGTAAAAGGAAGGTGTGTAAGTAAAAGCCCACATTCATTAAGCAGGCACACACACACACACACACACACACACACACACACACACACACACACACACACAGTTTGGCAGTCGTCCAGTGAATACTACAGCTTTGAGTGATAACATTATCACATGCTCACCACTCTCACCTACTGACACTGCCAATAAACAAGAAGGATTTCGATCTGTGTGTGTGTGTGTGTGTGTGTGTGTGTGTGTGCTTGCTTGCTTGTTGTTGAATCCTCAGCTCTGATTGGCTGAAAGTTGTCGATTCATTTTCTATAACAGCTTCACCAGGTCAGTTACTGTAGCACATTTACAGCACAAGCTCCTGTGATGTAGCTGTTGCCATGGCAACAGTAACAGCTCATGACAACAGAAATGGCTGTTTTGGGAAACAATCACCACCAATCAATCAATCAATCAATCAATCAATCAGAATCAAGGATCCAAAAACGCTGTGGTTCTACCTGTTGATGGAAAACAATTCTCCTGTGTGTGTGTGTGTGTGTGTGTGTGTGTGTGTGTGTGTTTGCATCAAGCAAAAATCAATTTGCGAATTCAGCTGCTGGAGGCGCCCATGCAGCTGCCGGTTCAAACACACACAGACACTGTTATTGCAGGACGGCTTTGGTCAGTGTGTGGGGTAGAGGCAGGAGGTATCATCTGAGTGTGTGTGTGTGTGTGTGTGTGTGTGTGTGTGTGTGTGTGTGTGTGTGTGTGTGTGTGTGTGGCGCTATCTTTGACACCTAGGCCAGTTTGTTCTGAGTGATTGACCTGTTTATGATCAGAGAAACGTAAAGCAGTCAAAAGAAATGCGGATCAGGCCCAAGTCCAAGGGAAATGTGTGTGTGTGAGTGATTGTGTGAGTGTATGAGTGTGTGTTTGTGTACAATACATGGGTTGCACTCATGCTTAGTCATGTGTGTTTGGCTGTCTTCATATCTTTATGTCTATCACAGCTGGCTCCAAGGGGACAAACCCACATTTAGAGTCACATACTTTTTTGTACGTGTGTGTATATATATGTGTGGAGGTGTGTGTGTGTGTGTGTGTGTGTGTGTGTGTGTGTGTGTGTGTGTAAACATGTGAAAGAGAAAAAAAATTCGTCCAGGTCAGAGCTTCTTCAGGACATTGTTGTGGTGAGTCACGCTAATGATTGCAGGTTTGGCGCTGCGACTTCCTGTGTTATTAGGGCTTTGGGTTGTGTGTGTGTGTGTGTGTGTGTGTGTGTGTGTGTGTGTGTGTGTGAGGCGTCACGGTGCCTCTCAGGGAGGGGTGTGAGTCACTCAGGTAAAGGTGTATTTTAAACACTGAGTTACAGTGACCAGTCAAGCGGTCTCCAGATTTGTTTGTCTTGGGTTGTCTTCTCACAGCAAAATCAACAGAGAGATTAAAGTTTGAAAGGTTTATGTGTGTGTGTGTCTCAGTGTGTGTTGCAGTGTGTCTCAGTGTGTGTCTCAGTGTGTGTATATACACTTTTTACATACCAGGTTTTCAGTTTTCACAGCTGAATATAGATATGAAAGTGGTATTGTGTACTCAGGGGTTTCCTTGAACACACTCTCTTTCTCCCTTTCTCTATCGTTCTGTACGTGTGTGTGTGTGTGTGTGTGTGTGTATGATTCAGTGGTGCTAGATGAGTCTCGGAGAGACTGGGACATCCGCTCCTCCCTGTCCCGCAGGGCTAGTGTCTGTATGAGCGTATGTGTGTGTGTATGTGTCTGAGCTGTGTAGTAATTACAGGCCTAATGTCAACGTTCAACAAATTAGAGGATCACACTCTGCACTCTCTCTCTCTCTCTCTCTCTTTCTCTCTCTTTCTCTCTCTCTCACACACACACACACACACACATGCACAGAAAAAGCACAAATATAGTAATGTCTCTTAAATGATACTTTCTTACAACTTTCATATGTGAAAATTGTGTTTGGATAGAATATGTCTGCGTGTGTGTGTGTGTGTGAGAGAGTGGTTTAAAGGGCAGGTGTGTCTGTTTTGCATCTGAAAGCTGTTTAATTTTTGGCAAAAATTATGAGCAGCAAACACTCCATAGCATGATGAAACTGAAGTGTGTTAATCTGCTAAAGTTATTATTTATTAATTAACAAAATATATATAGTTAGATAGCGGCACGGTTGCTTAGCAGTTAGCACTGTCACCTTGCACCTTTAGGGTCCAAATTTGATTCCCACCTTGGGGTCTGTGTGTGTACATGGAGATTACATGTTCTCCCCGCACTTGGTGGGTTTCTTCCAGGTTCTCCAGTTTCCTTCCGCAGTCCAAAGACATACAGATTAGGCTAACTGGCGTTCCCTAATCGCCCCTAGTTTGTGAATGTTGACCGGAGGTCTTACCACAGTTGGGAAGGGAAAAAATGGTAAGAAATACACTGATCACCAATGGCTTCCACAGTTGGGCTACAGAGGTTCCCAGATGGATGAATGGAAGATTAGAGAGAGAGAGAAATAAATACTGGTGAGGTGACTGCTGTTTATAGGTCCTACAACGTAAGAGGAATTGAGATAAATATAGTTTCCATTTCATACAATCCATTTCTCAATTCCACACAAACAATTATGTTATAGGAGCTATAAACAGCAGTCACCTCACCAGTATCTTCTTCTTCTTCTTTGTCTTTCGGCTGTTCCCTTTCAGGGGTCGCCACAACGAATCATCTGCCTCCATCTAACTCTATCCTCTGCATCCTCTTCTCTCACAGGTCTCTATTTTTCTCTTTATTAAGATAACATAGCTATTTTTATAGATATATTCTATTCTAAAGTGCTCTTATATTATAATTAGGATTTTATGTCTATAAACGTGTTTTTATGTCTATCTGAATGTTTGTGTGTTATCTACAGTATCTACAACCATTTATTCATGCTTAATAACTGCTTTAGTAAATCAGTCTGTGGGTTTGCTTAGTTTTTAGGGAGCCAGTGAAGTTTGTTGGAAGTTTGAAGTTTTCTGAAGTTTCTTTCCTGATTGTTATTTCTTTAAGTGTAAAACAATGCTGAAGGCATTTATCCAAAAATACAAAATAATCTCCTTTGAACAGTTGATATTGGGATGTATCTGCTACTTCTGCTCTGTAAAATCTCCATAACGGCTCTAATCTGAGGTGCTGTTTGTTAACTGGTGATTTCTGAGGCTGGTGACTCTATAATAAACTAACTTCTCCGCTGCAGCAGAGGTAAGTTTTGGTTTGGCTTTCCTGGGAAGATCTTCATGAAATACAGTTTCATCATGGAGCTTGATGGGTTTTGCAAACACACTTGACACAATACTGTACTTGGAAGAACTATTCCAGAACAGCTGACCTTCATGTCTTAAAATAAACAACTGCTATTTTTGATGCTGTTGCTTAATTCTATAATACCATACGTGATATTTCACATTTTCAAAAAAATCTAGTATTGTTCTAGAATGTAGAAAATAAATCACAAAACGCAAAAAACATTGAATTAGAAGGTGTGTCCAAACATTTGACTGGTACTGTAGGAACAAGATGTTGTTCTTCTTCAAGATCAAGAATCTTCCGACAGCTTCCCTCAGGGAATCGTACTTGGATCTTCCGCAGAAAGGATGAAGATACTTCATCTATCTATTCGTTCATTCTTAGTAACTGCCTGATCAAAGTTGCAGTGGATTCAATAAGACTATTTAAATCATAGCTTGATCTTGTTGGAGATACTGACAGATTATGAGATACTTTATGAGCATGGTTTAAAAATAAAAGGATGTCTTGCACGCATAGCTAAAAAAAAAAAGAAAATCCACAAAACAAAAAAACTATTCTAGACATCAGAATGGCTTAGTGGTTAGAAGGGTTGCCTCAAACCTCCAGGATAGGGAGGATTGAATCATCCCTCTGGCCTGTGTGTGAGTGAGAGTGAGTTTGCATGTTCTCATCACTCTTGGTGGATTTTTTCTTTTATACTGGTTTTGTCCAAGAGTCCAAAGATACACAGTATTGAACAAAGTTGATTGGCGTATTTTGGAGGTTTCAAATTGTCCTCAATGTATGGCTGGGTGTGTAAGTGCTTTGGCACTCAGCTTTTTGCCATGGATTTGTGCCTTCAGCATTGTTTTACAGGTTGCATGCCCACCAAGGCCCTACACTATATAAGCATAAGGTTATAGATGATGGATGGATAGATGGATGGATGTGAGAGAGCACATCTACTTTAGGATGAAATATAAAGTTGATATAAAATGAACTTCTTCTTCAGCTTACAGTGGTGTGAAAAACTATTTGCCCCCTTCCTGATTTCTTATTCTTTTGCATGTTTGTCACACTTAAATGTTTCTGCTCATCAAAAACCGTTAACTATTAGTCAAAGATAACATAATTGAACACAAAATGCAGTTTTTAAATGAAGGTTTACGTTATTAAGGGAGAAAAAAAACTCCAAATCTACATGGCCATGTGTGAAAAAGTGATTGCCCCCCTTGTTAAAAAATAACTTAACTGTGGTTTATCACACCTGAGTTCAATTTCTGTAGTCACCCCCAGGCCTGATTACTGCCACACCTGTTTCAATCAAGAAATCACTTAAATAGGAGCTACCTGACACAGAGAAGTAGACCAAAAGCACCTCAAAAGCTAGACATCATGCCAAGATCCAAAGAAATTCAGGAACAAATGAGAACAAAAGTAATTGAGATCTATCAGTCTGGTAAAGGTTATAAAGCCATTTCTAAAGCTTTGGGACTCCAGCAAACCACAGTGAGAGCCATCATCCACAAATGGCAAAAACATGGAACAGTGGTGAACCTTCCCAGGAGTGGCCGGCCGACCAAAATTACCCCAAGAGCGCAGAGACAACTCATCCGAGAGGCCACAAAAGACCCCAGGACAACATCTAAAGAACTGCAGACCTCACTTGCCTCAATTAAGGTCAGTGTTCACGACTCCACCATAAGAAAGAGACTGGGCAAAAACGGCCTGCATGGCAGATTTCCAAGGCGCAAACCACTTTTAAGCAAAAAGAACATTAAGGCTCGTCTCAATTTTGCTAAAAAACATCTCAATGATTGCCAAGACTTTTGGGAAAATACCTTGTGGACCGACGAGACAAAAGTTGAACTTTTTGGAAGGTGTGTGTCCCGTTACATCTGGCGTAAAAGTAACACAGCATTTCAGAAAAGGAACATCATACCAACAGTAAAATATGGTGGTGGTAGTGTGATGGTCTGGGGTTGTTTTGCTGCTTCAGGACCTGGAAGGCTTGCTGTGATAGATGGAACCATGAATTCTACTGTCTACCAAAAAATCCTGAAGGAGAATGTCCGGCCATCTGTTCGTCAACTCAAGCTGAAGCGATCTTGGGTGCTGCAGCAGGACAATGACCCAAAACACACCAGCAAATCCACCTCTGAATGGCTGAAGAAAAACAAAATGAAGACTTTGGAGTGGCCTAGTCAAAGTCCTGACCTGAATCCTATTGAGATGTTGTGGCATGACCTTAAAAAGGCGGTTCATGCTAGAAAACCCTCAAATAAAGCTGAATTACAACAATTCTGCAAAGATGAGTGGGCCAAAATTCCTCCAGAGCGCTGTAAAAGACTCGTTGCAAGTTATCGCAAACGCTTGATTGCAGTTATTGCTGCTAAGTGTGGCCCAACCAGTTATTAGGTTCAGGGGGCAATTACTTTTTCACACAGGGCCATGTAGGTTTGGATTTTTTTTCTCCCTAAATAATAAAACCCCTCATTTAAAAACTGCACTTTGTGTTTACTTGTGTTATCTTTGACTAATAGTTAAATGTGTTTGATGATCAGAAACATTTTGTGTGACAAACATGCAAAAGAATAAGAAATCAGGAGGGGGGCAAATAGTTTTTCACACCACTGTATGTCTCTGATTAGAAAAAGAAATCAAGCTCTTCCAGGCAGAGTTCATGAGATCACATGCTTCTATTCATACAATTTACTAGACGTCTCATAGGTTCTGGTTCTGGCTCTGCTTACGTCCGGCTGATTTTAATCCGACACAGAAGGACAAACATAACCCACTTATGGCCATTTTCATACAAACAAACTGCTTTCTGTCCTCGTTACCCTTGTTCTGATGTTCCAGCCCTTTCCAGTGATTCCTGCTTTTGCCTTCACTCTGTTGTGGTCGGTCTGGTTTGGGAAAAAGCGAGGGGGAAAAAATCTGCAGGAATGTGAGCCGATGAGGAAGCAGAGAGTCATCACTTCTCATGCTTTGCTGCCTTGATATGTAAAGCTGTTCGGCTAACAACTTGGACAGCACACAAATGCTCCCGCATGCTCTCACACACTCACACACACACACACACACACACACACACACACACATACGCGTTTTTGTGAAAAACTGGTACGTGTGAAAAATTCATCACATTTAGGAACATGCCTTTCTAAAGCTGCTAGAGCCATACAGTAATAATGATTTATTTTGCCAGTGGCCTTGTTATGACAGTCATCTGTTGATATTTTCATTTAAAGAATATTTTTGCACAATGTGATTTTTCACCTACATATGAAGACAATATTAATTTCATCACTTTTCAGGACATAAACACACACACACACTGATGTCTAAATCATACCTACATATTGGGACCATGGTGAATACCGAGTCCTTAACTACACACACACACACTGATGTCTAAATCATACCTACATATTGGGACCATGGTGAATACCGAGTCCTGACCTACACACACACACACTGATGTCTAAATCATACCTACATATTGGGACCATGGTGAATACCGAGTCCTGACCTACACACACACACACTGATGTCTAAATCATACCTACATATTGGGACCATGGTGAATACCGAGTCCTGACCTACACACACACACACTGATGTCTAAATCACACCTACATATTGGGACCATGGTGAATACCGAGTCCTGACCTACACACACACACACTGATGTCTAAATCACACCTACATATTGGGACCATGGTGAATACAGAGTCCTGACCTACACACACACACACTGATGTCTAAATCATACCTACATATTGGGACCATGGCGAATACCGAGTCCTTAACTACACACACACACACTGATGTCTAAATCACACCTACATATTGGGACCATGGTGAATACCGAGTCCTTAACTACACACACACACACACTGATGTCTAAATCATACCTACATATTGGGACCATGGTGAATACAGAGTCCTGACCTACACACACACACACACACACTGATGTCTAAATCATACCTACATATTGGGACCATGGTGAATACAGAGTCCTTAACTACACACACACACACACACACACTGATGTCTAAATCATACCTACATATTGGGACCATGGTGAATACAGAGTCCTGACCTACACACACACACACACACTGATGTCTAAATCATACCTACATATTGGGACCATGGTGAATACCGAGTCCTTAACTACACACACACACACACACACACACACACACTGATGTCTAAATCACACCTACATATTGGGACCATGGTGAATACCGAGTCCTTAACTACACACACACACACACACACACACACTGATGTCTAAATCACACCTACATATTGGGACCATGGTGAATACCAAGTCCTGACCTACACACACACACACACACACTGATGTCTAAATCATACCTACATATTGGGACCATGGTGAATACCGAGTCCTTAACTACACACACACACTGATGTCTAAATCACACCTACATATTGGGACCATGGTGAATACAGAGTCCTGACCTACACACACACACACACACTGATGTCTAAATCATACCTACATATTGGGACCATGGTGAATACAGAGTCCTGACCTACACACACACACACACTGATGTCTAAATCACACCTACATATTGGGACCATGGTGAATACTAAGTGCATAAACCTGGTTGGGACAAAGAGAAATAAATATATCAATCCCGGTTTCCAACTTCATGTTTTCTCTGTCTTGAGGTTACACATCTGGGTGTATTATGTTAAAGTGTGGCTTAAAGAGGAGTCTTATGCTGGCTTTCAGTAGTAAATAGGATGGTTTAGAATGAGACATTTGAATGCTCCATCTTAGCTCTTTGATTCAGAATGCATGCATTTCAGATGAGACAAACAAGTTCTCAATCAAATACCTCAGGCACTGTCAACTCTAGTGGCGTTTCCACACAAAATAAAGCCCCACACAGTGTTGGCCAACAACACATAATTAAAAGTGGCTGTGGTGCAGGAGTGTCCTAGCAGAATAATCTGTTGTGTGATTTCTGTTTTCTTGTCCTAAGGTCGTATGGGATGCGCAAGGGGCAAATGGTGTGTGCATAATGCTAGCTGGCTAGACAGAATGGATGAAGTGAGAAAATGGGTGTGCCACCAATGACAAAAGCTCTCTTTCTGTCAAACCATTATGCCCAGAATCTGCCATACAGCTCAGGCTAGAGTCCAGTTTGTTTGCGAACACCTCAGATGCCAGTGGCAAATATTTGGAAAGAGTTTGGACATTATCAGACGTAGTCATGCACGTTACATATTCAAAGTTTATCAAACTCAAAAATGGTGACAGTGAAAGCCATTACACTAATGCTGTAAAATCTGTGACAACTTCTATTTATTGTAAAAAAAAAAATTATATATATACACACAATACAGTACAGGCCAAAAGTCTGGACACACCTTCTCATCTATCTGTCAATGTGTTTATTTTCATGACCATTTACGTTCGTAGATTCTCACTGAAGGCATCAAAACTATGAATGAACACATGTGGAGTTATGTACTTAACAAAAAAAGGTCTCCACAGTCACCGGACCTGAACCCAATCGAGATGGTTTGGGGTGAGCTGGACCGCAGAGTGAAGGCAAAGGGGCCAAACACCAGTGCTAAACACCTCTGAGAACTCCTTCAAGACTGTTGGAAACCATTTCAGGTGACGACCTCTTGAAGCTCATCGAGAGAATGCCAAGAGTGTGCAAATCAGTAATCAGAGCAAAGGGTGGCTATTTGGAAGAAACTAGAATATAAAACATGTTTTCAGTTATTTCACCTTTTTTTGTTAAGTACAAACTCCACGTGTTCATTCATAGTTTTGATGCCTTCAGTGAGAATCTACCAACGTAAATGGTCATGAAAATAAAGAAAACACATTGAATGAGTGAAGGAATGTCTGTACTTTTGGCCTGTACTGTGTGTGTGTGTGTATATATATATTTACTGTATATATAACTAGATTAGCTACCATGAATGAAAAATAAGTAATAAACTTAATGTTAATTCCAACATTTTATTATTAAATTCAAATGTTGCATTTGTCAATACTATTTAATTGACATAAACTAACATTAACAAAGATGAACAAAATATGTTATTCATGCACATAATATGCATGCACAGTACTTATTACAGTGATTACAATTACATGAGAATAACACGGTACTAATCCTAAACATACTTAAATGCGTTTGGACTTCCGGGTTGGAGTTCCGAGATGAGAATTCTGTCATTAATTACTCACCCTCATGTAGTTCCAAACCCGTAAGACCCGTAAGATCTTCAGAACACAAATGAAGATATTTTGGATTTAATCGGAGTCTCCCATAGACAGTCAACACGCTTCACATTCAAAGCACAAAAAGACCAAAAAACATTGTCAAATAATTCCATGTGGTCAGTCAGTGGTTCAATCATAATTATATGAAGCTATGAGAATACTTTTTGTGTGCAAAGAAAACAAAACTAAAATAGTTCTTTGAAGATGAACAGAGGTCTTACGGATTAGGAACTAAATGAGGATAAGTAATAGGGATGGGCATATTTTTTTTTCATATTTCATTTCGAGTAATCCACAGGTTTGAGAACGAGTACTCGATTAATTGGGGGTGGAGTTTAAGCAAGGGGCGGGGTGTTTGTGTCACAGTATACAGTAAACATTTTAAAAGAAATAACAGCATGAGGTGAAGCTGAAGTGCTTTTCTACATGACGCATTGTATATAAAATTAATCACATAGCCTAGATACATAAATATGTAGATGTTATATTATAAATTGTATTTATCTACACAAAATGCATGTGAGCTTGAACTACGCCAATCATAAACTAGTGGATGCACTTCTCCCGTTACTTTAAAACAACGGCAACTGAAGGGATCCCCCTTGTTGGCGCTGCGGAGCTTCCGGAACAGGGACGCGCTCCCGAGGGACGACTCTATGCCACCGCTCTTTTTTCGCACGCGGCTCACGGGCGGTCTCCTGCTCGCTCAGTGTGATCTCGCTGCTGGAGCAGAGTGAATCCCGGGATCCAGAAACGTGCTGGAGAACCCGGTATGTCTCTCGGAGTCCTTCCCTCTCGAATCTCTGCGTCTTTGCTGGGGCACTCTCGACCTAACCCCTCGGTTAAACCCGTCCCCGCGGCAACTGAAGTGCCCCCCCCCCCGTCTCCCCCCCCCCAATCTCCCTGTCTCGCCCCCCCGTATCCCACCCCCGCGCCATCTCCTCTCCCCCCCCCCCCGTATCCCCCCCCCCGCGCCGTCTCCCCCCCCCGTATCCCACCCCCGCGCCGTCTCCTCCCCCCCCCCCCCGTAGTCTCCTCCTCCCCCCCGTATCCCACCCCCGCGCCGTCTCCTCCTCCCCCCCCGTATCCCACCCCCGCGCCGTCTCCTCTCCCCCCCCCCCCCGTATCCCCCCCCGCGCCGTCTCCTCCCCCCCCCCCGTAGTCTCCTCCTCCCCCCCGTATCCCACCCCCGCGCCGTCTCCTCCTCCCCCCCGTATCCCCCCCCCCCCCGCCGTCTCCTCCCCTCCCCCGTATCCGACCCCCGCGCCGTCTCCTACTCCCCCCCCCGTATCCCACCCCCGCGCCGTCTCCTACCCCGCCTGTATCTCACCCCCTCCCCATCTCTATCCCCTCCGTCTCCACCCCCCCTCCCTGTCTACCTCCCCTCTCCCCCCCCTCCCCGTCTCTATCCCCTCTCCACGTCTACCCCCTCCCCGTCTCTATCCCCTCCCCCCGTCTCCATCGCCTCTCCCCGTCTACCCCCTCCCCCTATCTCCCCCTTCTCCCCCCCCTCCCCATCTACCCCCTCCCCCCGTCTCTATCCCCTCTCCCCCCCCCTGTCTACCCCCTCCCCCCATCTCCCCCCCCCCCCGTCTACCCCCTACCCCCAGTCTCTATCCCCTCTCCCCCCCCCTGTCTACCCCCTCCCCCCATCTCCCCCCCCCCGTCTACCCCCTACCCCCAGTCTCTATCCCCTCCCCCCCATCTACCCCCTACCCCCAGTCTCTATCCCCTCCCCCCCATCTACCCCCTACCCCAGTCTCTATCCCTCCCCCCATCTACCCCCCCTCCCCGTCTACCCCCTCCGGCTTCTACATGGCTTCTAAAGCGCGCAGCGATGGTGGGGGGGGGGATGGCAGACGGGGCGGGGGCG
>CM060105.1:37808670-38091193 GCA_030522415.1 Channallabes apus | reverse complement strand
GGAGAAGTGCATCCACTAGTTTATGATTGGCGTAGTTCAAGCTCACATGCATTTTGTGTAGATAAATACAATTTATAATATAACATCTACATATTTATGTATCTAGGCTATGTGATTAATTTTATATACAATGCGTCATGTAGAAAAGCACTTCAGCTCCACCTCATGCTGTTATTTCTTTTAAAATGTTTACTGTATACTGTGACGCAAACGCCCCGCCCCTTGCTTAAACTCCACCCCCAATTAATCGAGTACTCGTTCTCAAACATGTGGATTACTCGAAATGAAATATGAAAAAAAATGCCCATCCCTACTACACACAATTAGTCTTTATATAAGTCTGAAATATAAATACATATGTTGAGTTGTTTAACGTTTCATATGTGAGATATATGAACAAACCCACAACACTCAACATATAACAGAATATAAATTTCAATATATTCTTAACATACTGTATGTAACAGCATACAGTATAAATGCAAAGAAAACCTTACTGACTTTGTTGTCTTTTCAACGCAGTAATTCTGTAGCTCAGGCATTTAGCTTCAACAAAAGCTCAAAGGAAAGAAGAGTGAGATTACGCCTTCTGAAAAGTAGGGGGAACTTTGCCCATAATGCTGCAGTTTCCAAAACTGGTATTGGGGAAATGATTGCTTGCAGGCGCCCAAAAGAAGTAAAATCTACCTCAGACTTCATTCACTGTATCCACTGTCAAGGTCTGTACAACAGAAAGACACTATGGAGACACATTCGAACATGCCCACAGAACTCCACAAATGAAAACCACGTAATTGGTCAGAAGAGAGTTCTTTCACTCAACAGCTTGGCCCTTCCTCCTCCAGCGGATATTAGCAAAAGTGTATGGACCATTGCTTGTGAGATGGTGACTGATGAAGTTTCAGATGTTGTCAAAAATGATAGATATATTCTTCTTTTAGGGGAGCAGATGTACAACAGGCTGAAGTCACATTCAGGAAAAAATAGCAGTGGCAGGATTCAATGAGGAGACAAACACCTACAAGATTCCATCACTGGCACTGAAGCTCGGACACAGCTTGGTGAAGATTGCCAACTCTGTTGAATGCAATGCACTGATGTCAGGACGTGAAGTGGTTGCACAGTCTGCGCGAAACTTCAGACGATTGTATGAAAGCAAATGGAATGAGGTAGTGTCTGCAGCAGCACTGACTACTTTAAGTGAAGCTAAATGGAATAAGCCACAAGTCCTACCATTTACAGAGGATGTCAAAACACTGCACTCATTTTTGAACTTAAAGCAGCAGGAGTATGTGGATGTCCTACAAGAAAACCCAAATGGCAAAAACTTTGCCAATCTTTGCAAAGTCATGTTAACACAGATTGTTATTTTTAATAGACGAAGAGAGGGTGAAGTTTCCAAGATGAATATTCAATTGTACATGTCTAGAGATCGGACACCAATGAACAAAGATATCGCTGTGGGACTCAGTGACTTTGAGAAAAAGCTTTGTGGGTACTTCCAAAGGGTGGAAATACGTGGTAAGAGAGGAAGGAAGGTACCACTGCTCTTACTGCTTTTATAACGTGAGGAAAGTTGCAGGGTTGGATGAAGTCCTCCGTATGATGAATGGGTGTCAGTGATCTGGCAGTAATGAGAAACCTTGCTACTTCCCTCATTTTCTGCTTAATGTAGTTATTTTTTCCTGAATGTGACTTCAGCCTGTTGTACATCTGCTCCCCTAAAAGAAGAATATATCTATCATTTTTGACAACATCTGAAACTTCATCAGTCACCATCTCACAAGCAATGGTCCATACACTTTTGCTAATATCCGCTGGAGGAGGAAGGGCCAAGCTGTTGAGTGAAAGAACTCTCTTCTGACCAATTACGTGGTTTTCATTTGTGGAGTTCTGTGGGCATGTTCGAATGTGTCTCCATAGTGTCTTTCTGTTGTACAGACCTTGACAGTGGATACAGTGAATGAAGTCTGAGGTAGATTTTACTTCTTTTGGGCGCCTGCAAGCAATCATTTCCCCAATACCAGTTTTGGAAACTGCAGCATTATGGGCAAAGTTCCCCCTACTTTTCAGAAGGCGTAATCTCACTCTTCTTTCCTTTGAGCTTTTGTTGAAGCTAAATGCCTGAGCTACCTCAAGTTCGTTGCGATGAACAAACTCCAAGTGACGTGCGATTTTAGAGAATGGCTTCTCACAATAAACACAATACTGTTTCTTTTTGTATCTATTGGTTTGCTGGTTAGCAGGCATTGGTGTCACTGATGTGGAACGGTTATACGTAGAGCTTGTACTCGTGTGTGTTTTACTCTTAAACTCTACAGGACCTCTCGCCTCTGGCTCGGGATGTGATGTATTTAGTTCTTCACTTTGACAACTGTTGTCTGATGGGCTCCAGTCTGAATCAGGGACATATTCTTCATCACTGTAGTCAGAAGCAGATTCCTCACAAGATACCTGTGGGGAAACATACAGCATTAAATGCCACTAAGATAAACATTAAGCATATAAATACTGAAAGGCCTCACCAACAAAAAATAATAGCGCCTTCCTCAGACTCATCATTCTGTGTGTAACCAGTCACCCCTCTTTCAGTTTCACGTGTCGTTAACAGCTGTTCATAGCGTTGAGCACATTTATCATGATGTTCTCTTAGTCTGTTTAACCGGGAAACAAACCTGTGTACCTGTGGTTTATAAATCGGTAGTTAAGAATTAGAAGAATGTTGGGAAAAAAATCTATTATTTCCTTGATTGGAGCTTGGTTAATGTAACACATGGCATTACCTGTTCAGTTGGCTTGGTAGGAGGGCGTGTCTCTTCCTCTGAGGGTGTGGTCTCACCACTGCGAGGGACTGCTCGGTTCATCTGTAAAGAGAGAACAGCAGCTCCTGTGAGGAACACACTATATTAACTTCATGGTGGAGAAACATCAGGACATCCACACACACACACGTTTCACACCACATCAATGTGAGTACAGTGGACAGGCTCTCATCACACACACACTCGAGGAATCCTCAAACAATGTCACAAGTAAAAATCAGGACAAACTATGGAATGTAAACATAATGTGATATAGTAATTAGAAACTTGACACTTTGGTAAAGAGAGGAAGGGAAGAAGAAGAGAATTCACTTAATAAAGTGAAAACTACAATCAGGGCTTGGATTTGAGTTTTTTTTTAACTGGGGGCAAATTCCCCTCTTACTTGGGTCTCATGGCGGATTTAAGGATTCTGGGGGAGAGGGAAGCGATTTTAACACATCCGACTACATCACTCATCTAACCTGAGAATGGTTCTCCATCTTGTCAGAAGCTGTGAATGCAGGGTCACTGTTGCAGTCGGTGCATTGGTCACTCTTAGAAGGCCTGGATTCAGACACAATACTCCCGATCTGATTATATAAGACCACACACACACACACATTAGATCAGGGCAAAAAACAACCAGAAACAAAGATAATCAACAGAAATTAGATCTGTAACTCTCTTTACAAGTCACCATTGTAGCATGTGTGAAAGCATGCAAAACACACTCCATCGGATCCCACAGCACTCGGCCATAATTACGACAAACACGCTATATTCATTTCATAGTGGAGAAACATCAGGACATCCACACACACACACGACATGTTTCACACGACATCAATGTGAGTACAGTGGACAGGCTCTCATCACACACACACTCGAGGAATCCTCAAATGTCATCACAGTTACAAATCAGGACAGTCTTATTTTGTTAAAAATAAATCTATTAAACAATAATGAAATACAGTGGTGTGAAAAAGTCTTTGCCCCCTTACTGATTTCTTATTTTTTTGCATGTTTTTCACACTTTAATGTTTGAGATCGTCAAACAAATTGAAAAATTAGTCAAAGATAACACATGTAAACACATTGTGCAGTTTATTTTAAATGAATGTTTCTATTATCAAAGGGAAAATAAGATCCAAAACTACATAGCCCTGTGTAAAAAAGTCCCCCCCGTTAAAACATACCTTAACTCTGGTTTATCACACCCGAGCCACACCCAGGCCTGATTAGTGCCATACCTGTTCACAATCTAGAAATCACTTAAATTGGACCTGCCAGACAAAGTGAAGTAGACCAAAAGACCATCGAAAGCTAGACATCATGCAGAGATTCAAAGAAATTCAAAAACAAATGAGAACAAAAGTAATTGAGATCTATCAGTCTGGTAAAGGTTATAAAGCCATTTCTAAAGCTTTGGGACTCCAGCGAACCACAGTGAGAGCCATTATCCACAAATGGCAAAAACATGGAACAGTGGTGAACCTTCCCAGGAGTGGCCGGCCGACCAAAATTACCCCAAGAGCGCAGAGACAACTCATCCGAGAGACCACAAAAGACCCCAGGACAACATCTAAAGAACTGCAGGCCTCACTTGCCTCAGTTAAGGTCAGTGTTCATGACTTCACCATAAGAAAGAGACTGGGGGTAAAAATGGTTTGCATTGCAGAGTTCCAAGACGAAAACCACTGCTGAGCAAAAAGAACATGAAGGATTGTCTCAGTTTTGCCAGAAAACATCTTGATCCCCAAGAATTTTGGGAAAATGCTCTGTGGACTGATGAGACAAAAGTTTAACTTTTGGAAGGTGTGTTGTCCCATTGTGTGTAGCAGAAAAGTAACACCATGTTTCAGAAAAAGAACATCATACCAACAGTAAAATATGGTGGTGGTAGTGTGATGGTCTGGGGTTGTTTTGCTGCTTCAGGACCTGGAAGGCTTGCTGTGATAGATGGAACCATGAATTCTACTGTCTACCAAAAAATCCTGAAGGAGAATGTCCGGCCATCTGTTCGTCAACTCAAGCTGAAGCGATCTTGGGTGCTGCAGCAGGACAATGACCCAAAACACACCAGCAAATCCACCTCTGAATGGCTGAAGAAATACAAAATGAAGACTTTGGAGTGGCCTAGTCAAAGTCCTGACCTGAATCCTATTGAGATGTTGTGGCATGACCTTAAAAAGGCGGTTCATGCTCGAAAAACCTCCAGTGTGTCTGAATTACTTGTACAACAATTCTGCAAAGATGAGTGGACCAATGTTCCTCCACAGCGCTGTAACAGACTCGTTGCAAGTTATCAAAAACGCTTGACTGCAGTTGTTGCTGTTAAGGGTGGCCCAACCAGTTATTAGGTTTAGGGGGCAAACACTTTTTCACACCACTGCTGTATAGTTTTGGATTTTGCTTCCCTTTAATTATAAAAACCTTCATGACATGTTTACTTGTGTTATCTTTGACTAATATTTAATTCTGTTTGATGATCTGTAAAATTTAAGTGTGACAAATATGCACAACAATTAGAAAGCAGTAAGGGGGCAAATACTTTTTCATGCCACAGTAGATTACATTTGAAATCTACTGAGGGTCTAAATGGATCAATACGCCCGTTGCGTCTTATCAGAAGATCAAGAGTTTGACTTAATCCAAGAATATTTACCTGTTCAGTTGGCTTGGTAGGAGGGCGTGTCTCTTCCTCTGAGGGTGTGGTCTCACCACTGCGAGGGACTGCTCGGTTCATCTGTAAAGAGAGAACAGCAGCTCCTGTGAGGAACACACTATATTAACTTCATGGTGGAGAAACATCAGGACATCCACACACACACACACACGGCACGTTTCACACCACATCAATGTGAGTACAGTGGACAGGCTCTCATCACACACACACTCGAGGAATCCTCAAACAATGTCACAAGTAAAAATCAGGACAAACTATGGAATGTAAACATAATGTGATATAGTAATTAGAAACTTGACACTTTGGTAAAGAGAGGAAGGGAAGAAGAAGAGAATTCACTTAATAAAGTGAAAACTACAATCAGGGCTTGGATTTGAGTTTTTTTTTAACTGGGGGCAAATTCCCCTCTTACTTGGGTCTCATGGCGGATTTAAGGATTCTGGGGGAGAGGGAAGCGATTTTAACACATCCGACTACATCACTCATCTAACCTGAGAATGGTTCTCCATCTTGTCAGAAGCTGTGAATGCAGGGTCACTGTTGCAGTCGGTGCATTGGTCACTCTTAGAAGGCCTGGATTCAGACACAATACTCCCGATCTGATTATATAAGACCACACACACACACACATTAGATCAGGGCAAAAAACAACCAGAAACAAAGATAATCAACAGAAATTAGATCTGTAACTCTCTTTACAAGTCACCATTGTAGCATGTGTGAAAGCATGCAAAACACACTCCATCGGATCCCACAGCACTCGGCCATAATTACGACAAACACGCTATATTCATTTCATAGTGGAGAAACATCAGGACATCCACACACACACACGACATGTTTCACACGACATCAATGTGAGTACAGTGGACAGGCTCTCATCACACACACACTCGAGGAATCCTCAAATGTCATCACAGTTACAAATCAGGACAGTCTTATTTTGTTAAAAATAAATCTATTAAACAATAATGAAATACAGTGGTGTGAAAAAGTCTTTGCCCCCTTACTGATTTCTTATTTTTTTGCATGTTTTTCACACTTTAATGTTTGAGATCGTCAAACAAATTGAAAAATTAGTCAAAGATAACACATGTAAACACATTGTGCAGTTTATTTTAAATGAATGTTTCTATTATCAAAGGGAAAATAAGATCCAAAACTACATAGCCCTGTGTAAAAAAGTCCCCCCCGTTAAAACATACCTTAACTCTGGTTTATCACACCCGAGCCACACCCAGGCCTGATTAGTGCCATACCTGTTCACAATCTAGAAATCACTTAAATTGGACCTGCCAGACAAAGTGAAGTAGACCAAAAGACCATCGAAAGCTAGACATCATGCAGAGATTCAAAGAAATTCAAAAACAAATGAGAACAAAAGTAATTGAGATCTATCAGTCTGGTAAAGGTTATAAAGCCATTTCTAAAGCTTTGGGACTCCAGCGAACCACAGTGAGAGCCATTATCCACAAATGGCAAAAACATGGAACAGTGGTGAACCTTCCCAGGAGTGGCCGGCCGACCAAAATTACCCCAAGAGCGCAGAGACAACTCATCCGAGAGACCACAAAAGACCCCAGGACAACATCTAAAGAACTGCAGGCCTCACTTGCCTCAGTTAAGGTCAGTGTTCATGACTTCACCATAAGAAAGAGACTGGGGGTAAAAATGGTTTGCATTGCAGAGTTCCAAGACGAAAACCACTGCTGAGCAAAAAGAACATGAAGGATTGTCTCAGTTTTGCCAGAAAACATCTTGATCCCCAAGAATTTTGGGAAAATGCTCTGTGGACTGATGAGACAAAAGTTTAACTTTTGGAAGGTGTGTTGTCCCATTGTGTGTAGCAGAAAAGTAACACCATGTTTCAGAAAAAGAACATCATACCAACAGTAAAATATGGTGGTGGTAGTGTGATGGTCTGGGGTTGTTTTGCTGCTTCAGGACCTGGAAGGCTTGCTGTGATAGATGGAACCATGAATTCTACTGTCTACCAAAAAATCCTGAAGGAGAATGTCCGGCCATCTGTTCGTCAACTCAAGCTGAAGCGATCTTGGGTGCTGCAGCAGGACAATGACCCAAAACACACCAGCAAATCCACCTCTGAATGGCTGAAGAAATACAAAATGAAGACTTTGGAGTGGCCTAGTCAAAGTCCTGACCTGAATCCTATTGAGATGTTGTGGCATGACCTTAAAAAGGCGGTTCATGCTCGAAAAACCTCCAGTGTGTCTGAATTACTTGTACAACAATTCTGCAAAGATGAGTGGACCAATGTTCCTCCACAGCGCTGTAACAGACTCGTTGCAAGTTATCAAAAACGCTTGACTGCAGTTGTTGCTGTTAAGGGTGGCCCAACCAGTTATTAGGTTTAGGGGGCAAACACTTTTTCACACCACTGCTGTATAGTTTTGGATTTTGCTTCCCTTTAATTATAAAAACCTTCATGACATGTTTACTTGTGTTATCTTTGACTAATATTTAATTCTGTTTGATGATCTGTAAAATTTAAGTGTGACAAATATGCACAACAATTAGAAAGCAGTAAGGGGGCAAATACTTTTTCATGCCACAGTAGATTACATTTGAAATCTACTGAGGGTCTAAATGGATCAATACGCCCGTTGCGTCTTATCAGAAGATCAAGAGTTTGACTTAATCCAAGAATATTTACCTGTTCAGTTGGCTTGGTAGGAGGGCGTGTCTCTTCCTCTGAGGGTGTGGTCTCACCACTGCGAGGGACTGCTCGGTTCATCTGTAAAGAGAGAACAGCAGCTCCTGTGAGGAACACACTATATTAACTTCATGGTGGAGAAACATCAGGACATCCACACACACACACACACGGCACGTTTCACACCACATCAATGTGAGTACAGTGGACAGGCTCTCATCACACACACACTCGAGGAATCCTCAAACAATGTCACAAGTAAAAATCAGGACAAACTATGGAATGTAAACATAATGTGATATAGTAATTAGAAACTTGACACTTTGGTAAAGAGAGGAAGGGAAGAAGAAGAGAATTCACTTAATAAAGTGAAAACTACAATCAGGGCTTGGATTTGAGTTTTTTTTTAACTGGGGGCAAATTCCCCTCTTACTTGGGTCTCATGGCGGATTTAAGGATTCTGGGGGAGAGGGAAGCGATTTTAACACATCCGACTACATCACTCATCTAACCTGAGAATGGTTCTCCATCTTGTCAGAAGCTGTGAATGCAGGGTCACTGTTGCAGTCGGTGCATTGGTCACTCTTAGAAGGCCTGGATTCAGACACAATACTCCCGATCTGATTATATAAGACCACACACACACACACATTAGATCAGGGCAAAAAACAACCAGAAACAAAGATAATCAACAGAAATTAGATCTGTAACTCTCTTTACAAGTCACCATTGTAGCATGTGTGAAAGCATGCAAAACACACTCCATCGGATCCCACAGCACTCGGCCATAATTACGACAAACACGCTATATTCATTTCATAGTGGAGAAACATCAGGACATCCACACACACACACGACATGTTTCACACGACATCAATGTGAGTACAGTGGACAGGCTCTCATCACACACACACTCGAGGAATCCTCAAATGTCATCACAGTTACAAATCAGGACAGTCTTATTTTGTTAAAAATAAATCTATTAAACAATAATGAAATACAGTGGTGTGAAAAAGTCTTTGCCCCCTTACTGATTTCTTATTTTTTTGCATGTTTTTCACACTTTAATGTTTGAGATCGTCAAACAAATTGAAAAATTAGTCAAAGATAACACATGTAAACACATTGTGCAGTTTATTTTAAATGAATGTTTCTATTATCAAAGGGAAAATAAGATCCAAAACTACATAGCCCTGTGTAAAAAAGTCCCCCCCGTTAAAACATACCTTAACTCTGGTTTATCACACCCGAGCCACACCCAGGCCTGATTAGTGCCATACCTGTTCACAATCTAGAAATCACTTAAATTGGACCTGCCAGACAAAGTGAAGTAGACCAAAAGACCATCGAAAGCTAGACATCATGCAGAGATTCAAAGAAATTCAAAAACAAATGAGAACAAAAGTAATTGAGATCTATCAGTCTGGTAAAGGTTATAAAGCCATTTCTAAAGCTTTGGGACTCCAGCGAACCACAGTGAGAGCCATTATCCACAAATGGCAAAAACATGGAACAGTGGTGAACCTTCCCAGGAGTGGCCGGCCGACCAAAATTACCCCAAGAGCGCAGAGACAACTCATCCGAGAGACCACAAAAGACCCCAGGACAACATCTAAAGAACTGCAGGCCTCACTTGCCTCAGTTAAGGTCAGTGTTCATGACTTCACCATAAGAAAGAGACTGGGGGTAAAAATGGTTTGCATTGCAGAGTTCCAAGACGAAAACCACTGCTGAGCAAAAAGAACATGAAGGATTGTCTCAGTTTTGCCAGAAAACATCTTGATCCCCAAGAATTTTGGGAAAATGCTCTGTGGACTGATGAGACAAAAGTTTAACTTTTGGAAGGTGTGTTGTCCCATTGTGTGTAGCAGAAAAGTAACACCATGTTTCAGAAAAAGAACATCATACCAACAGTAAAATATGGTGGTGGTAGTGTGATGGTCTGGGGTTGTTTTGCTGCTTCAGGACCTGGAAGGCTTGCTGTGATAGATGGAACCATGAATTCTACTGTCTACCAAAAAATCCTGAAGGAGAATGTCCGGCCATCTGTTCGTCAACTCAAGCTGAAGCGATCTTGGGTGCTGCAGCAGGACAATGACCCAAAACACACCAGCAAATCCACCTCTGAATGGCTGAAGAAATACAAAATGAAGACTTTGGAGTGGCCTAGTCAAAGTCCTGACCTGAATCCTATTGAGATGTTGTGGCATGACCTTAAAAAGGCGGTTCATGCTCGAAAAACCTCCAGTGTGTCTGAATTACTTGTACAACAATTCTGCAAAGATGAGTGGACCAATGTTCCTCCACAGCGCTGTAACAGACTCGTTGCAAGTTATCAAAAACGCTTGACTGCAGTTGTTGCTGTTAAGGGTGGCCCAACCAGTTATTAGGTTTAGGGGGCAAACACTTTTTCACACCACTGCTGTATAGTTTTGGATTTTGCTTCCCTTTAATTATAAAAACCTTCATGACATGTTTACTTGTGTTATCTTTGACTAATATTTAATTCTGTTTGATGATCTGTAAAATTTAAGTGTGACAAATATGCACAACAATTAGAAAGCAGTAAGGGGGCAAATACTTTTTCATGCCACAGTAGATTACATTTGAAATCTACTGAGGGTCTAAATGGATCAATACGCCCGTTGCGTCTTATCAGAAGATCAAGAGTTTGACTTAATCCAAGAATATTTACCTGTTCAGTTGGCTTGGTAGGAGGGCGTGTCTCTTCCTCTGAGGGTGTGGTCTCACCACTGCGAGGGACTGCTCGGTTCATCTGTAAAGAGAGAACAGCAGCTCCTGTGAGGAACACACTATATTAACTTCATGGTGGAGAAACATCAGGACATCCACACACACACACACACGGCACGTTTCACACCACATCAATGTGAGTACAGTGGACAGGCTCTCATCACACACACACTCGAGGAATCCTCAAACAATGTCACAAGTAAAAATCAGGACAAACTATGGAATGTAAACATAATGTGATATAGTAATTAGAAACTTGACACTTTGGTAAAGAGAGGAAGGGAAGAAGAAGAGAATTCACTTAATAAAGTGAAAACTACAATCAGGGCTTGGATTTGAGTTTTTTTTTAACTGGGGGCAAATTCCCCTCTTACTTGGGTCTCATGGCGGATTTAAGGATTCTGGGGGAGAGGGAAGCGATTTTAACACATCCGACTACATCACTCATCTAACCTGAGAATGGTTCTCCATCTTGTCAGAAGCTGTGAATGCAGGGTCACTGTTGCAGTCGGTGCATTGGTCACTCTTAGAAGGCCTGGATTCAGACACAATACTCCCGATCTGATTATATAAGACCACACACACACACACATTAGATCAGGGCAAAAAACAACCAGAAACAAAGATAATCAACAGAAATTAGATCTGTAACTCTCTTTACAAGTCACCATTGTAGCATGTGTGAAAGCATGCAAAACACACTCCATCGGATCCCACAGCACTCGGCCATAATTACGACAAACACGCTATATTCATTTCATAGTGGAGAAACATCAGGACATCCACACACACACACGACATGTTTCACACGACATCAATGTGAGTACAGTGGACAGGCTCTCATCACACACACACTCGAGGAATCTCCCAGCACTGTACGCACTCAAATAGAAAGCTGAAATTTCAGAGTGTTTCAGTTCCTTTTACAAAACAGAACCAGTTCTGAATATGTTCGATACCCAACTCTAAATGCAATACGGCTTTAAAGAACTTACACTTGCATTTTTTGCTATTATCTTATGAAGTATGACTGTATTATCCTACTGTTCTATATACGATTCCCTACTGTATCTGCTCCAGTATCTTCCTGTGGAATGGGATGGAGGAAGCAGTGAAATTCTCATACTAACCTTTATGGCTGTTAATGTACCTCTCCTCCAGGCATGGTTTGTCTCTGCCAGACAGGATGTGTGTAGTGGCATCCTCCACAGGTCGAACTCTCTTCCTCTTCGACATTGTGTGCACATATTAATTTAAATTCTGTAAGGGATAGTAAGAAGGCTAATAATTAAAAGTGCAGTGATTAATATTTCAATGTTCAATTTATGACGCAGCAAATTGTTTATTGTGTCCAATCAACTTTACACCTGCCAACTTAGGTCATGCTTGCTAGTTACACACAAATCATGCATTTTTAAATAATAATAACAATAAAACAGACGAAAAAAAACATATTAACCAAATCTTGTTAATAGCAATTCTGAAATGCGCGCGCGGTTGTTCTGACGCCACCTTTATCAAATCCTCTGCAGCACGCGAGCATTAGGCCACGCGCCGCAAAATGGCGCACAATGTTTTTTTTTTTTATTAACAGATGGGCCTAGTTTTATAATTATGATTTTATATTCAGTGGCATAAAATGTCCTAAAATGACAGTAATATTATTTCACGCAATTATTTCTGGGATAAGCTCAACAAAAAGTAGCGACATGCAGTAATTTACAGCCCTGTAGGTAGCTAATAATAATTAGTTTAATTGGCCAACGTTTCACAATTTAAAAAGATGGCAGTTTATAAAACAAGACAGTAAACTTACCTTTTCTTTAGTTGACAATCTGTCCTCTCGTGTCTGATAACCGGGCTTCGTCGCGCCTAAAATGTTTTCTGATATTTCGCTGAGCGTCTCCGACCCGAGTCTGACGTCACAAGCTGCGCAGTGTTAATTACGACTCGCTCAACTTTTTTATTCTTATTCTTTTGGGGTAGTTATTACATATTAACTCACGGAAACGGGAAAAATGTGGTGGCAACGATATCCATGTATGTATGTATGAATATGTAGGCCTATGTATGAACCCCTAACCCCAATAAAACCATGACTATTTGATGTCAGCGTTTCCACCAGAAGGTATATTTTAGAGTCCTGTAACGCGTCTGAGATGGCTCCTGTTAAATAGACATTAATAAACTTAATAATAATATAATCATCACCATCATCATTATTATTATTAAACAAACGACTTAAAAATATTATGCTACAACATAATAAAAAGTTAATGGAATAAAAATACTGAGGATGGATTTTTTATGATGACTACATATGCACTCTATGGGAATTTTACTGGAAGGCAGGGCTGGACTGGGACACGATTTCAGACTGACAAATCCTACACCAGCCCAGGCCATCCTATGCACCCAAATAAATTTAGAAACCACAGACAGCCTTATTTTTCCCTCTATACATCTCTGGGAAAAAATATTCTTACAGGTGCATGTGTTCGTGAGATTAACAGATTTGTTCCATTTTTGTGAACTACTGACAATATTTCTTCTAAATTCAAAATATAACTATTGTAATTTAGTGTATATAGTTAAAGGAAATTACATCACAACACATCAAAATAACCAAAGATCATGCAGTATTTGCACAGTCTTCTTCTTTGTCTTTCGGCTGTTCCCTTTCAGGGGTCGCCACAGCGAATCATCTGCCTCCATCTAACCCTGTCCTCTGCATCCTCTTCTCTCACACCAACTAACTTCATGTCCTCTCTCACTGCATCCATAAATCTCCTCTTTGGTCTTCCTCTAGACCTCCTGCCTGCAGTTCCAACCTCAGCATCCTTCTACCGATATATTCACACTCTCTCCTCTGAACATGTCCAAACCACCTCAATCTGGCCTCTCTGACTTTATCTCCAAAACATCTCACATGGGTTGTCCCTCTGATTAACTCATTCTTGATCCTATCCATCCTTGTCACTCCCAAAGAGAACCTCAACATCTTCAGCTCTGCTACCTCTAGCTCTGCCTCCTGTCTTTTGTTCAGTGCCACTGTCTCTAAGCCGTAGAGCATCGCTGGTCTTAATAACTCAAATAAAACAAAATGCTAATAATTTGTAAACAAATGGTATTAATGCTTTGGCTAAATAACATTAATAAATCAGTATTTGGTGGAATAATAACCCCGATTTGCAGTTACAGCTTTCATGTGTTCTGTGTCTCCACCAGTTTTTCACATTGCTGTTGGGTAACTTTATACCAATCTTTCTGCAAAAAAGCAAACAGCTCAGCTTTGCTGGTTTGTGACCCTCCATCTTCCTCTTGAGAACATTCCAGAAGTTTTCTGCAGTAAATTGCAATGCTCTCTTATTTTTTCAGAGCTGTACATACTGTATGTAAAGTATTTGTTCTTGTATCTGTCACTTCTTGTGCTCTAGTGTTACAAACACCATCGTGCGTGTCCTTTTCCTTTCTGCTCCACCTGGCCGATTTCTCTGCATCCTCGCCGGTCTGTTTAAACGCTTTCCCGCTCCGGGGAGACGCGGAGTGATCACAACGTAACGATGTTGAGACTAACACAATCAGATGAATGAACAGATCAATGTGGTTATTAATATTTAATGAACTAATATTCATTATACGCAGGGTGTGCAATAATATAAATATATATTAATAATAATATAAAAAAACACGCTGGCTGGCAGCAGGCCAAATTAGTCGCCAGGGCACCGGGAATCACCGATGGCCAGTCCTGGTGCTGTCTGCCCATTTGCGAGGTTTAAAACTTTTTTCCCTCTTATTTTCATATTAAGGTGGAGAGTCTGGAGACAGTCAGCCGAGCACTCGCTCTGGTGCAGTGACACACATCAGCTTCAGCCAGGGACTGAGACAGGGAGAAGGAAAATGAGAAAAATCATTTGTTATAACATATTGGATGAAATTGATTGTTTTGCTAATTTGGGTATCTGAGTCATTTAAACATAAATAAATAAACAAATAAATAAATAAATATTTATTTAGATTCTGAACAATCAAATTACAATGAGGTGGCTTTTTTGCACCAAGGTGAAGATAGTACTGTTTGTAACACTAGAACAGAAGAAGTGAAAGTGACAAGAAAAGTACTATATATATATATATATATATATATATATATATATATATATATATATATATATATATATATATATATATATATATATTGTGGAAAGTCACAAACCAAGCAAAGCTGAGCTGTTTGCTTTTTTGCAGAAAGATTGGTATAAAGTTACCCAACAGCAATGTGAAACACTGGTGGAGACACAGGACACATGAAAGCTGTAACTGCAAATCGGGGTTATTATTCCACCAGATACTGATTTATTAATGTTATTTAGCCAAAGCATTAAACACCATTTGTTTACAAATTATTAGCATTTTGTTTTATTTGAGTTATTAAAGCTTTGTGAATACTACATGATCTTGGGTTATTTTGATGTGTTGTTACACCCTAAATAACAATAGTTACATTGTAAATTTAGGAGAAATATTGTTAGCATAAAAAAATTACACAAAATAGCTCACCAACCTATAAGAAAAAAAACATAACAAACTGATTTTTATTTTAATATAACATTTTTGATATTCTTTTTTCCAGAGCTGCATAGAGGGAAACAAATAAGACTATCTGTGTTTTTTTTTATTTATTTATTTGGGTGCATAGGATGGCCTGGGTTGGTGTGGGATTTCTGATATCGTGTCCCAGTCCAGCCTGCTTTCAAGTTCTATTGAAAACCTCTGTCACTGCGTGCGCCTGTGATGGGCTGCGCCTCAACCTGTTGTCGGTCCTCATTCACTCTCTAGGCTCCCTACGTAGGCGCCCCCATTCTGCAGGTGCGCGAACGCACGAGGCCGGCTGGCGATAATTAATATTAACGGATCTCGCGCTTTCTCTGCGTTAAAACTCCTCAGCTTTCCCCTTCCTCCATCCTTTAACCCTCTCCTTCCCCGTTTGTTCTAAATAAAATCCCCCCTTTTCCAGTAAGACCTCGCCTCGTGTCCGTGTGTCTGTGGCGCCGCTCATGCACACAGCGAACCCGTTACAACATCAAAGGTAAATACACAACTCTCCGACGACTGATTAAAGCGCGTGCTCATTAACTATGATTTTACAAACGTGATTCTTAAATGTGTTTTGATTAATTTTTAAACACTACATTTGTAACGCTAGTGATGTAATGTTATTGACATTGGTAACTGTAATCAAAATGTAACGCGTTATATTATTGCGTTATCAGGAAAAGTGATTAGATTACAGTAACGCGTTACACAATAACACATTATACACAACTCTGCTTGTCAATGTATTGTACTATTGTGAGGCAGTTTCTCTCTGCAGATAGTGAAGTTATAATATTCCACAGCAGCTGAAATGCACAAATGAGTTTAAGGTTACAGTGTAGTTTCATAAACATGTATGTTTATGAAGGCCAAAAGTAGTACAAATAGACAGTATGTAAAACATTTAGGTGTTAAAAAGAGGGAAGAAACGATGTCATGGGATATCTTTCATATTTTTTGTGACTGTTTATGCATAAACCCAGGTAATAATTAAGAAAACCTTCATATTGATCATATTTCTGTTATTTACCTCATGGAGAACAGAGCTTAAGCTGAACAGAGCTGCTTCTATTAAACTACAAACGGGGGAAAAATTGGTAGGAAACAAGATACATTTTGAAAGTTAATATGTACTGTACAGACATTTTAATAAATAATGAATGTACCTGTTGAGAGTGCTGACAGTCTGTGTAGTTGATGCCCCCAACCTGGGGGTCAAGACTATTGCTCTTCAAGCCACCTTCATGGACAAAGCCCTCCATATATGTAAGTCAACACTTGTGGGCTAGTTGGGTTTGCTTTCAGTCCTGGAAGTCACGCTTCAATTTTGTGTTACATTTAGACAGTGATATAGGCTACTGTATGTGCTGTTGTGTGATCAAACGTTTGGTTGAGTAGATAAGACTGGAGTAAGAGAACGCTATTTGTTTTTCCATTTTATTATTATTATTATTATACCAAAGTGTCCTTGTATTGTATTGACAAGACTGGCTCACCACTGAACCCTCAAGCATACCTGACTTAATATGATTCTAGAAGGACCCAAATAACCTCAACCAAATGACACATGGTGCATATGCATGATGCCATGTAAGCCCAGATCAGTGAGACTTGCTACCCGTAGTGGTAAGTAGGGTGGATGGAGGCCTAAAACAAAATTAGTGCACTCCCTTTAAGGATTTCTTGAACAAGAATGTGAATCAGGTCATAAGAGCTTTAAAAGTGTATATACGGTATAAACATTGAGTTTGACGATCATGGGTCTCCGAACTTGCCTGGACTGTCTGTAACACATATTACACACATTCCTGCAGGCTACCAGTAAAAACTTTAGAATAACTGACTGCTGGATTCAATTACATTAAAATTTTTGTGAAATATAGGGGAGACCGGGTATGGTTGTAACATGGGGAGAGTTTTAACACCCCCAATTCCACCAATCAGGTATAGGATAAGAGTCATATGATCATTTCAGTGTTTACTCACTTCCTCCCTAAACCCACATGGTGGATATCAAGGCTGGGAACAAATACATGCAGATTCTATTATTAAAAAACAGATTTTGAGGTAAGAAAGTAATTTTTTTGTCCAAGACTATATTTTGTTTAGTATTTATACTATTGCAGATAAAATCATATAACTTATATTTGATTAAATTGTAGTTTCTTAGGTAAAATGTGATTCATTTATCCCTTGCTAATGTCAAACCACTCTCCTACTACAGCTAGCTAAACAATGGCTAAGGGGGAGTGGGGTGGGTTGTAACATGTCTTTAAAAAGTGTTACAATCATCCCCTTACATACAACTAAGGACAGTTTCCTGATTTTAATAATTTTACAGAATGCCTAGACAATGGAAAAGAACGACTGAAAGAGGTGTGCCTGCCAGTGTTTTAAAAACAGCATCTGATGAAGTCACAAAGAAGGGCAAGTCAGTCAGGTCAGTTGCGAAGGCACATGGGATCTGCCATGTAACATTGAGCAGATACTGCAAATCACTTCAGAAGCTGAGAGACCAGGGGTCCAGTGATCATCCAAGTTTGTTCTAAAGGCAGAGCAGAGGACAAAGTGGTGGAAGCTGAGAAAGGAAGAATGTTGTGTAGTCTTTAGGGAGGAGTTGAGACAAGCTATGGGTGGTCAGGAGGTGCTTTCAGTTGACTGGACAACTACAGCCAATGTGATCAGGGAGACAGGTAAGAGGGTACTTGGTGTATCATCAGGTAAGGGCAAAGTGGACAAGGAGACTTGGTGGTGGAACGAGGTGGGTCTGCATCAAGGATCGGCTCTAAGTCCCTTTTTGTTTGCTCTGGCGATGGACAGGATGACAGATGAGTTTAGACAGGAGTCTCCATGGACTATGATGTTTGCAGATGACATTGTGCTTTGTAGCGAGAGCAGGGAACAGGTGGAGGACAATTTGGAGAGGTGGAGGTACGCTCTGGAAAGCAGAGGAATGAAGGTTAGCCGCAGCAAGACGGAATACATGTGTGTGAATTAGAGGGACCCAAGAGGAACAGTGAGGCTACAGGGAGCAGAGGTAAAGAAGGTGCAGGATTTTAAGTACTTAGGGTCAACGGTTGCGAGCAACGGAGAGTGTTCAAAGGAGGTGAAGAGACGAGTACAGGCAGGTTGGAATGGGTGGAGAAAAGTGTCGGGTCTGTTGTGCGATGAAAGAGTATCAGCGAGAATGAAAGGAAAGGTGTACAGGACAGTGGTGAGACCAGCGATGCTCTACGGCTTAGAGACAGTGGCACTGAAGAAAAGACAGGAGGCAGAGCTAGAGGTAGCAGAGCTGAAGATGTTGAGGTTCTCTTTGGGAGTGACAATGATGGATAGGATGAAGAATGAGTTCATCAGAGGGGCAACCCATGTTAGATGTTTTGGAGATAAAGTCAGAGAGGCAAGATTGAGGTGGTTTGGACATGTTCAGAGGTGAGATGGTGAATATATCGGTAGAAGGATGCTGAGGTTGGAACTGCCAGGCAGGAGGTCTAGAGGAAGACCAAAGAGGAGATTTATGGATGCAGTGAGAGAGGACATGAAGTTAGTTGGTGTGAGAGAAGAGGATGCAGAGGATAGGGTTAGATGGAGGCAGATGATTCGCTGTGGCGACCCCTGAAAGGGAACAGCCCAAAGACAAATAAGAAGAAGAAGTTCTAGCAGACTCGCACACAGCACCTGAGTCAAACTTAAAGTGGATTTGAGTTATGGTCAGTCACAGACAAAGACATTGTTCTGTGGTCTTGTTCTTTTATTTCAATAAAACCTCTTTTTGAAGCATACAGCATGGTGTGGTCAATGTTTTTGCTTCTTTTGTCTAACTGTTACAACTCACCCCAGCATGTGTTACAACCTACCCCGGTGGTGGGGTAGGTTGTAACAAAGGAACTCCATGTATTTGTCATGAACTCACAAGGTCTGTGATATTCTTGCAGAGATTTGATTTAGTGCCGTTTGTAGCAAACAAATGTAGGTATTTTGTATAAAAGTTTAAAAACTCTAGCTCAAAAATTTGTTATAGTTATAGGTGGTAAAGCAAAAAGTGTTACAATCATACCCGGTCTCCCCCTAATGTTTTTTGGTATTCAAAGATTTGTTTATATCATATAAATGTACATTTTGTAAGTAAATGAGACAGTATTAGTGTTTGCCTTCCCTAATAATATAAAAGCACATACTGTACAGTGTCGCATACAGTTTACTCTCTTTATTTAACACATATCTAATAACATATTAGATATAAATTGATTATTAAACAGAGACTGTAAAATATGAACATGGAGAATATGAGCACTGTATGCTCAGACACAGCCAGGCGTTCTCAGTGCCGCCAAATTAAAGGTCCCGCTCTATTACATAGTCATAAAAGATCGCAGTCTCTACAATTCGCTTGAAAAGTAGATTGTGGTTGTCTTAAAGATCGATCACGATATATAAAATTGCTAGACCACCCACTCCTGGTTCAGTGGATGTGGTTAACCATGCATTTTGCATAATACCCAGCTTGTGTATTAGTTAACAAGAATCTGTTACTTTTAGCTAGGGAGTTAGCAAGAGTCTGCTAACATGAGCTAGCTTGTAACAGCATTCATCCAGACATCACATTCCTAACTGAATTCTTCTTAAATGAAAGATTAGAACATCTCTGATGTTTTTGTGACATATCAGAACAAAATTATGAATACACACCAACAAAGTCAGGACACGCAAGTGTGTGTGTGTGTAATCGTTTAGCGCAGTACCTCACACTTCCACAGTTGCCGCAGCAGTAGTGAGCAAAATGCGATACACACTTACACAGATTCTTTCAAAAATTTGTGAAAATTAAGGGCTAAGGAGATTTTTGCACCATGGATGTATTTGAGGCTGTAGAACACTATTATGTGCTCAGAAAAATGAGGACATCGATTTTGGTCCTGACTTTGACACGTGTCCTGACTTTGTTGGTGTGTATTCTTAAATTTGTCCTGATATGTCACAAAAACAAACTCACACACACACACACACACACACACACACACACACTCACTATTACACTAGCTATAATTAGTGCTCTGGAATGTAGTGACATAAGAGGGATGACTGCATCGAGCCGCCTTCTTCCTTTCACTACATGAAGAGAAAGCACGACGTAGAAAATTAATCTCATTAGAGAAAAAAAGTGCTCATTGTGAAGATTTCGATCAGATCTGGACAATTATTTTAAAAATGCTGACACATTTTTTCCAACATAAAACAAACGCTTGAATGGACAATTACGGATGCCCGTAATTGTGGCAGTGACCTGCTGAGGTCATGCAAAGGGCACACAGAGTTTGACGAGCGGTGGGTGTGTGCATGTCTGTGTATAGATTGGGGGTGTATATCGTTCACATCAGCCACTCCGGAACGCACTCGCACACTGACGGATAGCGACTATTTGTCTCCATAGAGGCAAGAGTGGTCCTCAAGCTCCTCGCCACTTCCTGCAAATATTTACAAAACGAGGCCTAATCAGCTCGAGGACGCCGCTGTTGTAGCCTCAGACAGGAGGACATCCAAAACATCCAGCCCAAAAGACAGATTAGCTCAGTATCCTTTCGCTAACTTGAAACTCTGTTCATGATGAATAGGAATCAGTTTAATAAAGTAAATAAAATGAATAATCACAAGAAAGGAGAATTTAATGAAAATGGGGTGTTGTTTTGTCTTTATTTCATGATGAATCAGAACGTCATTTTATCAATTTTAAGTGTTTCTTTTAGAAGGTTAAAAAATATTTGACAGATTGTTATTATTCGAGAATGGTTTAGCAAAGGGGATTCGAACAAAAATGTTCGTAAATTGCTTACTTGAGTGCTCACGCAAGAAACGGCGATTTCACGAGAATACATTTAGTTTAGAAAAACATTCTTGTCCTATGTTCACTACTGAATATGTCTGAATTTATATATGATAAGACTCATTAACATGATTCTCAGCTGATCCACATCAAATAGAATAATTATTTATAATTCTAATAAATCGAATTTATTAGGATTTTATTTCCCTGCAATTTTATTTATTTATTACGTTGTTAAGGTTTATTTAATAAAGGTTTATTTGTTATTCGCCTTATTTCAACTCATGCCCGGAATTTAGTGAAACGTTTTGTGAATCTCATGTGATTTTATGTTTTTAGTGACTTGAGAGAAAGAAACAGTATAAATATATGCACATTAGGACAAACCAGATACAAGATCAGTTTAAGGAAATAAGTAATAGCACCCTAAAAAAGAAGGAAGGCTTTGGATGATTTAGCGCTCATCGTATTTAGGAGGCGCTTTTTTTGTTGTTTTTGTTTTCAGATTTCTGTCAGCTTAAACATAGTTACTCATTTAATCAAACATACATGAGAATGAAGAAAATCAGTGTTTCCTAACCTGCCAGCATTTTTTTTTCAGTACAATGAAATATTGATAACAGTGGAAACATGATAATTTGGGAGGAAAACAAAACAAAAATCTAAATTTACCGGAAAAAAATTGCTATAAAATAGAAAAAGGTTTTAAACAAGGGCATTAAACAACCAAGTGGAAAGGAGCTCAATAAAGTGTAAAGTGATGATTCAAATAAAATTTTAAAAAATTGAACACATCATCCCAAGGCATCCCACATCAGGAGCTCACCAAAAAGACCCTGCAAATGCACCTTCGTGTTTTAGCCTTTAAAATGTCTGAAAGTCATTTTTTTCTTTCTTTTTTCGAAAGAAAAAAAACCTGACCTAAAGTGAACCAGTAATGAGGTTGTTTTTAAGTCCGTGATGGATCATCATCTTCCTTCCTACTATAAAAAGAGTTCAGATCCACAAAAAGGGAAAGTGGCATGTTTTTTTTATCCCCCCCAACACTTCACTTGGATTTTTTCCAAAATAAATGAGTGAAACATGTTGAGGTTGTGGAAAGGAAGTGGCTTTTAAACAGGCAAAGACAGAAACACACACATGGCGGGCCACCATCGGAGCCAGTACTGTTGAATACACTCCGAGTGCCAAATCTGAATGCGTGTACTCTAACGGATATCCCGATTTTGTGTCTGTAAATGTGTGACCGAGGCTGATGGAGAAAAGTACAACAGGTACTTGTCACAGTCTGAGCAGTCCACTGACAACAAGTAATCCACTCAGAGTCACTTAAGAGTGAGGAGTAAGTACACACACATTGACACACTGACACACACATTGACACACTGACACACACACACACACACTGACACACACAGGGACACACTGTGGGTGGGGCACATTGGACTGAGGGGGTTCATGCCAAGTGGCACAGATATACAGTAAGTGTGACGGACATGACGCTTCAAAAGACAATAGAACCACATGAGACTCTCCGTAGGAAAGAAGGAGGAGGAGAAAAGAGGGAACAGATCCTTGTAGGAGGGGAGCAAATCCTAAAAGCCTTTAGAGTTTTAAAGAATATATTTTATCTTAATATTAAGTGAAGAGCATTTAAATAGGAAGTTATAAAAAAAATTCTAACATGTTGCAGTAATCAAATAAATATAATACAACTTACTTAGATTTTTATTATTTACATTTTTATTAACTGAACATTATATAATTTTGGTATTTAAAAAAAATGAAAAACATGAATACTACTAATATTTTTAATTGAAATGTATAAAATCATTTATTATTATTGAACATTTTTACTTCTACATCCCACATCTTGTTCTATTTTTTCTTCTCTAAATTCTTGTCTAAATTTTATAAACTAAATTGATTGTATTTTAGATATTGATCGATTATATAATATTGTATGCTTTAATTTGTATATAATTTGTAGAAATAAATAGAAATGTACAATATTGGAGTCACTTAGTTTTTTTGTATTTTATTTTATTTTTTTACACATAATAACAAATTGTATAATATTTTAGGCATTTATACATATTTCCTACATTTTCCCTGCTGATAAATAAATAAACTAATTATTCCCACAACTTGATTAAGCCTCTCTTAAATAATAAATCATTAATCACTAATCAATGAGCTGACCTGGTGGTAGGTGATCCAGCGGGCACGCGTGTCTGACCGCATGAGCACGTGGCGTGCATGCGTTTGTGTGTGTGTGTGTGTGTGTGTGTGTGTGTGTGTGAGATGGAGCAGTGATTGAGTGTCACTCATTAGGGGCCACCAGCAGGTTAAATAGGCTCATTGTCCCTCTGATGCTGATTAAGCAGGGACTCCAGGACGGTGGGGTCTCCGCTCCCCTCTCCTGTCATATCCACCCGAGACTTAATTTATCACCCAGTTTGCAGCTGAAACAAGCGCAGGATGGGCCGAAAGGAGCTTAGGAAGGACAGGGAAGACTTCATGTCTTGTATCTAATTTACGTCCAGGCTCCTTGTAATACAAAAATCAATAATGTTAATTCGGGCCTGTGTGTCATGTTGTGGCTCTCCAGCTGGCAGTTCCAGTGCAAATTAAGCTTCATATGTTTAATCAGGTCAAATAAGATAAAGACAGTTAATCTGTAGGTTAAAAGGAGTCATCGTTAATGAGTTGCACCTAACGTCTATCGATAAGAGCATTACACTGTCTGATTCACCAGATGATAAAATATACAGGCAAATTCGACTTCTCTTTATTATATTAGAAATATAACATTTTTCATTTTAATTTCTACATACTTTTACTTATTTCAAGTGTTTATAGAAATGATCTGCCAAAGATGAACATTTGAGGATTATTAGTTTAAAATAAAGTATGTCTAGAAATAATAGTTTTAACATTTTTATATACGTCTAATCTAATGAAGAAAAGTATACGGATGTTTAGAATTTATAATTTCTATATACTTTTACTTATCTCATTTTAATTGGCAGATAACTACTGTACTATACTGTAAACACTTAAAATAATGCTCTGCCAAAAATGAGATGATTCTTACCTTAAAATAAAGTGAATATTTCTAGAAAAATAAGCCTTAAGTGCTTTTGATTTTATCTACAAATAATATCATATGAAACATGAAATGTCTTCATAAAGACAGTAAAGTCAGGCAGAAAACAATTTAAGCACAGAGCTGAGCAGTTAAAACTTAAAGATCTTGCTTACAAAAGCTTCATCTGACTCACTTACAAATTTCTAGTCGCTGATTCAGAACCATAACTATAGCACTACTAAGTGTAAATGTGCACTACCTATTGTGCGAGATCCCGAAAACAGACTGGCACAATTTTTTTTTAACAATAGACATTGTATTAAGGCAGGTTTCCTGAACTCCAGATGTAGACTAACAAACAAGGGGTTGTATTTACAGCAGCAGCTCTTTGGGGCCAATTTACAGTACAGTATATGTGTAGAATGATCTGTTCAAGTCAGGTCAGTTGCATCAAATGTAGACATTTTCTGCCAAGGAAGTGAGGCAGATGCTTCAGCAAACCTTTTGCGAGCTGAACGTTTATCAGATTAAAAAACAAACGGATATTTCTCAGTCAAATCTGTCACCAAGGCTTTTTTGATCTTCGAAGTCAGAATTTTCTTCTACATTTTTTAGAATGCATACCACCTGGAAATGAAGAACATTTGCAGTCTTGGGATGAAAAATCAGTGTCAGGTCTTGGCTGGTTCTCTGGCTACATGATAAGACATTGCAACCGGTCCAGGAGAAGCACAAACTGGGACAAACTTTTTATCTTGAAATCATTAAAGTAAATGTAAAGGTTATTCGAAGCTGTAGCTTTGACTGTAGTGATATATAGGATATGAAGAGGCTTATTCAAACAAGTGATACACCATTATTTACTGATAAATATCAGTAAGTAATGGGGCACTGGTGGCTCAAACGGTTAATGTTTGGACGGTTGGAGGTGTGTGAGGGGTTTCAACCCCAGCATCACCAGGTTGCCACTGTTGAGCCCTTGAGCAAAGCCCTTAACCCTATCTGCTCCAGGGGTGCTGTATCCTGAATGACCCTGCACTCTGACCCCAGCTTTCTAATGGGCATAGGCAAAAAAAATTATTTCACTGTGTGAATCCTAATCACTATTAAAATATTAGGACCCTATAACACATTTTATCATGTTGCCCTTATTTAATTCCTTACACCTGGCAAAAAAAAAAAAAACACAAAACAAAACAGTTATGACGGTAAATCAAAGTAAATGCCTGACATGCAAGGTGTTCGAGTCAAACTGAAACTTGTGATGAAATTTCTGGTGAATAAAGGCATAAAACTAACCAACATTTACAGAAACCGTTTTAAAGAAGGCAGTATTTCTGTGAATGACAATCCCAGAGCTCAGAGCCCATTACAGTTATTCCTATGAACATTCAGCAAGTAGAGCACCTGATCCTTTGCAAATCAATGGATAAAGTGTCACCAACTGGCAGAAGAGACGCATCTGTCTGTTGGAACTGTACACACCAGCACAACTAGCGCATTACATGAACTTATCTGGGTCACATTATGGTCACATCCCCGTACATTCCTGATCTCGCTCCAAGCCACTTCCACATGTTTGGAGGAGCAATTAAAGGAGTTCCTGGGAGGCCTGCATTTCAGACGTGAAGTAGACGGTACTGAGATGGTGTCCAAGAACTAGTGAATCACTGGGATAAGTGCATTAGTGTTGCAGGGGAATAAATAGAGAAATAAAGGGATTTTTTTACTCTTAGAACTGTGTTGCGTTATTCTGCGCAATCAAAACTCCTGCTGCAGCTGTTGTTTTAGAGAGATATGGAACCTTGTCAAGTGCTAGAACATGTGTGTAATAAATCAAACAGATGTAATAAAGGAAACTGACACCCATTTGCAATGTACAATGCATATTATGACTATGATTGAAGAATAAATTTTCCCCCCTGAAATTATTATTATTCCTTGTGTAATTCTCATAAATTTATTTTATTGGCTATCATATAAAATGGCAGATTCTTTTCAAAACAGCTGCTGGAAATCACTAAAGAATTTATTTTTTAAGCAATTTAATCACAAACTGTAACTAACCAACTATTACTGAGTCTACATCCAGTATATACAGTATACCAACAAACAGAGGTTCAAGAAAAGGATAACCAGCAGGTTGTAGCAGTATCAGGGACGCAGGTGGGTATCAATTTCATAGCTGATCAGTGTAGCGTAGCTCATGAAGAATGATCCAAATTTTAAAACAGACTTAATCTGGTTAAAAATAGGTCTCCAATACACATTACATCACCTTTTTCTTTACCTCTTTTGAGCCGAAATGCTGCTTCATTCTCCCTTCTGCCAAATCTTTATAGATACTTATCACTACGTCTTCACACATTTCTGTAACACACACTATGCAACATGATCATGCGGTTCTCTGGTTCAGGTGAGATCTGATAGCAAAGAGTACAGCGGTTTTCTTTCCTGATGAAACATCTATTACATCTATTATCTAACGATAGCTTCTATAAAAGAGCTGGTTTGTAACCCAAACCCAGTGACCTCAAAAAATATGAAAGTGAAATTGCTTTATTGCACTTGTGTGTCCTCCTTTTGGGTTGCTTCATCGCGAGATCATGCTGATAAGGTCTCAGAAAGCAAGGCCAACACTGTGTGTTCACACACACACACAGATAAAGGGAAAGGAAGGGGGATCGTGTTGCATGAGACACAATGCTGAAAGGAAGCATACAGTAGGGCTGTAAAAAAAATGCCTGGACCCTTATTGCATGTCATTTTCTATATGTTTTTTAATAATAATTCGGGATGCAGGTGTAATTCTGATCTGCTGATCCTTGTTGATAGACACATGCGCACACACACACGCTGTAGTGCTGGCCCGTGTTGGCGCGTGGAAGGTCTGAACACTTGGCAGCTTTGGCTTAAGCTTTCTGGCAGCAGGCCAAGCCAAATATTTCTTCTGGATGAGAGCATACTCATACAAGTCCACAGAGCCACAGGGCTTCCCTGTGTTCATGTATGTGTGTGGTGTGTGTGTGTGCTTGTGTATCTCTATGTGTGAAAAGATCAATGAAGAGAAGAAGAAATCTAAAAACAGAAGAAATGTGTACATGTTGAAGTGGGTGATTAAAAAAATGTGTGTGTGTCTTTATTTTTTTAACCACATTCAGACTTTTGGGTGATTAGGAGGAAGCATGTCTGCTCTCAAGATGACAACTTGTTGCTCATCCTACACTTTTCTTTGATGAGATCTTTGTCATCTTAATCTCCATTGTGAGCTCTGTGTGTGTGTGTGTGTGTGTGTAAGGAATATGTGTTTAATCCTACAGGTAGACCTATTTATGAAGATGGTGAGCTACTACAAGTACTAAATAAGAAGTGTGACTCTCTCTTGTACACACACACACACACACACACACACACACACACACACACACACACACACACACACACACACAGATCACCTTCACTCACTCTCACACTTAGACTACAGTATACAGTACACACACTATCTTATCCACAGTACACATTTTACTTCATACAGTATAAGGAAGAGTGGCACAGGGACTTAGTGGTTAGCACTGTTGGCTTGCACCTCCAGTGTCCAGGTTCGATTCCTGGCCATTTTCGACTCCAGCCTCAAACACACGTAGATTAGCCTAATCGGAATTTCCCAAATTGCCCATAGTGTGTGAATGAGTGTGTGTGTGTGTGTGTGTGTGTGTGTGTGTGTGCCCTGCGATGGATTGGCACCTTGTCCAGAGTGTACTCCACCTCCTGTCCTGTCTAGAGAGAAAGGCTCCAAGCCCCCCTGCGACCCTGTATACAGCATAAAGCGGTACAAACAATGAGTAAGTGACTATAATAGAGACATGAACAGATGTAAATGCACATGTAAAGATAAATCTGAACAAATGAAATTTCAATTGGCATAAGTGTAAAATGCCAATAAGAACAGGTAATAAAATGTTTTAATCATCCCGTGTGGTTGATGTACACAGAGATAGATTTAATTCATTCTTTCTCATCACCTTTGATGAGACTGATTGTGTTCAGATGAGAAACACTCCAATAAACAAAAAGAACAACAAAACGACCAAAATAATAATAATGTAGAGAAGAGGCAAGACAAACACACTTTATTTAAGATCATTAGAATTTCAAAACAGCTTCATTTGCGTAAAGACTAGAAATGAAAGATCTGAAGGGAAATTAAAGTCTCAGTGAAACACTGAATTTGACTGTTAAATACCGGGAAAAACGCTTATTTACCAAAAGGTGAAATTAACTTTTAATAAACGGATCTTTTAGTATTAATTTGTACTCGGAGGTTATTTAAAACTCAACCAAATCACACGCAAGTCGGGCTGAAAATTTGCAGATATTAATTAATAACGTAGGATTGTATTGTTTTCTTCCCTGAGTTAAATTAAAAAAATGGAAACCGCATTTTGTTTTAGGAATTAACGGGCTGAATTCGTTTTATGTCTATTAGCGCGGTATGTGCAAATAACATTCCCTTATATTTTAATATGCGTTTATTATTATTATTAAAATGTTTTCAGGATTTCTACATTACCAGTCTTTCAGTGTAGTCGCTGTAAAATCGCTTTGTTTTCTCGCTTTTTTTCGCGGTTATTAAATTGTTTTGAATGGAAACGTGTACAATTTACACAAAAACAACGAATCAACCATTATTATTATTATTTACTATTACTATTATTATTAGTATTTCATAATTTCACTTCAGGAGCATAAAAAAAACATTTAATAACTTTCTTTTATTAGACATTATATATGATTAGATTTCCCCGTGCTCCCGAACTGTAAGGATATTAATTATATTTAAATTCTATTATATATTTATTACCGTTCTGTTTTTTCCACATCTGTCATCTCATCGTTTATATTCATATCAGTTTTGTTCCATGCGCTTTTGATTTGATTCGCACAAAAGTTTGCTTTGTTAATTAGTCAGGTACTGATCTTAATTACGGCGCGCTGGGTGGAGCGTGTGTGTGTGTGTGTGTCTGAGAGAGTGTGTGTTATTCCCGAGCTCCTTCCTGAACCATAATCTTCCTCTTCTTCTGAAGCTCTATAATAATAATCAGCGAGGTGCAGAACTAAAGTTAAGACTAAAACGTGCATGGAAATAGAGACAGGTAAGAGTTTAAACTCTGTCACTCTTTCTTTCTTTCTTTTTTAAAATTTTGTTCATTTATTATTATTTTTGCATTTATTTGACGGAACGCACAAAGTGGATAGTGTGTGTGTGTGTGTGTGTGTGTGTGTGTGTACAAGTAAAGCTGTTATCAGTGACACAGATAGTGGGAAACAGAGTGGAGAGTAAATATGTCAGTGTTTGTGTTTTTTTGGGCTGATGGAATAAACTTTTTGCGCGTGCGTTTCCGGGCGCGCTCACGTGTCTGAGTCGATGCCTTGACTTTAGATAAGGTTTTTCCTGACTTTCCCCTTTCAAATCGTTTAGTCGATTTTATTTTAAAACAGAACGTGCGTCCTTGGTACCTAGAACCTTTACCTGGTTCACTATGTACATAACAGGCTCACACACACACACACACACACACACACGGGAGTGGGGGGGTCCCTTTAGACTCGCTTCAAAATCATTCATTTAAGTAAAACAAAAAACAAACAAACAAAAATATTTTCAATAATAATAATAATAGTTCACCGTCTTTCCCTTTTGCGCTCGAAGCGCGTGCGTGTGTACGGATGCGCAGGAGCGAACATGTGCACAAGTATACGCGGACCGCGCGCGCGCGTGTGTGTATGTGGTGTATGTGAGACCTAGCACTGGTTAAGGAAGCGCTATCTGCAGTCTACTATCGACGTTTTGGTGTGTTTGCACGCAAAAACGCACACCTGCAGAACTCACAGGGTCATGAACGCTATGAAGAAAAGTGTGCATCTTTCATGTGTGTATGAAGTGTAAAAGTTTACTCTAAAACTTAAGGTCCACATTGCCAGGGGAAATATACTCTCTATATAGTAAAGGGTAAAAAAATAAAAAAAAGGGAAGAAAAGATTGTACCCTGGTTGGTGGCACAGTGGCTTAGTGGTTAGCTGTCTGTAGCCTCACACCTCCAGGGTCCTGGTTCGAGTTTCACCTTGGCATGGAGTGTAAATGTTCTTCCTCTTCTTGGTGGGTACTCCCGTTTCCTCCCACAGTCCAAAGACATGCGGATTAGGATAACTGCCATTCCCAAATTGACTGTAGTGTGTGAATGAGAGTGTGAGTGTGTGTGCCCTAGTGAATTGGCACATCATCAAGGGTGTACTCTGCCTCGTGGCCCAAGTCTCCTGGGACAGGCTCCATAGGCTACTCTGCAATCTTGCATACATGATAAAACAGGAATGAGGTTGCATCCTTTAAGAGGATCCAAGGTTGACCTCCACCATTTCATACTAATAATAGTATATAATAATAATGTGAATGAAATGTAGGATACGAGTAAAAAGTATGGAATGTACATATAAGAATCAACTCTTTAGTGAGTTGTACTTCAGCCAATGGGTTATGGTTTGACCGAAATGTACAAGGTTGATAAATGTGGCTAAGCATGGCATGCCAAGAGCATGTGCAATGTCCACATATGTAAATGAGTAGAAGGGAAATACTGTTCAATCAAGTGTTACTACAAGAGGCGCAACACACCAGCAAGTGATACATGAATATAATAATAAAAAATCCTGGACCAAACAAGCATATTGTGCATTGCTGAACTGGACAGTGTCCCCAGATGGCGGGCATGGATTGGCAGGATTATAATCGAGGCTTCCCAGATGATGATATAAAGTGTGTGGGGAGGGTTTGGGTTTTGAATGGGGGGGGGGGGGGGGTTACGGAGCTGTCCTCACGCAAGACATGTGTGAAGCTAAACATACACAGACATTACGCTACCATTGTGGATTAACTTTCCCAGAACAATGGCCATTTCCCCCCTACTCATCCACTCATGAACACACACACACACACACACAGAGCGCCCCCCCCCCCTTCCAGAGCCATCATCTCCAACCTCCTCGTCCTGGGCTAATAAGAGGAATGAAATAGTCTGTTAATCTAAACAGCTGCAGTGCAACTCTGCAATTTTTTTTCTTTGAGATAACGTACAGTTGTAAATGTGTTTGTTTAGAAAAGGAGGGGTATGTGGTCTGGGCGTGTTGGGGACTGTTTGTTTGCAGGCGGGGGGTAGGTTTAAATATAAATGCAAATAATGCAGTTGAGATATTTGAATGGAAAGGAGTCAAATGAGCACTTTTTTATGAACATCATAAGACACAGATGGGATGTGGTTTGCCCGTAAAATGCCCAGTGGCAAACAGATTGCACTGATACCTGAAAGGAAGCAAAAAAAAAAAAAGTTGTTCAATGTATTAAAAAAGGAAACATTCCTATTCCATCAGAAGCTGGGACACCAAACCTTCACTTCATGGTGTCTCTTTTTTACTGTCACTCACTCTCTCACCTGTGCTCAGAGCCCTACAGGCAAAGCCCAGCAGTGGGTTTGATAGCGACCCTCTGCAAAACTAACAAAGCTGCTGGAAGTCCTTCTGTCGCTTTTGTTTGGCTCCTTTCTTCCCTCGCAGGCATGTAGGCCACATTAAAAACCCACTACAGAAGCCAAAATAAAGCCCCCATTTGAATTTGACTTCAGAGCTGAAAAACCCCTCCCTCACCCTCGGCCTACTCTTTCCTTTATAACATGGGCAAAGAAAGAGAGAGAGATAGAGAGAGGTACTGTATACCAAATGGCGGTAGGAGCTGGTGCTGACGCTAATGGTGGAAAACGCCAACTCCACTACTTGCCAGATTGTTCCCAGTCGCCGAGTCCAGACCACATGGCTGTTTCAAAAGGAAGTGTTCATTTTTCGCTCGAAAATCCCAGAGCTTTGTTGTTGTTTCTCCTCTGCGGCTTGTTATTGAGTCAGGGCCCAGCTGGAGGCCAGATTCGGGTCGAGGCTGGAGGAAGAGACGGGCCTGGAGGGCCTCGATCTTATGGGTTGTCCGCCGCCAGGAAGTAGGAGGCAGCGAACGAGCGAATGATGTGGTCAGATCTTTGTCACCAGCAGAGCTTGGGTGCATGTGAGTGCGTGTGTTGGGATGTGTGTTTCCACCAAGGCTCACTCGCCTTCCATTTTCTTGTTGCATCCAGGCCAGTTTTCTCTTCTTCTTCTACTTGTTCTTCCCAGCTCTTTCTCCAACAGATGGATGAATGGAAGAGATCTAGGGGATTTCCTTTTTTTTTTTTTTTAACAGAAAAGCATGCACAGCTTTGAGAGAGTCTTATAGTGGCAGGCCACCAGAGATCCTTTCTGTCTGCTGTTTGGACTTTGCTCAATTTTTTTTCTCCCCCAAACAAATCTAAGCTCTTTTATCTAAAGCCATGGTTAGAACTGCATACAAAGCTTCCCTTCTGTCACTTCACTTAGGGAGAGTGATGCATCCTTCCCTTTTATGATTATTGTACATACCTCACTATCATCTCTATTCTGATTAAACTGTAGCACCCCCTAGGGGATATCAGAGAGGTTCCAAGAGCTGTGGAACAGAAGGAGTAGGTGGAGGAGGTGCGAGGAGAAACAGCCATCAATCTGCAGTTCCGCTCTTAGTAAACAGCAACAGGTTATTGAGTCACTGTCGCAGGATGTCCTTCCTTCTCAGGAAGAGAGGCAGAGGAAGAGGGATCAACACCGCCCTCCTCCTCTCCTCTCTTTAAACAAGGCAATCTCTCATCAGCTTTGTTTCAGTAGATAAGGGCAAGACATGCCATTCCATCTCTTATAAAAATGAATTCTGAATAAAATTATAACATCTAGATTATTATTCCTGTCTATGATGCATTTGACATGACCTTGGAGGGTGGAGAAAGGCAGAAAGAGAAAAAGAGAGAGAAAGAGAGAGAGAGAGAGAGAGAGAAGGAGGGAGGGTGTAAGGGTGGAGGAAAAGTGGGAGGAGCCAACAAGGAGAGCTCAACAAGTCAGAAAGAAACATGCTCAGGCAGTCAAACTCGAGACACTCAGAGGAGAACACAGTCGCCATCTGGACTAGCGGCTGGACAAGAGAGGGATCGAGGGCGATCTGCACCTGTCCCACGGACACACTCTCTTTCTGCCGCACGCACACACACACACACACACACACACACACACACAAGCACACTCAGGGAGAGATCAGTCGGCTCTATGTGCGGCTGGAACCAAAGTCTGCTGGTGAGTGAGACTGCTTGGATAATGTCTTTGAGCTTTGCAAAAAAAGAAACAACAACCCAACAACAATTTTTTAAATTACAACATGTTCTGTTGCTAAGTTTGTTCTGTAGAAAGTTAATTGTTACAGTATTGACAGTTTAAGTTTTTTCTGATTCTTCTATTAGTTAGTTAGTTTATTTATTATTGTATTAATTTGCACGTAATTGATACCTTACGTTTCGACTTAAAGTTGAAAACTTTAACTCGATTAATGTATTCTGTTTGGACTTAGATCTTTTTTTCATGTCATTGTCCTAATAAAACAACAAATTTTTAAATATAAAAAAAGTTTTTTTAATTCTGTACAAAAGTAAGTGTTTCATTTAAGCAAATAAATTGTACTTTTAATTTAAACTCATGATAAAATAGTAAACATTACTATGTAGTAAAATAGTAAACATGTGTATATATATATATATATATATATATATATATATATATGTTAATTTCAATGTTAAAGGTGATCATAACTAATAAGAAAATAAATTTTGTAATTTTTGGACACATTCTTAGATAAAGTTTGGTTCAGTTTAATTTGGATTTACTTGGTGAGAAAAAAAAGAAAAGAAAAATTGAAAAAAATACGGTTGCCCAGTTTGTTCATGTTCAGTTTCTCGGTTTCAATATTAGTTTTGATCTTGCAGCTGTCCTACACAGAGAATTAAATGACAGCAAGCAGGATTTTTGTCTCTTTTTCTTTTGACTCATGGAAATAGGACTGTATAAATAGATAATTTAAACGCCTAACGTATGCAAGGATTTTTCTTAATTCTTGAAAATTTATTAATTTTTCAAATATTTTTTTACTAATTCATTACATTTCTTGACCGAAAATAATGGTATTATTATTATTGTTATTACTTCATACTGTATATACAAAATATGTGTAAAATAGACCAGATTTAAAAAAAAAATCTGAGATTTTGAAACAAGATGTCTCCACGACAGGCACAGGTGAGTGCGACAGCGTTCAGCCTGTGTGTACGTGTGGGAGACTATCTTGGGTGGGAATTGTTTGAAGCTTGTTTGTGCTGCTATGTCCCCCTTATGTGAAAAAAGAAGGGAAAAAAAGTTGAGATTCTTTGCCTTTTGTTCTTCCACGCACACACGCACACGCACACACACACACGCAGTTAGTCCCTGGGATTTTTTATAGACTCCGCTGCTTTACAACTCCGATTCCAATTTTAGCCCATTCAGACGCAGACGCCACTTCCTTCCTCTGTCGTCCGTGTCTAAGTTTTTGTTTTTTTTCCACGGTGGGGCAGGAACACGAACGTATGGAGAGAGTGAAAGAAAGACTTAAGCTAGGTGTAAATAGAGACAATAATTGCTGCGTATAAAGAAGTGCTGTTGGATGTGTTTTTTTCATTTTGCTTCATGTGTGTTTTGCTTTGTTCAGCTGTGCATTTTCATTTCATCATTACGAGTGAATATTACACAATCTAACAATTCTCGCAAATTATGATTTACTGGAAAAAAATTTACTATTTGGTTAATTAATTTTCCTTTTAAGGCAGTTTCAGAATATGAATTTCCAATCACTCTCCATCTCTTTCTCTCCCTCCCCATTTCCTCTGGCCTTTTCTGGCCTTGCCCGATTCTCTTTCTCCCAGGCCGCCTCTCAGCATAGCTCCGTCATGTTGACTACTGAGGGCTCCCCGAACACCGCAGACCAGGTGGATTTGAAGATGACCGTCGAGGATGCCGATATGTCCAAGTGGACAGAAGCCGAGTTTGAAGAGAAGTGCACCTACATAGTGAAGGACCACACGTGGGACGGCATGGAGAAGCCGGATCTTCCCCGCGCACAGACCTCGCTGCCGAGAAACCTGGCATTCAGATATGCCCCTGACTCTAAAGAGGTACGGCAGTAATGACTCACTAGTGCATCATGTTCTCACAGACTGAGGAACTTATTGCCTGCAGCATGGTGTTTGTGTTGTCGGATTCATGCATAGTACTGTATATACCATCTGCTTGTTAAAAAAAAAAAAAAAAAAAAAGGCAGTGAGTGAGTGTACCAGTTATTAGAGCGTTGGCTCAGATTGACGCAAGAAGGGTAAAATTACAGTCTCAGCCTTGAGAATAAACGGAGAAGGAAGTTTTTCATTTATCTAAACAAACGCTCAAATCACACAATAATAATTAATCTTCTTAATCTTTGAAAAATAGAAGTGCTTCCTTTGTGGGCTTGATTGTCTCTTTGTGCCATTTCACATGGCTCTGTAAGCAGAATGCCTCCCATCACATCAATCGTGTTATCTTAGACAGACAGTGATGACTGTAGTAGTGACGGTGCGCAAACTTCCCCTTGATTTGAAGCGAGGAAACCTTTGAACACCTCTGAGCGCTTTCCTCATATCAGCTGAATAGATTTCCCTTTTTTTTTGGTCTTATCTCTATCCCAATTCTTAAGACACACTCAGACACACACACACACAAAAAAAAAACGCTAATCCGACTCATGAAAACTGATGGGACAAAGACGGAAAAGAGAGAGGGAGAGAGAGAAAGAGAGAGGATAAAAGAGATGGTGGAAGTGTGGTACAAAAAAAAATTCTCTGGCACGAAGCCCAGGAGCCGAACTAAATCTCTGTTAATGAGTTATCAAAAAGACGACCTAATCTCCCCACTGAGCTGCTGCTCTGCTGTAGGCTTTCGAGAAATGTGAGGGGATTTCCTACTGCTTTATCCGCATGCCTGTTTGTGTTTCGGGGTGAAGATGGAAGAAAGGTGGTGGAGGGGCAGTTGAAGAGCGGATCTTGGTTCGAGGAGATTAGACCGAAGTCTGGTTGTTGTAATCCGAAAGGCCAGACGGTGGTTCTCCGTTCCATCCGCTTTTGGGTTTCTCTGATGCCATTTACCTCAAAGGAAGAAGCGCAAGCTGTAATCGTAGGTGTTGATTTATGCTTTGAGGGTTGTAGTAGTGTTTGATGTGGTGAGGAAGGAGGTCTGGTAATGAGTATGGCAGGGAGGGTCTGGGCACTTAATGAGAGGTGAGAGAGGACAAATGAGATCTTTTTCTCAAACTTTAGTGGATGACAGAACCTGATTTACCTATACGTGTCAAAGAAATGCCTTTAAAAAAAAAAAACTTTGACTGCATCTTTAATCTTACACCAATCCTCAATGAATTTCTTAGAAGTGATGCCATCCATCCTCATAAATGTCTTGTAAACCCTCATCCTGAATTGTAAATTGCTGTTCAGAATTTAATGTTGACTCATAAAATAACTGGTTTTCCTGCTGACATTTTTCCCCCTTCTCTCCACAAGGTGATTGGTGTTGTCAGCCGCGAGTACATACCTAAAGGAACTCGCTTTGGCCCTCTAGTGGGAGAAAGTTACACAACAGAAAATGTCCCCGAAGACGCCAACAGGAAGTACTTCTGGAGGGTGAGTTGTTTTCTTTTCTTCTTTTTTTCTTCTTCTTTTTCAAAAGCTTCACTTTCAGTAAAGGGGGAGCAAAAAATACGAGAGAGAGAAAAAAACACTCACAAGCGAACAGGTCACTTCCTGTTCCACTGACTTACTTCCTGAGTGACATGACGACTGCACATCTTATGCGACAGCAGAGCGTGCTTGTGAAAAAAAAAAATGCTGAGTTAGACTGTAATGTTTTGAGAACCACTGCTTGCGTCGGCGGCACTGGCTGAGTGAGAGAGTGAAGTTTTATTTCGTCTTGTGTGATCTTGTTTTGACTGTGCCATTTCTGGACGTCAAGAAAGGGCGAATGACTCGGCAGCACTAGATTTTAAGCTTGATGCCGTGTGACACAAACTGTGGCTGTTTGAAACCTCTCTCTCTGAAAGGCTGTCACATTAGGTTGTGATCAAGCCACTGCCAGTAAGGCATGAGGTGTGCTCGCGGTCCCTTCCCTGCCTGCGGCTTTCAGCTGTTGCATACAGATGTCGTCATGGCGAAAGTGTCATGTCATCCTAGCGCGATCCAAACCATGACCGTAATTTTTTTTTTCTTATTTGCTCAGAATTGTTTTTTTAGTCTTAAGACCACAGAGATCCCCTTACGGAAAGATGCTTCTCTCTACCTGCTAACAAACACTGCTATCTTTCCTATGTTACTGGAGTAGTACTGACTGATGAGAGGGCGGTGTGTGTGTGTGTGTGTGTGTGTGTGTGTGGAGGGGGTGGGATGGTACAGTAAAATGTGTAGCAGCAGCATAGCATTGGTGTCACAGAGGGAAGCCTTGCTAGTGATGTCAAGGGTTCCTGGAAATGGTGAAGTTAGCGTGAACAAGCCTCTAACCTTAGAACTTACCCCAAAACAATTCGTTCCACTTCATAAGCGAGTGTGTGTATGTGTGTGTGTGTGTGTGTGTGTGTGTGTGAGTGCACATGCATCTGCGAGTGTATGAGTGAGAGAGAGAAGACATGCAGATTCAACATGAGAGTGTGAGTATTGGTGGGGGTGTGCTTACTGAGTCAGCCATGTGGCTTTTATAAAAGAGATTGTAGCTCTAGTGTCTCCCACTTGTCTGGTCGTCCCAAGGGCGAGTGCTCGTCTTAAAATTGCTAAAGGCGTTGTGTTTCGTCTGCCCGTTCTCAGATTTACGCGGGAGGAGATTTCCATCACTTTGTGGATGGCCTGGATGAGGAGAAGAGCAACTGGATGCGCTATGTGAATCCAGCTCACTCGCAGCAAGAGCAGAACCTGGCCGCTTGCCAGAACGGCATGAGCATCTACTTCTACACAGTGAAGGCCATCCCTGCTGATCACGAGCTTCTCGTGTGGTACTGCACTGACTTCGCACACCGGCTCCACTACCCTCCTTCAGGAGATCTCATGATGCAAAAGCTCAGTAAGTAGAACCAGAAAAATAAGACCAATGAGAATGTGTTGATCCTGGGGGGGTATTTTCTTGTCTCGTCTTTTTTACATACTTACTACATAACGAACCAAGAGGAAGTGTGCTGAGTCTGTCATTATCATACATGCTCTTCTCCCTTTCATCTTGTCTAAGAACAGAATTTCTTGACACACTGCTTTTTTTGGTAATGTTTCTGTTCAGGCGTAGTAACGCTGACCGTAATTACACACGGAAGAAGATGCGAATGCCCGCCATCTTTCCTTAGACGATCTTTCAACATGAAAGCTCTCTCTACACGCTCAATCTGTTATTGCTCAACCAGCAATAAAAGTTTCAAAGTGAAACCTTTTGTTTTTTAGAAGAGAGAGAAAGAGAGAGAGAGAGGGAGGGGAGGAAGGAGACAATACTCAGGTGTGGCGGGAACAGAGCAGCCTCTGTGGCTCCGCTCCCCTCGGTCATGCGCATACCCTCAGGGTACGGGAGCCTGGGCCCTCCCCTTGAGTTCGATGCACAGAAATACAAAGCAGTATATAATTAGGCTTTCTGACCTACCACTGACACCTAAGCTCTCGTACCTGCTACCTGAGAAAGTAAGAGCAATCTCTTTATCTGTTGCCGTCTCTCAAACCAGAGTCATAGCATGAACAGGCTCACAGCCACTGCGCAAATGACTCAGTATAATGGAATGGGCTGAGATGACTGGCAGGGCCTCCCACATGGGATTGATTTAGAAAAGCTGTCTCACTCCATGGTTCACTAAACTTCTTCAGCTTTCTGAAGTAAATTGATGCTTCAGCTAAGCCAAGATTTTCAAGAACCTTTATCAAGTCGCATTTTGTAACCACTCCTTCACACACATACGCATACACAGGGGAAGTGCAGACAGATCTTTGGCGCAACCTCATAATTTATTTGGCACTTTAAAAGCGAGGCAAAGAGAGAGAGTAAGGCAGAGACCAAAAAAAAAAGTGCTCCATTGACTACTTGAACTTCCTGGCGGTGGGGCTGTGCTGACAGATTGATATCTGTTGGGATTGCTTCCCTGTTTGTTTTGCACAAGTTCTCTGGGGAATGGCGCTATCTGTAGAAGAGAATTGGAAAAGAAGGGGGGGGGGGTTACTGATAACCTCTAACTGAGTTTACACATTGCTCACGAAGCAGAAGGATAGGGGCTCTAAGAATGGGGAGTTTTTTTTTTTTTAAAGTGGATACTCATCTTGCAAACCACACACAAACATCCCAGAGAAGAAAAAGACTTTACTGAACTTTTCGTAAAAGGTCACGGTAAAGGTAGCAGGAAGTGATTAAGATTATTTATTTCCTCTTTTAAAGTGGGTTCTATTATGAGGCGTGTCTCAGAAAATGAGGTAAATCTTTAAATATGCCTCATGAGATTCTTTAAGCACATTTTACTTAATAAGAAAATGCAACTCCAACTATTCTCCAAAAAAAAAGTTGCAGGAGATGATCACCTATAATATTAAAAGCTTATAGTTTGGCTACGGTACTAAAAGGAGCGTTCAAGTTCACTTTGTTTTGAGCTGCCTTTGAGGTGTGTGAGGTAACTGGAGTCATGGTTTGTGGCTTCCTATTAGAAGGAAACTTTCAATCATTTGCTGCCACATCCATTAGATAGTATCAGTGCTCTGAGCAGAATCCAGCCTACTCCACCACCCTGACCGGGATCTGCTGTCATTGCTCACATCCTGTCTTACAGCCCCTACCTCAGGATAATCAGTCAAACTGTCTTCCCTAATTGACCGACTAGGCTACATTGTGTTCTGAAACCTTCTTTGCCTTAGGAAGATCTATGTGCTCTGTCACAATGGATCTCTAGCAGCAAGAAGCCAATAGTGTGGGAGGAGTCAATTACCTTACCCAGCTCAGTAAATATATACTTTAAGGTTGTTTTTGTTGTAGTTGTTGATGTATTTAGGATCCATGTGTGACAAGATAGTTGGATGTAATTATGGTGGCTGAGGAATGTTAGGTCTGTAGTTTGATGTTCCGTTTGCTGTGTTTCTACAGAGCAGAGTCTGATCGAAGCAAAGCAGCAGGTATCAGAAGAAAAGCCTGTTGTCAAAAGAGAGCATACTGTCTCAGAAATCCTCAAAGACACATGGCCTGCGAGACCCCAGCCCACACGTCCCCACTGCCCCGTCAGCCCTGACAGACCCATCTACCCCCGTGTTATCTACCCAATCCGACCACAACCTTACATCAGAGAGGACATCATGAAACCCAACCCAGGTATCTGCTTTACCAATCGTTCGCCTGCACTGTCCTCAGCCACGCCTAGCCCATCGGCACGCAGCAGCCCTGAAACCAGTCCAGGAAACAGTCCTGCTCCAGCAGATCCTCGGGATGCCCTGTCACTCTACAGTGGCAGCCTGGGTCATTATCCTGGCTACTCTTCACCTAACCCCCTTCCCCCGTTCTACCACAACCATTACCTCTTTGCCCCTTACCCCATAAGCGGAACACCACCGGTTGGGAATGTGTTCTCCCGCATGTACCCCCTTTATAACAGCATACTTTCCCCTCACATGCCCGTCCCACCCAGCATGCTTCCACATGAAGGAGGACGTCATTACCTACTGCCGCCCCACAGGGACTTCCTACTTCCACCACCAAAGAGTGCCTTCTCTACAGCGACGACCCCGAAAGACAAACCCTTGCATGGACACCTTCATGCCCCCGTCAGCGGTTCTCCCACAGCAGGTTCTGCTGCCTCTGTCGATCAGCAGCCTGCCAATCCGACCTCAGCACAGCCGAGCATCCGGCGCTCAGAAGATGAGGCAATCAATCTCAGCAAGATAAAGCGAGGCCCTGCGGGATACAAGACGCTGCCGTACCCACTGAAGAAACAGAATGGCAAAATTAAGTACGAGTGCAATGTATGCAGCAAGACCTTCGGGCAGCTCTCAAACCTTAAGGTAAAAACTGAAAAAATTTTTTCCCATCGATCCCTCAGTTCTGCACACCTGTTATGCCTGTTATGAATGGGACCCTGTCTCTAACCTTGCTCCCCCTCTGCGCTATTCTCAGGTGCACCTGCGTGTCCACAGTGGCGAGCGCCCTTTTAAGTGTCAGACATGCAATAAGGGCTTCACTCAGCTGGCCCACCTGCAAAAGCACTACCTGGTTCATACAGGAGAGAAGCCCCATGAATGCCAGGTGAGACTAATTCTGTGTTACCTAAACATCTGTCAGCTAGCACCGGTTTGCTGCTTGAAGGTTCTTTTCCAGTTCTAAAGCTCGTTGTTCTGTCTCTACAGGTATGCCATAAGCGTTTCAGCAGCACGAGTAATCTGAAGACCCATCTAAGACTGCACTCAGGTGAGAAGCCTTATCAGTGCAAGCTCTGCCCGGCTAAGTTCACACAATTTGTCCACCTCAAACTGCACAAACGGCTGCACACACGAGAGCGCCCTCACAAGTGTCCACACTGCCACCGCAACTACATCCATCTCTGCAGCCTGCGCCTCCATCTTAAGGGCTACTGCCTGGCTGCTATGCCTTCCCCTCACTGTAGCCTTGACGAACTTAACCGCATGAACGAAGAGATTGAGCGCTTCGACATCAGTGACCATGCTGACCGGTTGGAGGAGATAGAGGGTGTTGATGTGGAAAGGCTGGTGGAGAAGCAGATCTTCAGCCTGATCTGCCGCGAAATGGACCTCAAGGCATCATACCACAAAGGCAGCACTGGAGGGGATTTGCTTTCTCCTTCACACCCATCTAACACCTACAGTCTGTATGAGCCAAGCAACGAAACATCAGTTATCAAGCTTCTACCTGTCAAGGTCAAACAAGAGACTGTGGAGGCAATGGAATCTTAGCCCCAGCCCTAGCGCGCACACACTCACTAAGACATGCTGCTCCTCAGCCTCATCGGTTCGCCCCGGTCTGGCAGTCGGCAGCCACAGGTGTACACAATCCTTTTTTATAAGGAGACAGGCTCAGACCTTTGCTTTCAGGGACTTACCATACTCAGGGCTAAGAGGCACTGCTCCCGGCCACTTGTGGTCTAGTGTGTTTTACTCTTACTTTAGAGACAATCATTTATTTCCTTATTTCATAATAATATTATTATTGTTGATGTCATTGACATATATATTTTTTTTGCTACTGTTATTCCTTAATAATATTTGTTTCAGTTTGTTATGCAACCTCCTTAATTTATTGTCAATGTTTACAATGACTGGGTAATTCATTGTAATTCACTGTTCTGTACATTTTCTATTGTCACTCTTTTTGTACATAGTTTGGAGCCTGAGTTAGATTTTTGTTTGCCCTCCGATTGTGACGAACTAATGCGTACCAGATTTGAGGAGCTTGCCTTGATTCAGGGTTTTTTCTTTTTTTTGTATTTTTAAAGTAGCTCTTTTGAGGAAGGCTGTCATAATACAACAGAGTGAAATTTTTTTCACAATGCCACCATCACCATGTCTTAAACACCTAGGGAGGTGGGGAGAAATTTGATTTTCAAATAACAAGCCTTTCTCTTAAGTTCTAGTGAGCACTCCTCATCTTCGGTATAACACAAAAAGGGCATTTTGTAGATTTTCAACAAGTTACCTCAAACTGAAAGTGTGTGTGTGTATATGTGTGTGTGTGTGTGTGTGCTTGTATGTGTGTATGTAGGCTATGAGTGTATTCAGAAGGAAGTCAAAGGCATATATGGTATTTATTGCTTTTCTACTTGAAAAAGAAACCAAATGTCCCTGGAGTAGAGGTCTCTACAAGGTCCAAAAAATAAAAGACCATGCGCCTGGTAGCATGTAGCACACTGGCTATGAAGCTGAGAGTACTTCTCTGTTCACTCACTAATAATTTTGGAGCAAGAGACTGGGAGGGTGGGTAGGTAGGGGCTAAAATACTGAGCTAGTTACCAAAGTTCACTTAAGAGCAGTGAGTATCTATAGTGTGTTAGTCACTCTTTAGATGTTGTCTGTTCTACGCATCTTTTGTTGTTTGCCCTCTTTACACTCATGGATGGCACAAGTCAAAGTGCCTTGGTCTTTATATGCACTGGTTTATTTTCATGGTTATTTTCTGTATTTTCTTTTGTTTGTTTTTAAAATCCAGATTTTGTAAATGTCATCATTTTGATGGCTTGGCCTTGACTTTCTTTCTCTAAGGCACCGAAGCGTGCCGTAAAGCAGTAGCAGCTCTGTTCTGAAGTATGACCAAAGTCTTTCCCCGTATCTTCAGCTTTAAATGAAATGATGTAAAAAGGAACTGTTTACATACAGGTTTACATAGTTATTTAAGTGCAACTTGTTTAAAATGTAAATTATATAAATGTTCACTGACATAATGGAACGTCTGTCTTGTCATTTTTTAAAAGGGGGGGGGGGGCACACCCAAATTTTGTATTTAAAGTCATAGAAGTAATCCTGCTGAGGAGTCAAGTACAAATACAAATGTGCAATTCCGGCTATATCTTCTACTAATCTAAAATGCGCCAGACCATTTCTTAAGTCTGATTTGATTTCAAAATCACTGAAATGACTGGACGAATCATGGAATTCGTTGTCTTACTCATCATTTTCAATTTGCCTTTGCACTGACACATGGTTCTCTTTCCAATAGCCTATTATTACTACCAAGGGAAATGGAACATTCAGATATTAACACAGAAGGTTCCACTGCCCCAGTAATCATGGGGTAAAACTAAGGAGTGGAGGCAAACCGCTGCAACAACCCGGTAACATGAAAGAGTTAGGCATCTAAAGTTAGGCTCAAGTAATATCACGCTCAATCACTGAGGTACCTGATCTCACAGCGATTCTACAGTATACTGTACATGTCAATATTAGACCATTTAAAGGGACTGATTAATTTTCTACTCTTACAGCAGCTCTGATGATTCTTAGTCCTTTAAGACATGATTTCGTTTCCATGGTCACAACTTGCTGCTAAACTTTTGCTGTCAATTTTGGATTGGTACAGTCAAAGAGAATGCGGCAACTGTGTTTTGAGACACTTTAAACACAGCCTTTTGTAGACAACACTAGAAGCTGCATTTTCTTTTGTCTCATTAAATTCAAGAGAGAGAAAAAAGGAGAGGCTTGTAAGGAAATGACTGTTTACAGCTGCAGTGATGTAAGTGATAACAGAAACTTGTTTCATACATGTTCCACAACATTAAAAGTTTAATAACTAGACAGTGGGAGTAGCTTCGTTATGCAACTTGCTGCATCACAGCACTCCAGATTCTTTAAATTATTTTCCTCTTACTGTGCACTTTCGAATGTCTTACTCCTTACAGTACAAAAAACTTTTTTTTTTTTTTTTTTTACAAGACTTCTTAAATTATTTTCCACAAGCACTAATCAGGTTCACATTTCCATCATAATGAGGTGATGCTTGTTCTCACACCCTTGCCTAACCCATGTTGATACAAACATTTTATTTATTTTTTTTCCCTCTTCCCTCCCCGGAAAGAATGCTCGTCTTACAGGGTGCCTGAGAAATTTCCGGAAAACAGCCACTGCAAATGGCACTTACGGTAAACAGACGTTGCACCAAAGAATTTTTAAACACTGAATGACACAGTACAATCAACAGTGACTCAAGAAGACCCAAGGGGCCTTTCTGTAATGAACCGCCCATGCATCCCATCAGGCCCGAAGTGTGGCCATACGCATTAAAGAAGAAACAGATGGGAACCAGGCCCAGACACAAGGGGAAAATTTCAGGACATCCGTCCCCAACAAAGGCCTTGCATTTATATGGGCCAGTATAAATGTATGATAAAGGCTGCGGTTGAAAACAAACCAATTTGAACACGCAGTTTCAGAGAACCTTGGGAACACACTGCTTCCTGCCAGGATGCTTCTTCTTCTTAACTAAACAGTTTGAGGACTATTATATAAACCTGTTTGAAAAGCCAAAACATGCATGCCTGAAACATATACATAAAAAAAATTTAATGAACAGATGACTATAGGGAATGTCCAACAAATGAGCCTAAATGAGTCTATCCAAATTTTACCAGCAAACCCATCTGAAATATATTGCTATCTTCGAACTTCACCACTAATAATGATTCCTTGATTCGCGGTCACAGTTCTTTGCCCAATTTTGTACGAAACAACATGTTTTAAAAAATACTGCACGTTATAGAGCAATTGTGCCGATATAGTTAAATGCAGTTTAACTGCAGAAATAACTAAATGCAGTTTATTATTATATTTTCTTAAATGCCATAAAACTACAGTGTGTCCTCAATAGCCAGGTAAGCATTTAGAGGCATTGCCTGTCTTATAAAGAACTTGTAGGTGACAGACGAGGTCAATAAATGTGGTCTAGGTATAACGCGTCATTTGCGAGTTTTGAGCACAACATGACTCATTCATCACATTTGTTCACTAAACTACATTTAGTCATTTGTTTAGGAATTTGGAATTGAAAATCAAGATGCATGATGATAAAAATTTGTTTAGTGTAGACTATAGGATACAGGTCTGGTTCCTCCGTATTGCCATCTCAGGAAGTTTTTTTCCTCACCACCGTCGCCCTCGACTTGCTCATCAGGGACTGAGAATTTGGATTTATAATTTATAATATATTTCCTCACATATTGCAAAGTCGTTTTCTCTGTCTTTTGATTTTGTAAAGCGGCTGTGTGACAATGACCACTGTTAAAAGCGTCATAAATAAAATTTTATTTTACAGATTTTAACATACTACTTCTCCAGAGCATCAGGTTTGTGTACAAGCCATCAGGTGGTAGAAAATGTCACAGGAAAATAAAGAGCAATAGTGGCATTACATTTTGCGCAATAGCCATTGTTCTCCTTTAATCAAAACCTCGTTATTCCTTTTATTTCAAGGAAGCCCAATCTACGCAAATTTCATAACACTGGTGAAAACTTTTTAAAAATAAAATAAAAAATACCTAAGACACCTTGTCTGACTTGAATTAAAAATACTGCAATGACTAGAGTGACGATTGCATGTGATTTTGTTCTTCTGCTGTTTAGTGGTGCAAAATAAATCCAAACCAGCGCATGCGCCAACCTTGCAGAAAACAATAGCTGTAGCTGAAAAGAAAATCTGACTACCGATTCAAATTCCATGTAAATTCACAGGCCGCATGTGTCAGGTTATGAATTGTGTGTGATAATAGGCTTTCTTCACTTCCTGCCAGGTCCCACCACCAGCAGCAGTAGCATGAGTCAGTAAAACCACCAGACTCGACAAGAAACACGTGCCTTTTCGAATACAGGCATTTCTTTCTAAATAAGGCGAGTGTTATTTACTGTAATGATGATGTCCTCGAGCATGTTTGGAGTCGAAATTCTCGAACGGTTGGTAACACGGGGCTGGGTTTGGTGCACGATACAGGAGAATGTCTCTGACAAACAGAATTATTCCGATGGCTCATGACTATTCAAAACATGTAGCGGTTTCACATTTAGCACAAAAATTACTTTCAATTACCCTTTAAAAGATTCCAGTTGTTTTTTTTTTCTTTCCTGGCTGCGGAACTCAAATTCTTCCGTTTTCATCTATGCCAAGTCTTGTGTTATTTCGCTGTACAACAAATTAGTCTTCCTTTTGTCACAGCCAGCCAGGAGCCACAAACCACACATCCAGCCTGCTAAACAGGCAAACAAGCGCGCACACTCTCTCTTTCACTCACACACGATGAATGCAATAAATGTTTATTTTGACAAGAGGCCACAGATTTTTCTTTGTCTTCCAGCCGCACGAGGAAGAGATTCGCTTCAACCTGAGGAATGAAAACGATGACTCGTCCCGGGTAGGAGATGGGGGCCTAAACAAAGAGCGCAGCAAATTGCAAGGACGTGAATGAAGAGAGGCCTCTCGGTCGGTTCTCTCCTCCAAAGTGATCACAGTGTCTCGGAGCCCCTCAGCACCTGCCAATTAGGGGCCTGGGTTAATGACAGTATAGCTCTGGCCAAGTGGTGGGCTGAAAATGAGAGGGTGCTTCAGAAAGGAGTAGGGAGAGTTTTGTTGTTTGTATGTTACGCTGTCTGACCCCCATCGCGCTACTCTTCTCCAGGTGTACGTGAAGAAAAGGGTGCAAGGGAGGACAGAGGGGAAAGTTCTTCTCCTAACACCTCATATAAGTTCACAGGGCATGGCGAGTTTATGGGCTTCCAGCCATCTCCGTTTTGCTATTACACCCCTGAAATTGGTGGATGACAACGAACAGGGTGTAGCAAATGCGTATGCGAGCGCACACACAGGGTGACCTGAGGCCTCCCCATTTAATCATTATGTGAACTTCAAAGAGTGCTTCCGGGATAAAAGCGCAATAAGTCTCCTTGCTCGCGCAGGAAGGGTCGAGAAAAGGCATGGCGCAGGACGTACGGACACCTACGAGAGCAAAGAGAAATGACGGAGAGAGGAAGGGAAGGAGGAGACGGCGCCCTCTGATCTCTTTTAGTGACGGCTTTACAGGAATATGAGAGCGAAGCAAGGACAACGTTACTTAATGAAGTCATGAAGACGACCTTTGATGTCCACTACAGCAGGGAAAAAAAAAGGCAGGGAGAAACACCCCCACTCCTTTCACACACACACTCATCATCTGTAGCTAGAAGAGTGAACCACTCTCATGTTTTCCCACAGAATCACAAAACAAGGAGGAACGAGTTAGATTGCATGACCTTAATCAACCTGCAGAATCGGGCCAAAACCACTGTTAACATGCTTACAGGAAAAGCACACGGCTTCTTAAATCACAACAACAAGTCTGAGAGACATCAACTGAACACGTGGATGTGGTTTTACTGAGATATTTATAGACCAGATTTTGAGTGAATGACTTCTTTGCAGAAACGTATTTCTGCACATCAGGTACTAAACAAGCCTTGTTAGCCATGCTGTAATTTGGTTAACTTTAATAAAGAACGTTCCAGAAATACTTGGTCTCTTTCCATCTACACAATATTGATTCCAGGAAAATACTAATCATCATATAAATATTTGGCACTTGTACCTTCTACCTTTGTACCCACACACCAGCATTAGATCGCAGACCTTAGTTACAAAATATTGTTTTAATTATATATTAAGCATTTTTAAGTAGTTAAGTAGCAAAAGACAGAAAAAGCAAGCGTGAAAAAAGAAAAAGAAAAATTTCATTTGATCACATTTGTTCTGAGAGAACGTGTGGCTTGCAGTATTGAGAATTCAGCAGATTAAATACAGTCAATGCAGTGCACACATCTGGAGTCCAATCGAAAAAAGAAGAAAAAAAATCCCCGAACACGCACATTGCGAAGTTTCAAAGCCCCAGGTTTTCCAGTCAGTTTGCTGAGAAGTGACCTGGTGTGGTTTGAGTATTCGCTCTCCCCATCTGTCTGCGAGTGTACACTCACTTATTCCTATAAGCGAATAATCACTCTCAGCTGCTAATCGTCTGCTCCCCGCTCCGACCTCCTCCGTCACGTCCTCTCCGAACGAAATAAACACAAATGTTACCAGGCTAAACAATTATGTCTAGTAGTTGTATAATCTGAGCTGTTCAAAATATTGTGCTGTATCAGCTATAATAATGTGTTACATTTTTATAAATCTTTCTCTCCCTACACACATACATATATACATACTGAACTTCCAATCAGGAGATTACGTTGTAGTTCTCTTACAACAGACATCCGGAGTCAACCGCAACACATGAACAGGCTGTTATTTTCCCTAGTTGTATGATTTGGATTAGAGATAAGTATTTAAGTTAATCATGTCTGAATGACAGTTCCAGTTCCCAGACTAAGCCCACACACAGGAACTGAACAATAATTTGCGACCACAACATGGATGCAATTCCTTTTTTACTATTTTCGCACCTCTTTCAAACCTCCTTTGTGCTCCGGTAAAAATCGTTGGTAATGTATTTTTTTGTTCCAGGGATGCTGGTTTTCCTGATAATTAACCAAATTCCAAGGGAAGATCTAAATGAAGAATTTGTGTATTAGCTAGCTGCTGTGAATACTGTAAATACTCTGCACTGACGTATATCCCAATTTTGCAGAATCACATGCTTCCCTGGGACGGAGCTTAGCGTATATTTGATCAGCCAATCACTAACTATATTCACAATAACAACAAAGTGGATATATGAGCAACTGAGACAAACGCATTTTTATTAACGGCTGCAAGGCAGGGATGTAGATTCAACCTAAAGAAGATAGACCCTACACTCCGCTGACTTATGCAAAACTAAATTATTAAATGTAAACGACTCCAAGCACAGACATCGCTTTTTTCTTTCTTTCTTTCAAAATCAACTTTTATGCACAGACAGAGCGTTTGTTCCCTCATGTTAGCGTGCTGTCTAGTAAACTTTATTACTAGCTTTGATTACGTGTTATAAAAGCACGTCTGACCACTTAATCTTGGATCTTAAAATTAGTGCGAGGTCAGGTTTAATGCTTTAATGCAGAAATCATTATTTTGTTCAAAGCACAACTGAGACTGTTGAGAAAGAAAAACGCGCTGTACTAGTGAAGGGCTGATCAAAACTTAAGATCTGGCCTTTTTGAGCCAGGGATAACCGTCACTCAGCAAAACCAGGACAAAATCAGGAGTGTACTGACTCATCATGTAGGTGAGCGAATTCTAAGGCAACATGTAAAGAGTTCATCAGAGAGAGAGAGAGAGATGCATACCAGGGATGTAAAAAGGTTAAATATCTTATTAAACATGGTGTGAAGAAAATATCTGAATCTCCTTTGGAAAAAAAGATGACATTTCTGAGCACACAGCAGTCACCATTAGGCTAATCTCGTACATAAAACTACCACGGTAATACTTGGACATCGAGACAGTAAAAGGTGGAATTTACATCCCTGTGACATGCATAAGAAAAGACGAATATTTCCATTCCACCAAATCTCGTAGCAAGTAGGCGTGGCAGGTCAGGTGGGCAAATGTGAATGCAGGAAGTGTGAGAAAGTGAATACACTCTTCTGGAAGGGTCCCTCCTGGATGACGGGAGCAGCAGAGTCCTTCTCAGGCCACGTGGGCAGTTCGGGGTTTAGTCGCTCGGCGCCGGGACGATGCAGATATGGAGGAAGTTGTCTGGATGGCTCAGGTGCTCGCTGAGCCACTGGACGGGCGTCTCGAACAGCGGCTCGATGCCATGGACCACCACTTGGTATTTCTTTGGCTCATCTGTTATGAAAAAGAGACAGAGAGAGTTGTTGGATGAACAGATGAACAGTGAGTGACTTATCAGCCTGTGGGTCAGTCAAGTGTTCATTTGCCTCCTTTCCTAAATGTGCCTGCGAGTCCCTCATCAATCATTTTGTCTGAAAAACAAGAGGGCACTCAGGGGTTGAAATGGTCATGACAAGGACTGATGTAAGTTAGTCTCCTTCAGCCCCTGTGAGTCTAAACATGTTATATATATATATATATATATATATATATATATATATATATATAAAAAAGAAAACATGTTTAGACTCACATAAAAAGTAAACGTTTTCCGACTTTCTTTTTCCAGTAAGAAATGATATAGTTTAATTCCCATTTTGGTGCTACAAGCTGCTTAACCATAAGCCCTCAACCACACCCTCACTATGTCTTGTGCCCAAAAAATGTGGCTGGCTCTTATGGATGTGTTCATGAATAGCTCTACTGTTTGTGCTGGAAAGCGCACAACAGACACTGTCTCTCCATCATGTCTCTTTTGCTCATGACGATCTGTGCTGAGCTCACGCTGGAAAGCCGAGGGCGAATGCTGGAGGCAGGAACATTAGCCCGCTGACCTACGGGAAGGAGGTGAGGTTAAGTAGCTAATGCGGCAGGGGGAGAGCAAAACGACGGCTCAGCCGCCGACGCACACACTGGATGACCATATCCTACTGCTGACCTGAACCGTGATCCGCTCCAGCTCGAACTGACTCGGGCACTGAGGTCTAGATCCTGTGCGTGTTCCCCAGTTTCTAGTGAGGCTGCGGAAACTAATCAGTCCAATAGATGTCCAGACAAATTGTACAGCTGGTACTACATTTCAAGGCATGGATATATTATAGCAACTTAGAAAGTAAAATCAATAAAATAATTATCATTACCTATCAAAGCTTTTTTTTTTTTCCTCTACAGAATTAATTCCCAAGAAAACCAGATAGAAAACAAGCAGTACTGCCTGTTGAATACAATATATAGACGGTTGATCATTCTATTGAGTTTACATTAAGTTTAAAAGAGGTATGAATACAGAGTAGGGCAAATATTTGGATCTATACAAATCTTTCCCAACATGTAATCTGAAACTTTTCTTTTAACCCAAGATGTCTTTTACACTAACAATGGAAGATGGACTAGAACACCACTTGACTTTTTGGTCTTCGGGGTCATCTGAAGTCAGCAGTCTATCACAACTGGCTCAGAACAATTGCTGGACTAAAAGAGGAAATCACCTCAGCATGCAACATAATCAGTTCTGCCTATGGATCCCACCTTATGAGCCATGCTGTACAGAACAACGCCACCCGAGTGAGTCTTGATCCTCTAGCGAAAAAGTTTATAACGTCATCTTAGTTGCTTAGATGAAAAGTTTTTGCTGTGTTGAATGATTGTTTTACAATTAGATTAAATCTGCATAAAATATCAAGAACAAGAAACTCTTCATGTATGTTGTGTATTAAATAAAAATCAAATCTGAAACCAAAGTCTTTTAAACTTTTTTTTTTTTTCCAACATGCTTTACTGGTATTGTAAAAATGTTTTCCTCAAGATAAAATTATAGCCTGAGTAATGAATATTTTCTTATTTGTATTCCCCCCCAACATACATTTCTTACTTATTTCGATAGTATCTGAACTGGTAAGTAAGATAAAAGTGCCACCTACATACTGTAACCACATGGAACGGTTCATTTTAATCACCAGGGTGGGCATTATGACAACTGTAAGATAAACAAAAGATAAATTTTTTTTTTTTATACACACACCCACAATATCTCAGTTTATTTTTAACAACCAACGACAACATTGCAGGTATGCTGTAGTAAGCCATTAGAATCCATAATGTCCTGTAAGTTGTGAGGTGGGGCCTCTATGTATTAGACTTATGTTTGTTTGTCCAAATCATCCTACAGCTGCTCCATTGGATTGAGATCTGGAGCAACATCTCAAACTTGTGTTTCTCAACCCATTCTGGAAACATTATTGCACTGTGGCAGGGCACATTATCCTGCCGAAAGAGCCACCAAATTCTCCATATTACTGAATTTTGCTTTCATGAAGGGATGTACTTGGTCAGCCCCAGGGTTTCCCAGGAGGACGTTGCCCAAAGCATCACACTGCCTCTGTTGGCTCGCCTTTTACTCATAGTGCATTATGGTGGCATCTCCTCCCCTGGTAAGTGACCCACAGGCACCCGGACATCCACAGGATTTAAAAGAATACATGACTCATCAGATCAAGTCACCCTTGTGAATTGCTCAGTGGTCCAGTTCTGATGCTTGTATACCGATTGTAGATTCTTTTGGTGGAGGACATGGGCTTGCACGGGCAAAATTTTTTGCCCTTTTTTTCTTTAACCAACTTATCAACAAAATCAGGGACAAAATGTTCACATTCCCCCCCCCCCACCCCCCAGTACTGAAGAGCAGGGGGGTGACACAGTGGCTTAGTGGTTAGCACTGTGGCCTCGCACCTCCAGGGTTGAGGGTTCCATTCCTGCCTCGGGGTCTGTGTGCATGGAGTTTGCATGCTCGCCCCTGTGCTTGGTAGTTCGGGCGGTTTCCTTCGGTTAACTTGAATTCCCAAATTGCCTGAAGTGTGTAAATGATTGTGTGGTGTGTGCATGTGTACCCTGAGATGGATTGGCACCCTGTGCCCGAAGTTTCCTTGGATAGGCTCCAAGCCTCCTGTGACCCTGTATACAGGTTAAGAAGATGAATGAATGAATAGTAGGCTGTGTGTTTTTTTTTTTGTTTGTTTTTACAAATTTTAAAGTGGCTTCCAGTTCTAACTAAACATCTAAGATAAAACTATCACAAGGCTCACAATATAAGGAAAAACAGTTTTGACATTGATTATATAGATATTGTTTATATATCACAGTGAACATTAGAGATTGGTACTTTCAGCTTTGAATCGCGATTCTTTTCTGTGGCGATTCAAGTTTTGCCACACTGACTCCAAAATAAACTTTTTTAACAACATTTTTTTTACGTTTATAATAAAGATGAACAGGTCGATTGCCAGTGACCTGAATTGGCTGGTTTTCAGTTTGATTGAGGCTGATCAGATGATCACCAGTCACGTAAAGATATGAAGGATTCTGTACTGAGCGTTACATTATAAAAACACATGTGTTAAAAGCCTCCGATTTGTTTTTGCAACTTAGCTTCAAAAACACACCTACAGTACACCAGTCTCAAAACAAGGCGAGTGCTAATTGGTCAAAAATTACATGCGTTAGAAGCCCTGCATGCCCGCAACAAAAGCCACACGCGCTCACCTGCTCGCAGCCACTTAACCTGCATATGCTCACTGTTAAGTTTTGAAACGTTGGAGGCATCTGAGGCAGTAAAATGTCACCGTTTCGTTATAATCCTACAACTAAACTATTTACACATTTTCATCTTGGGTGGTAGGACTAAATTATTTGCTATGTTTGTTTATAAATAATAATTATGGTGGATGACAGTAATGTATTGTTTAAACGGTGCACTTGGCATTTAAATGAGAAAACTAATATTATAAGGAATGGGCTACATTTTAAGTCTTTTTTTTTTTTTTAATTTTTAATAAAATCGAGTGAAAATATAATCAAATCGGGATATTTATAAAATCGTGATACTTGTAGAATCACAACTTTAATCGCATCAGCCCCTAAGAATCGTGATAATATGGTATCGGGAGGTGACTGGTGACTCCATTTCTAATAACCATCATATAATCTATGTTGGATCAGCCACGATAAACATGTTGGCAATTGACTCTTTTATGGCTGATTCTCAACATAGTGTTCCACCGCAGCAGTCTGTAATTAACACACACCCACCCACACGCCTTGGTAATCAGACTCCATCAATCAAGCTGTGTCACGTTCTTGCTATAAGCAAAGCGCTGAGGTTGGGGTTAATGCTAGTTCACGGAGAGTGAGAACAACGAAGGAGACACGTACAAGACAAAGTTGGCGTCAGGCTCCTGAAGGCCACACCTTGTCGTCCACTCATACCAAACTTCAATTCGGTGCAAGGCGAAGGGCGGAGCTCTAGCAAACTCATCATGACTAAAAGCCTGACTGTTTTAATCCCGGCCCTGGTGCAAAACTAAATGCAAGTACACATCATAACAAGATAACCGTTATAAGGGCGGTTTGACCGTTAAACATGGCCCAGCTCTGAGACAGAAAGGTTAAACGGAAGTAAAAAAAACGAAGAGCCAAAACCAAACAAAACTATTTAACGACTATTCACGATAACCTTTATAGATATGTTATCTGAACAAAACCAAAAAAAAAACAAGGCATTTGTAATATATCGAAGAATCAACCAATATTAAACAAGCTGGAGGGGTTTGATATCTGATTCCAAACAGACTCCTTTTCATAAAGAGAAAGTAACAGGAAGATTTAAGCAATGCTCCCTCAAACCACAACACCTGAAAACAGAGAGTAAAAGTTGAAGGGCGTTATAACAGTTTTTCTCTTTTAGCGAACCCTCATATTTTCTCTCTCGGCGGGTGGGTGCCTTCCCCTCAATCACTCTCAGAATGACACAAAGGGAAAATTCAATGACAGTAAAGAAACAACATGGTCATACAGTGGATCCTAAAGTGAGCACAGACTCCCACGTGTCCCTACGCATGTCGCATCCATCGCCAGTTTCTTTATGGAACGTTTTAGATTTTTTAATATCGGACTTTAATATCGTATCAAAATGATATTTCCAATGTGAAACCTGGCCTGAGTTCCAAGGTGGAATAAAAGTGTTTAAAATGACTGGTCTTTGTAAATATGAAACCACACTGTGATTTACATCGTCAAAGGATTCCCTGCATCTTTTACCCCCACGTGCCAAGTGTTGGGTTGTTGTTTGCCTATTTGCATCAATATTGTTTATATTGATTGTTCACCCCCGTAGGGGATCCTGAATTTTTTTTAAATATTAAAAACTATTAACAGTACTTAATAAACACTGAGGTGTTGGGTAACGTCTTGATTTCTTTCTTTTTTTTTAAATGTCATGCGATAAACTTTTTTTCCTGCCAATCACCTTTTCCGGACTCCCATCCAGTAGATGGCAGCATTTCACAAACCACCCTTTCACAAAACAGGTGCATTCATAAAGATGGAAACAGATTTTCTGCTAAAGCTGTGGTATATTTTTTAAATAGGAAATATTTCACATTTAATTATGGCACTTTAGAGGACTATAAAATGCTCTTGGTGAAGTCCAATGCAGAAGTGCCAAAACATGCAGCTCCTTAAATGACCACTAGGAAAATTGGCTCCAAAAGTGAGTCAATCCACATATTTAAAATGTTCAACTTTGCAACAGAAATAAATAAATGTTTGAAGTCTAGTACTAACTCTCCTTAATCAGATTCCTTCATGACGACACATACAGGGATCGAATTGTTATGTACACTGGTCAGAACTCTTTCAATTATATCTTTAAGTTTCATATGTTGGAGGACCCGAAACCAGTCTCATAAAAATGTCTATCTGTACATTTGTATGTTTGTCCAGCCAGATCACGTCACAGCATCCAGCACTTTTATGGTCGCGTCTTAAATCAACCGCTAAACAGAATTTAATGAATCTTTAACAGTACTTGGATATCTGCCTGGGGTTTAATCTGCACCATAAGTGAAATCAAAATGGTGAGTGACTGATTTAATAATCTACTTTAAAATAAGCGACTAATAAGCTACTTGCTCAATGTAAACAAACACCTGCACCAAGAGATATTAATTAGAAAAGCTAAACGGAATATTTTTACTGGGATTAGTTCATTTATTCACCTCAGAAATACCAGTGCTGAAGTGGCATAAGTTAATTTGAACGTGTTGGAGTCATTTTAAGATAAAACTTCATCTTTATCTGATCTACTTTTTCGATTTCTCATCTGTGATTCACTCTCCGATTACCGAACAGGGAGTTTATCTGGCTGATGACGAAAGAAGTACAACTTGGAGCTAATAAAGCGTGAGATAATCAAGCTTACAAAACATGATTTCTTTGTATTAATAAGTTAGACAGAGTTCTGTTGTACAGAAATACAGCCAGACATGTACGCGGGCTTCAACCTGAACTTATATCACTGATTATCATCAGATTATTTTTAGCTTTAACCTTTTAACTATTTCTACAAACCTTTTAACTGTCAACGATGAGTACTTGCGCTAAGTCATAAAATTATGAATAATTAGGGAGGTCAATCTGAGTGACAGCTGAGTGCCAACCCGCTAGCTACCCGTCTGCTATGCGACATTTTAACTTTGGAATTGGTGACCAACTCTCAATTGAGTAGATCTTATGTACACAGAAGGATGTGTGGGGTTCGAGGAGTTTAATCAAATGCAAAGGAACGTTAGCATGTTTAATTAAGATTAGTCATCTCTGCATTTTAGCTGATCTAAACACAAATTAGCTAGCTTGTGATAACTGTTAGTGCCAAAAGCCGGGCTCTGTTTGTTCTGCCCATTTGGCCACTTACAGTAGGGTTTAGGGGGACCAGAGCTCCCACAAGAGTTAGCTCTTTAGAAAACCTAAAAGTGACATCACACAGGGTTTGTCCTGCTCTTTTTATTTTTATTTCTTTTTTTATACAGTCCGTTGTTAAAATCAACCTTTACCAATATGTCAACCAGGGAACGAGACATGTAAAATGTTTTATAAACCGATTGATCTACACTAATAGATTTACTACATTCCTAGAACGGAATACAAACTTAGTAGGTTAGCAATTTCGTGTGTCGGTATCGGTCTTGCCGAGTTCCAATAAACATTCAGAGGGGGGAAAAAGGGCTCGAGGTAGGAGTCACCATTTTTATGTCTTCAGAACGCAGTCTAAAGATAATCAGGTCAAAGTAATTAAGTCATCAGAGCCTCTTTTCTACCCACCAGTTTCTTTTCTATGCATTCTGAAACCAGTAACATTAAACCCAATGAAAATGGGTCCGCTGGTACGAGTAGATCTTGATTTGGTAACAATTTCTCAGTATTCGAAACCATCCTGCTGCGCAGGCGGATGAAATGTTGAGATTTCACAACACCTGTTGATTACGCTTACACGGTTAAGTGCCTGGTGACACCGCAGAAACAGGAAACCCTAAAACCAGCTCTGAACGCAGTGGGGTGGATGTGGCATCAGCGCTCCATTTACTGTACAGATGGAGAACGATGATGGCATGGATTCGCACTGGAGCCGTAAATGTGCTCGCACTTGGGCTGAGCCATGAGGATTTCCTTCCATTAATGCGCTTTCTAAAGATTCCATCGAATTACAGCGTAACTGAAATGATGTGAAGGTGGTCTTCCGTGAGGCTCATACCTGGAACGCCTTGACGAGCAACTTACACCTCCGGTTCTGCTGAACAGCCTTACTAGTTGTTTATCGAAGTTTTCTTGCTTACAAGCAGAACAGGCATAACAGAACTGAAACCTGAAGTCATGGAGTACAGAGTACAGAGATGAGCCGGCAACACAAAAGCAGATAATCTAGAACTGAGTACGTCATGGTTATTCCTTCAGCAATTTGCTGGGAGAACGTGGCCAGTTTGGAGTAAACAGTCATTTGAACACGTCTCTGAAGAAACGTGGATATTTTTATCGTATAGCACTTGTGTGAGTTTAGAGATAACATCGGTCAATTTTAAACCTACAGCTTGCGCCAAAGCAGAAGACTTGGACTTTAATTCAGTGATGTCTCAGTCTACTTTTTTTTTATTTTATATGGAAACATTATGATTTTTGAGTATTCAATGGACTGGTTTGCCATTATGACCTCTTGCCCAACTGTAGAGAAAAACAACACTGATCTCTGAATATCTTCTGCCTGGCCACACCCATCACATTCTCTAGAACTTACAGATTGCCAAGATGAGAAGCAAATAAAAAATTTCTGAAACTCTACATAAAAATTTCCCGACTTTGCATATATTTCCTGTTTTAATAAATGCGCAGATCCATATTGTGATTCCGATTTCTATGCGATTATGGAAAGGCCATGCTACAATGCCTACAATACAATTTTTTCCCAATTTACAGACTCAACAAGTCAAAACACAAAAGAACTTGGGGAGGAAGGTGTGAAAAGTAAAAACATACTTTGCAAGTAAACGAGGGGAAAAAAAATATACAGTACTTTTGATGACTGAATACAGGACCACGAAAAGGTTCCACATGGCCAAAAATGTTTCGCACTTGATCAAACTGTGAATATTTTGACAATCTGGATTATTAATCACTTTTGTTCTCTTTTAAAAGTGAGACTTCTTTATTTAAAAAAAGGAAGATGGCGCGAGATTGTAAAAATCAACAAATAAAAAAAAAAAACTACTTTTTTAAAAAAATGTTTTATTTCTTTGATTGTTGTTACTGTAACAACAACAATCACAATGTTGATATTAAAGCCTAAATGATTACAGATACCATTAAATACAACTAAAAGCAAATTTTTTATTTATTGAAGCTTGAGGCTTCAAAACAAACAAAAAAAAATAATTATGGAAAGTTATTATGGTTCATATTGCATCCCATGTGTGAGACAAACCATTAATAAATAAATAAATAGATAAAAATCTGGCACTAATTAATACGTAGCCTTGTTATTTAAAATTGGATAAAAAGTTAGGAATAATCATTTAAGAATATTTCAGAAAAGTAAATTGTAAACAAACTACTTAATTAAACAAATTAATATAAAGTGTCACTTTAAGCTATTGTTAATTCAGAAGTAATCTTTAAGACAGGCTTTTCATCCAACAGACAATAATTAAATCCAGATGCTAATCATAAACGCCAAAGGAAAAAAGGAAAAAAAAAAAAAAACCAGGCCTCTGAAGAGCAGAGCTTTTAACTGCTTTCTCTAGCTGTGCCTTGAGGTTGCTTCTGATACACACAGTTCACTGCGGTCGAGTGCTGCAGAGCCGAGAGGCCAAACATTACAACGTCTTTTTGCTCAAGCATGGCCAACACTTTATTTGTTCAAACCACAACTCCTCATTTCTTCCCATTTACACGGCCCTAGAGGTCGAGCAGTACGAGGCGAACACAAACACAAAATCTATGACGGGGATGCTGTGGAACCCACAGAGAATTTCTGAACAAATCTATTTATTCCAGCCTGTAATATTCCTCGAAGAGTGACCCTTTTCCACTGCTATGGTCGGAGATGATCGATGCGAAGCGCTGCGTGGCAAACTGGAATGCCCCATCTCTGTCACACACACTCAGCCTGAGAGATCTGAAAGAGAGCGCGCTCAGTAGTGATGCTGAGAGTGCATAGGTGGGTGGGCCAGCTGTAGGTTTCCCCACTAAGAACGTGGGCTGATGTGAAGGTTCGATGGGCGGGGGCTTTTCTGAGCAATTCATTTATTTGAAATAATACCACCATTGCTCAGTTTCTAAGATGATGGTTAAAAATATTTAAAAATAAAACAAACACCCCAAAAAAAAAAAACGGTTCACTGTTCCAGCTGACTTCTAAAGCCTGGGGATTTCTTGTTTCTCAAAAGATCGGCTCGTTTTGAAATCTCGCATGCTGAAAGGCGTAGGAGATGCCGCACTCGGCTCCGTGTCTCTGCTTATCCGCTTCAGACTGCTCACAGCCAAATTAATAGAGTGCTCTTTTGTATCTGAGGCTGATGCTAATTAACAGCAATTGCTGATCTTAGCACTGATGGGCGACGAGCATTCTTGGCTCGGTCTTGCTGTTTTCTTCATGGGAATCCCCGGTTAAATTAGCCCAGCGTGTTGTACTAAGTCATCCTTGAGGTTTTGCTGACATCAAAGTTTTTCCATGAACTATATAAAAAAGTACGGGAAAGCATCGGGTGACCACTTATCACCAGAAAATTCAGCACTCCTGCTAAACAGTGACAGCCATTACACACAGGAGTCTCAGAATACTAATTTCTTCCCCTCCTGATCTAAACACTTTTATCTCCATGCCCCATCTCCTCAACATGGAAGTGAAGGAGCCCAAACAACCTGCAAACGCACTTTCACTTTAATGCCGCTGCCGGGAGAAAAAGAGTTTGTGTGTGTATGTGCGTGCGTGCGCACGCGCGTGTGGTGGCCCTTTTACTTTCATGTGCCTTGGTCTCAGATAAGAGGACAATGGCAGCGAGGAACACAGCGCCCGCACGTGGGACAGCCTGCATGGAGGAGCACATCTAACTTCCTCTGAGGAGAAAGCCAAACAGCTCCTGTTTTGGCTGTGACCCTTATTCATATCCCCTGCTTTCTTTTTCTCATTTCTTCTCTTTTCTTCTGCGCTCACGCGCTTTGTCACGCATATCTTTAATCTTTGGTTTAAATCTTGGGAGGGCTGCTGGACAATTAAAAAAAAAAAAAAAAAAGATAATGATTTACGGAGATCCTTTGAACTTTCTGTCAAACATCTTAGAAAATAGTAAGATGGCTAGTTTACCATCTAACATCAATGTACGTGTGTGTGTGTGTGTGTGTGTGTGTGTGTGTGTGTGTGTGTGTGTGTCTAACTCTGATGATGTCCTACCATCCTGGCATATGGCAGCAGGGAACATCTCTTTGAGCAAATCTCCCAGGGTGAGAGTGTGGCCTTCGGAAGAAACGGGCCGGAACAGCTTCTGGATGAACGGCCTGTTGCTCAGCGTCTAGAGCAGAGGCACAAATAAACATCTGTGAACTCCAAGTGCTTCCAGCAGCTCTATACAGAATTAACGCACTTTAATGTCTAATCAGAAATAAACAGAGAAAAAGAGCTGTGGGACTAATTAAAGAAAAAAGCAGTGGTTTATGATGTACTGAATTACTAGAGATTAGAATCACCAGTCACCTCCCGATACAATTTCATCATAATATCTCTGTGCTTAAAATGAAAGCATCAGGATTTTTATAAATACAGGGCCGATAGTGGAAAAAAATTCCTGAGCCTCAACTTTTTATTTTTATTTTTTTTTTACTTGCCTCCGACGTGAGTAGGGGTGGGGGTACCATGTATGCGACGCACTTTTAACACATAACTTGTTGGCCCCTGGGCCCAAATATATAAACAGCCTATGTATAACCCTCTGATCATCATTATAGTCAAGTGGCTCTTTTTAGATATTTTCATATTTGCATTATGCCCCCAGTATTATTCAAGAAAATACAGCATTTTCTTCTCAATATGTTACAGTAAGTGCCTAGATTGACATTATTATCCCATCTTAGTACAATCACTGAAAGTAAATGCTACAGATGCTACAGCCATACCAAGACAGGTCAGTAATACCCCTTTTCCACTGCTCTGGTTCCCGTGCCGGTTTCCAATTTTGGAACCAGTGCCGCGCTTTTCCACAGAAAAAAAAAAATGGTGCCGGTGCCCTAAAATAAGCACTGAACCGGTGTTATGCACCAAAATCCCCCCTGCCACGGATTGCCCCCCTAAAATCTCTATCCCATTTTATATTAGAACATAAATTCATAAGCTTATTATTATCAAATATATTATTACTATTACGATTAACCCTAGACACGTCAAACGTAGCAATAATAATACTCCAAAGTACACAGGAATTGATTAACTAATTGATTATCCTCCGCTAATTTCTTACATAAAGTGACGAGTGGGTGGGCGATATTAAGTGACAGGTCAAGCTCAGCAATGTAGGAGCACAAGCGAATTTTTTAATCAGTCACACGATCGGTCATTGAGGGTGGAATATTATGGCGTTATATTCCTGCCACAATTCTGAGTGATTCTGCGCGTGCGGTGTCTCCCCTGCTCGCTCAACATGTTCTCCACGTACACGCGACTTCTCGATTCTGTGCAACATTTATTTTCTGTGCGCGATCGCTCAACTTTGTCCAGTGTTACAAAACCAGCCAATCACAGACATCCACAGACTACTGCTAATTGGCTGTTCCTTCTCGATCACCTGCGCCTCAGATCTAGAGAAAGGACAGATCGATTTTCGCAAACCTGATTCCCCCCCCCCCTCCGCAGCCACAGTATGCCAGAAATCCGGCGTACAGAAAAACCAGAAAATCACCCCTGTAAATATCCCGATCCAATTTTCCCGTAATTTTGCTCCAATTATAAATCTTTAAAAAGTTTGAGTAATTAAATATAGCCCGCTCACTTAAAAACCAAGCACAGTATTTAAGCAATACAAACTAACCTCAAATACAAGGGTTTAGAATTAACTTAAATTTTTACTGAGCAGCGTGCATCTTTGTCCTCCATCACTGTCCATTATTTCAGAATTATTATTGAGAAAGGAGGTGCGTGATAACTGACAGGCGAGCAAAGACACCTCATTTTCTCCTGACTGGACGGTCCAGGTAATTTATTCTTCATAGACCCTGGTGTGACATACAGACTGAAGGCATTTTAGCGACATTCCTAGTACACGGGGCATTCAATTTTTGATGACATCAGCTTTAAATGTCATTCACTTAAATCCAATATAAAAGCATTTTTTTTAGAAAAAAAAAAAAAAAAAAAACACCACCACAGACTTTTTCATATTTACAGCCATCACCAATAGTTAAGAAAAAAAAATGGTTTCCATATCAGTAAATCCATTTCACAGTGTTAAGCTCCTCATTATCTGGCAAGTCATAGGGGAAAATGATTAACTATTTGTGGATTCGTAATCATACAGATGCGCCAGGTCCGCCCCCAGGCTGCAGGCCGAGCGGGAAGCCGGGGATCCCCACATCATCGTGACTGGGCGTGTGTTATCCAGCTTCATGCTAGTGCTGAGCAATGACTAACTGGTGTCTAGCAATGTGTGTGTGTGTGTGTGTGTGTGTGTGTGTGTGTGTGTCTTCGTGAGAAGTGGATTCATCCTGTGTTGGAATCAAATCAGTGATCCACAAAGAGTCAAAAAAAAAAGAGTGGGGAAAAACATGCAATGAAACAAATCCACAACTAAGTGCAATAAGAGTTCATGGATAAACATCAGGACAGACATGCAGACATAAACTGAGCTCTTTAAAAGCCTGTGAAAGCAGGAGATTTTACATAAGTTATAAAAATTTGTATGATGGCAAGAAGAAAGATTTGCATACAACAGGAGAGTAGAAGATACATTTTCATGCCGATTAGCTTTTCAGTTAGAGGCACTAATAATTAAACCGAACTTTGACAGCTGGCTTAAATTACAGTCTGTATTTATTTGCATTAAAAACATCCTGGCGCAATCAAACACGGATTCAAGAGCCTGGATGGAAATGAAAAGCTCCTTCCGTGCAAGGCCTTGCCTTTTGATCTCCAAGGTGTCGAGTGCTGGACAAGGTTCAGTTTTTTTTTGTCCCCGGTTTCACATGCAGTCAGCGACCGACAATGTGAAACAGCAGGCTGTCTAACAATACAAGCCAACGGTGTGAAATGGTGTGAAAAGGAAACCGGCGACACGGATGGCTCAGGTGTCGCAGCTGTAACTTAAGTACCTGAGCTCCGGGAAGAGAAGGTGGCTCAGGATGCGTCGGTGCGAGATCACCTTACCAGAAAACCTGACTCACCATCCAAGTTAACGGCGACTTGCGTGCGATTAACTGTAGGGCCCAAGCGGAGAGAGTGCGATAAGTGACAGCTACTTTGATGCATTTTTAAAATGCTGCAATCAATTATTAAGGCCGATGCCGGCGCAGGGGCCTGTTAATACTGATGAGAAGTGTGATACTGTGTGTGCAGACACTTTCTTTTCAGTTCCCAGACACATAAGCTGGCAAGAGCCCACACGGGCAATGAAGCATCGCTGGTCTTTATCTGACCTCAGAGTTCAGGAGAGGGTACGCTTAAAACCGAACCTTCATTCCTAAATAATGGTCCATTTTTTTTGCTCAGATGTCCTAATGTAGAAATCGTGAACCGAGAGTAACTTTGTGACCTTGTCGAGGCTAGGACGGAAGTGATCCCTAATTGTACTGTAAACAACCATCTTAAATTTTGTCGATATCACTACGGTGTAAACATTTTGAAAATAAAATGCATACTAAATTTGGATATGCAAGGTGCAACGAGTCTACACACACACACACTTTCCACTAATAAGTGGACCTTGATTCAGAACTGGAAGCCATTTCAGGTCACTTAATATCATGTGACAACTCTGAAATGTTCAGCATGTCAAATGGGTAAGATAAATAAAACAAGAATTATGTTTTAGGCAATTAAAAGTAATTATATTCAATACAGATTTTTTTTTTCGTAAATTGCCTTGAAAAAAATTCAAGAAATTGAAATAAAGAAGTTGCAGGATTTTAAGTACTTAGGGTCAACGGTCGAGAGCAACGGAGAGTGTTCAAAGGAGGTAAAGAGACGAGTACAGGCAGGTTGGAATGGGTGGAGAAAAGTGTCAGGTGTGTTGTGCGTTAAAAGAGTATCAGCGAGAATGAAAGGAAAGGTGTACAGGACAGTGGTGAGACCAGCGATGCTCTACGGCTTAGAGACAGTGGCACTAAAGAAAAGACAGGAGGCAGAGCTAGAGGTAGCAGAGCTGAAGATGTTGAGGTTCTCTTTGGGATTGACAAGGATGGATAGGATCAAGAATGAGTTCATCAGAGGGACAACCCATGGTAGATGTTTTGGAGATAAAGTCAGAGAGGCCAGATTGAGGTGGTTTGGATATGTTCAGAGGAGAGATTGTGAATATATCGGTAGAAGGATGCTGAGGTTGGAACTGCCAGGCAGGAGGTCTAGAGGAAGACCAAAGAGGAGATTTATGGATGCAGTGAGAGAGGACATGAAGTTAGTTGGTGTGAGAGAAGAGGATGCAGAGGATAGGGTTAGATGGAGGGAGATGATTCACTGTGGCGACCCCTGAAAGGGAACAGCCGAAAGACAAAGAAGAAGAAGCCTTGAAAAAAATTCAAAAGGTATTTTTCTATTTAATAAACTACATAGTGGAATGGTCAGACAATTTGGGTCCATTCATCATCATTGTCTATGACAAAAAATGTATAATCATTCAATTACTGTTCATTATAACTAATATTTGTAAAAGCACAATGAATTCTGTGTTCACAAATGAATTTTCTTTGTAAATGTGCCATGATACCGGCAACAACCAACAAGGCCCCAGACTTAAACTAAAAACAATCCAGTTTAAATGTTGGTTATTTTATTAGATTTAGTTTGAACCCTTTATGATTGTGTGCTTAAATAAGGCACACATTTTTTTGACACAGTAAAAAAAACTATATATACAGTGGAATTACGAGCATAATTCATTCCAGAAGTAGGCTTGTATTCCAAAACACTCGTAAATTAAAGCAAATTTTCTTTGAAACTCAAATTAATCGTTCCACAGCCCCCCCAAAAAATACATAAAAATTATTAATACAAAATATAAAGTAAAAATAAAACAAATTAACCTGCACATTAACTTAAAAAAAAATCCCAACAGATAAGTGGTTCCATTTATGCGCGCATACGCTGTGTGTGTGTTTGTGTACGTGTATGAAGTACGAGGAGGAATTATCCTCCCCCTTCTCACCTTACACAGTAAACCTTTCGCCTCTCTTATTTGAATTTCACACAAACACACACACACATTAACGGAAAGACTGTTTTGTCGGTAGAATTGGCAAAGATGTTGATTATAACAGTGAGAGACGTGCACTAAGACCCAGCAGTGGAGATGATTACCCACAATTCCGCAGTGCCAGAGAGGAAAAAAAACATTTGCTCAGTTGTGATCAAAACAAGAAGCGCATGCATGATACTCGCTACTCGTAAACCAAGACATGCAGAATTTATTAAAAATCTTTGCTCGTCTTGCAGAACACTCGCAAAATATATATATATATATATATACTGTATATGATGCAGTTAGATTCAGTTTTTGAAATGAGCATGACTTGCCAAAGATACTGGACTGAAATTGTCCTATGTGAACTATAATTTAATCTAAGTTTAGAGCTCATTGTAAATTTTAATTAGATTAGTCACGTGACCAAGTATGTATTTTGTGAAGCATTTGTATATTAAAAATATTAGGCATTGTTTATTAGGCATTATTTTTGAGGGGGACTATCAAACTATACAAACAGTTGCAACAAAAAATATATATAATAGTTTAAACTTTTGGCTTTTACAATGATTCTACATTTATTGTGATTCTTTGAGGTAAAAATATAAACCGAATATTTTTTATTCTAGATTTAATTACAATGCCATTTAGGTATGAGTCAATACAGGGACAAAGTTGGCTAATTGACTCAACAGTGATTTATGGACATTTTGACAGTAGTAGTAGTATATATATTAGCTATAACCATTTCAACAACAAAAAGTTTGAAGACCAATTTCAAAATCAATTTGCACTCTTAACCTGGGTGTCTCGGTATGACTAGCATGTTGCCTGGACACAAAGGGTAAATATAAAGCAGAAATAAACAAATAAATAAATAAAAGAGGGATGGGGCACTAAAAAATACAATTTCCTTTAGCCTTTATTATGGTGCACAATGTGGTGGCAAATTCACACGTGAAAATTATTCCTCAACGCCAGATCATAACTGTGCCTCCAGAGACTTGTACAGTGCAAACTATGTACTGTATGATAAATGCATCATTTCATGCGCTTCCCCTCTTACCCCGACACGCCCAGTGCTTTTGAATACTCAGTCTGGTCTCATAAGACCACACAACCTTGTTCACTGCTCCAAAGACCAATCTTTATGCTCCCTAGCAAATTTAAGTGTTTTTTCCTAATCTTTCCCACGAACAAGTGGTTTTCTTATGGCCACACAGCTGTTTAGCCCCAATCCTGTGAGTTCTCGTCATAATGTGGAGGAGGACATGCTTTTAACTTTCACTATTAAGCATAGCTCTGATTTCTGCTGTCAGTTATTTTTGCATGTAAGTGATCTCCATTCACAATTTTTTCTGGATATAACTCTTCCACAAAGTCGAATGTTTAGCACGGTCCTTACAGGTTTAATAATGTGTAGAAAGGTTTTTAAGCCAATTCCAGTAATTTCAAATCTCCTTAATTGCTTTTTAATAGTTTTTTTTTTTCCCAAACTTGATGCAGGCCAAAAAAGCTGACTCTTCTGAAGTGGTAAAGTGTTTTTTTTTTCTTCTTTTTTGACTGGGCAATGCAAGTGTTAAATATGCTGTGTGACACAGGCAGTGTGGAGGATTATGATTAAATTACCTCTCAACTAAGAAAGTGGCATAGATTAAGACAAAACAATCAACCAGACATTTTTAAGGCTTTTAAGATTTTGTTGTTGTTTTTTTGGCTAGAAATTTAACATAATTACTTTTAACATATTAATGTTTTGTATTAGATGTTCATAGACCCTAATATTCCACTAAAAATGGGAACAACAGACCAGTCGGAATAAACACCTCAAGCGGAACAGCATGACCCGATCCGGCCCGAGCGGAAGGAATTTTCAATGGGAATGAGAGTGGGGGTGTAAACATTTAGGAATCTGTTTAATAGGTTAATATCAGCCGTGCAAACACCAGATTCGTTTTTCTCTTGTTATAACAAATATCTTTCTTCTGTGTATGTCAACCAGTCAAAACATATTGGAAAGGCTGGGAAGTCTAACCTAACCCCAAAGCCGGCGAAATTTAATGTTCTTATTCTAATATACACCAAATTACGACCAGCTGCCTAATATTTAGTAGAGACCACTTTGACCACCAAAAGAGTCCTGATCCATCATGGCTTAGACTCCACTAGACCTCTGAAGGTATATTGCGGTTTCTGGCACCAAGCCATCAATAGCAGATCCTTTAAGTTCTGTAATTTGCGAGGTGGGTCCTCCCTGGATCAGACTTGTTTTTCCAGCACATCCCACAGATGCCCAATGTTTGAGATAACTTCATTGCTGTGTTCCTCAAACCATTCTTGAATAATTTTTTTCCACAGAGTGACAGGGCGCACTAATGTCAGAGAATACCGTACCCATGAAGGGGTGTACTTTGTCAGCAACAATGGTTATGTACAGTACTGTGCAAAAGTCTTAGGTAGCCGCAAGTAACTGCTGTAGAACGAGGTTTCTACAAAGTTCTAAAAAGTTGTAGTATCAGCTGCAAGTTTTATAATTAAATTAGCTGTTTCTTTTTACTGAGCATCCTGCAGAACCAGCCACAGTCCTTCTGAGGAACTCATAACTGATGACATGCAAAACCATTGATCTCCTTTATTTAAACATATGCTGCTTTCTTTTCTAACCCGTACATATTTTCCTGTAATTATGTCCCTTATTATAAAATATTTTTAATATTAATAATTGGAAATCAGAAATGTTTCTTGTCCTGACTTAGTAAGGAAATCATAAAATGAACATGCATAGCAAAGTTTGTGCAAAAGTCTTGGGCTCCCTGTGTTTTTGTGCAGACACCAACATAAATAGCAGGACACTGTCCTACGCATCATAGTGGCTCCGCCGGCTCGCCCTCGTCCCATCGTGCATCCTGGTGTCGTTTCTTCCTCGGGTAAGTGATGAAGACAGACCAGAACATCCAACATGATGTAAAAGAAAATTTTATTCATCAGACTAGGCCAACTCCTTCGGGTGCTTTCACACCTACAGCATTTGGTGCGCACCAAACATGTTTGGTCCCTTGGTTCGGTTTGTATGCGTTGATGTGAATGCAATCTCGGTACTTTGGAGTGCACCAAATGACCTGCCTGAAGAGGTGGTCTCGGACCGCTTTATCCGCACTACTTTGGTACGGTTCGTCTGGTGTGAAAGCAACCAAACCAAATCTGACAAAATGGTAGTTTAATGCACTTTAGGTATAAGAGATACGGGGTTGTGAGTAAAACTCTTTTTACTTCCTGTTGACTCCATTAAATTTTTCAAGCTATCGACTTGCCATGAAATCAAACCGCGGAGAAACGTGGAGTGCCGAAGAAATTAAGTGCCTCTCTGTATTCACATTAAAGATGAAAAATGTGTGGCTGGGCTGTTTTAATAGGCCAACGGATTACCTGATGGATCTGCAGGCAGATCGCCGGCTAATAACAAAATGATCATTCACTCCCTGAAGTGGCGCGCAATGTGCCGTCGGCGAGATGAATAAACCAGGAAGCTGGTTTGGAGTCGCAGCCGCGAATCGTGTTTGAAATGAATTATCTGAAAATAACGATTTGCATGTGTACGCTTGATCATTTTTCACTGCTTCCAACACATCAACTTCTGAAACTAAATATTCACTTCCTGCCTTAGAAATCCCACCCACTTCACGGTACCATTTTTACGAGATGCTCAATTTGATGTACTTCACTTCACCTGTCATAATGTTATGGCTGATTTGTGCTGTGTTGATTTCCAGTAACGCTTCACAGATCTTATCGGAGAAGTGTCCACGCAAACAGTTAAGTTCTCAATCTTTAAACAACATGATTTTATGTGGGCTGATGAAATATTGTCCATGTAAATGTAGGTAGTGATTCCGGGCAGCTTAACCCTCCTATTATCTTTGGGGTCCCCATTCAATGTTTAAAGTCTAAAAATAAATGATTGACAAATTTTTTTTTGCTTCATAATCAGTGACTTTTCCTAATTTAATGGGAATAACTGGGTAAACATAAAACTATGTAAATTGTTAAAATTTTGAAGTTTGTTTTTCCTGGCCAAAATTGACCTTGAACATAAATACATGCTACTTTTTTGATCATTTCTTTTTCATTCCAAATGTTATAGATAACACAAATATGTATTTAGAAATAAAATAAAAAGTCATTCAAACACCAAAAAGATATCCATCTCCAATTTTAGGTCAATCAGTGAGATTTTAAGGCTGATCTGCATATTTCTCCATAGTCTCATAACAGGTATTCTGGATGTATAAAGGAGTTGGGCGGGGGAGGGGGGATGGATATTGTTTATTTGTAGACTACTTAAATATCCCTTTAAATTTAAACATAAAAAGTACCTTACATAAACTTGTGTAACAATTTAAATTATGATAATTTTCTGGCGGTTTAAATTGCTGGGGTCAAACTGACCCCAAGGATAAAAGATGTTAGTAAATTTGAAGGTAAGTCAAAGGTTTTAAGTAACATCAGAAACCTAAAAATAATCTAAGCACCCTAAGACACTTTTACTTTTTGTAAAATTTAAGGATTTATACTCCTTATGAACATTTATCTATATTTCCAACGTGTAGTAAAACACCACTTTTTAAGCCTTTAAAATCTTGACAACCCCATCCTACTAATCTGCACTGACAAGTGATCTGGTCCTACTTAAAGTCGCTCAAAACAAATACGAATTAAGAAGTAAATAACCGAAGCACAACTCTGCTTTCAAGACTTTCCAATATTGTCAGAGGAAAAGTTTGCAATTTGCTCTTCAATCATTTAGATTTTCTCCAGAGACTCCTGAAGCCTTAATAGGAAGAGTAAAGGATTAACACACACCAGATGTCTTAAATTAAACACCAGCTTTTGAGACAAATAAGTCAATTCCTGGCCTAAATAGTCCCATCAGTGATGAGTTTCTATTTAATAGATACTTTCCTTAACAGCAAAAAAACTCAAACAAGAGCCCCATCTACCGGTGAAATAAAATATACTGCCGAGTGCAAAATCCTGAGAGCAGGGCTGATAGTGGAAAAAATTCCTGAGCCTGAACTTTTTTTTTTTTTTACTTGCCTCCGATGTGAGTAGGGGTGGGGGTACCATGTATGCGACGCACTTTTAACACATAACTTGTTGGCCCCTGGGCCCAAATATATAAACAGCCTATGTATAACCCTGCTCATCATTATTGTCAAGTGGCTCTTTTTTAGATATTTTCATATTTGCATTATGCCCGCAGTATTATTCAAGAAAATACATAATTTTCTTCTCAATATGTTCAGTGTCTAGATTGACATCATTAGCCCACCTTAGTACAATCACTGGAAGTAAATGCTACAGATGCTACAGCCATACCAAGACAGGTCAGTAATACCACTTTTCCACTGCTCTGGTTCCCGTGCCGGTGTTATGCGCTAAAATGCCCCCCTGCCATGGATTGCCCCTCCCCACATAATCGCTATCAAAGATTATATTTTTGAACATAAATTCATAGGTTAGTGGTTTTCAAATTAAAAATTACATGAGACAATTCAATAAATAAATGTTGTACATGAAAAAATATAAATATAAAAAAAATTTTCATATACTATACAACATGTATACTTTTATATTCTTTATTTTATAATAAACTTAGTTTCATCTAATTTTTCATCAAGTTTCATCTAATTTTTCATCATAAACAATATATATATACTTTTTTATATATAAATGTTTATTTCGCATTTTTTGCATATTCCTGTTCAAAGCCCTGAAAAATAAATGTGCCACAAAAGAAACAATATACAAGAATGTCACGGCTGTCACGTGCCTAGGGTTTATTATAATTGTAATATCATATTTGATAATAATAAACCTATGAATTTATGTTCTAATATAATCTTTGATAGCGATTATGTAGGGGGGGGGATCCATGGCAGGCGGGCATTTTAGCGCATAACACCGGTTCCCAATTTTGGAACCAGTGCCGCGCTTTTCCACAGAAAAAAATTGGTGCCGATGCCCTAAAATAAGCACCGAACCGGCCCCTAAACGATGCTGGTCTAGTTTCAAGAACCCGTGACGTTGAATGGCGAAGTACACAGGAATTGATTAACTAATTGATTATCCTCCGCTTACTTCTTACATAAAGTGACAACCTGTCACTTAATATCGCCCACCCACTCAAGCTCAAATTAATTCCTGCCACAATTCTGAGCGATTCTTGATTCCTGCTCGATTTCTGCCTGCGTGCGCGTGCAATATTTATTTTCTGTGTGCGCTTGCTCAACTTTGTCCAGTGTTAAAAAAAAAAACAGCCACAAAACCAGCCAATCACAGACATCCACACACTACTGCTGATTGGCTGTTCTTCTCTATCAACTGCGCATCTCAGATCTAGAGAAATGACAGATCAATATCCGCGAACCTGATTTTTTTTCCCCCGCAGCCACAGTAAGCCGGAAATCCGGCGTGGTGCCGGAACGCCATCACTCCTGTGAGAGACTTGATGGCTGCAATATGAACTTTTATTGCATCAGATAAATTACCTGGTATATCCTGAAAGGGACATAGCGAAAGCCGCCCTCCTCGGGTGGATATTCCATCAGTTTGCGGTTCATGGCCCAGAACTGGTCGAATTTATCTGCAATAAAAACCAGACATTAATTTCTGCGTTTCTGTTCATTTGGATAAACATCTTATAAACAACAGGTTCACATTAACTCTCCCACACCAACTGCTGAGTGGAAGTTCGTAACCGATGTCTTTCTCCAACCCACTCTTACTAACTCCAAAAAATTATTTTCCACATATTTCTTTTTTTTATTTTTAGAAATAAACAGCATCTCCAGAAACTCTTATGCCACATCAACTTGCTAATTACTACACAATTAATTTGATATTATACAAAAATAACTTGAGTAAATACAAGCAATCTGCCGGATCTGTCCCATTTTCTTATTAGACCCCTAAATGCAGATGATCTAGATGAACTGACTAGCAGCATGGACACTATTTTTACCAGTACATTAGAAACTGTTGCTCCCATCAGATTAAAAAAAGTCACAGATAAAACACTTGCACCGTGGTAGAACAGTCATACTTGCGCCCTAAAGAGAGCAACCCGTAACCTTGAGCAAAAATGGAGGATAACTAAATTAGAAGTTTTTCAAATTGCGTATAAAGACAGTACAGTATGTGCAGATACAGACAGGCTCTAAAAACTGTTAGGACCGAGCATCTTAGCCAATTGATAGCAAGAAACCAAAACAATCCCAGGTTCTTATTTAGAACAGTGGCTCACCTAACAAAACCTAAGATGCCCGCAGAGAGTATCCCATCACAGTTTAGAAGTGAAGACTTTATGGACTTCTTTAATGAAAAAAATCAATAGTATCAGGAAGAAAATAACGGAGGTTCAACCTTTAATAGTATTCCATGATCCAGTTCAGCCTATAGCTTCGCATTCACATTTAGATTTTCAGTGCTTTTTACAGGTATAGGACAGGAAGAGCTGTATAAACTTATTACCTCAGCTAAATCAACAACGTGCCTGTTAGACCCAATCCCAGCCAGATTCTTAAAGGAAGTGATGCTTACGGTTGGAGAGCAACTTCTAAACATTATTAATTCTTCATTACATCTTGGTCACGTCCCTAAACCTTTCAAGTTAGCAGTTATTAAGCCGCTTCTTAAAAAATCTAATTTGGACGCGAATGAAATAAATTACAGACCGATTTCAAACCTTCCCGTTCATATCAAAAATATTAGAAAAAGTACTTTCAGCTCAAATATGCACATTCTTGCAGAAAAACAACATCCTTGAAGAATTTCAGTCAGGTTTCAGGCCCCATCATAGTACAGAAACTGCACTAGTTAAGATTGCAAACGACTTGTTTTTAGCTTTGGACCAAACATTTCAATACTAGTCTTACTTGATCTTAGTGCTGCATACGACACTGTAGATCATGATATTCTCATAGATCGCTTACAAAATCACATAGGTATTCAGGAACAGGCATTAAAATGGTTTAGATCATACCCGTCTGATCAATACCATTTTGTAGATCTAAATGGAGAACCATCTGGTGTAATGCCAGTGAAATATGGGGCCCCACAAGGGTCAGTTTTAGGACCTCTCCTGTTCTCAATATACATGCTTCCCTTGGGTAACATCATTAGAAGACATGGGATTAGTTTCCATTGTTATGCTGATGATACCCAATTATATGTCTCAACCAAACCAGACGAAATATCTAAGTTGTCTAGATTAACTGAGTGTGTCCAGGACATAAAAGATTGGATGACCAATAACTTTATTTTACTAAACTCAGATAAGACGGAGATATTACTTATCGGCCCAAAAACCAGCACACAACAGCTTTCACAATTCAGCCTGCGGTTAGAAGAATGTACTGTTACTACCAGCTCGACAGTGAAAAACCTGGGAGTAATATTAGACAGTAACTTGTCCTTTGAAAATCACATTTCAAATATCACAAAAACAGCCTTTTTCCATCTTAGAAATATTGCAAAATTGAGAAGCATCTTATCTGTATCTGATGCAGAAAAGATAGTTCATGCATTCATGACCTCCAGACTGGACTATTGTAATGCATTACTAGGTGGTTGTCCTACATCCTCAATAAACAAGCATCAGTTAGTCCAAAATGCAGCCGCCAGGGTTCAGAAAATATGATCACATAACCCCAATATTATCATCCCTGCACTGGCTACCTGTTCAGTCTAGAATAAATTACAAAATAGTGTTACTTACATACAAAGCCTTAAATGGTTTAGCTCCCACATACCTAATCAGTCTTCTGATACGCTACAATCCACCACGTGCTTTAAGATCACAAAACTCCGGACTTCTGGTAGTTCCCAGAATTTCAAAATCTACAAAAGGGGGTAGGGCGTTTTCATATTTAGCTCCAAAGCTTTGGAATAGCCTTCCAGACAGTGTTAGGGGAGTAGACGCGGTTTCCCAGTTCAAAAGTAGACTCAAGACGCATCTTTTTAATCTGGCATTCACGTAACTCATCCCATAACCTCATACTCTAGTACACCTATACCGAATGGCAACTACGCTAATTCTCCCCATCTGTTCTGTATCCTTCTACCCACGCCGAGGCATCGGGAGATTGTGCCGGCTTCAGTAGACAAAGGCCGACCCTGCGAGGTTCATGAGGCATCCAGAGAAGGACCAGCTACAGCTAGATTCTGCTTCATGATGGTTGGAGCTACACATTACACAGTAATCCAGACCTCATCTGCCCTCTGCACCTACTGACTCATTCAATTCAATTCAATTTTATTTATATAGCGCTTTTAACAATGGTCATTGTCTCAAAGCAGCTTCACAAAAATGAAAGAAATTTAACAAAAAATTTAATAAATAAATAAATAAATAAAAAAAAAAAAAAAAAAAAAACAATAATAATAATAAATAAAAATAATAACCATAATAATAATAATTATAGAAAAGAAAATAATTGGAAGTGTGTATGTGTGAGAAAAATGTGCAGATAATAATAATGAGACGAATTAATGAAATTTCTCTGATGAGCAAGCCAAGGGTGACGGCGACGGTCGCAAGGAAAAACTCCCTGAGATGGCATTAGGAAGAAACCTTGAGAGGAACCAGACTCAACAGGGAACCCATCCTCATTTGGGTGGCAAGTTTTTCCTTGCCACCGTCGCCATCACCCTTGGCTTGCTCATCAGAGACATTTCATTCATCATTCATTCATCTCATTATTACCTATACACATTTTTCTCACGCATACACACTTCCAAATATTTTCTTTTCTAACTAAATATTTTTTTTTTTTTTGTGAAGCTGCTTTGAGACAATGACCATTGTTAAAAGCCCTATATAAATAAAATTTAATTGAATTAAATTAAATACAAAATGCATTTTTTTTATTATTTCATTTTATTATTAAAGGGAAAAAGTTGCTCAAACCTGCCTTGCCCCACAGAAAAGTAATTGCCCATGAACCCAATAACTGGTTGACAAATCCTTGGCGACAACAAAGGCAATTAACTTCCAGTGAGTCTTTCACATCATTGTAGACGAATTGTCTCACTCATCATTGCAGAATTGCTTTAATTCAGACACATTTGTGGGTTTTAAGTCAAACTGATTTAAGTCCAGACTTTTACTAGGCCACTCCAAAACCTTAACCTTTTATTTTTAAGCCACTTATAGGTGGAGTTGCTGGTGTGTTCCAGATCACTGTCCTGCCGCATAAACCAAGTGAACTTGAGCTTGTGGTCACAACCTCAAGACAGACATTCTACTTCGGGATTTTCAGGTAGAGTGCAGAATCCATGGTTCCCTCAATTATAGCAAGTCATGTTTATTTACTTTTTTTTTTTTTTTTTTTTTTACATAATGCCATATTGGTCTGGAAAGCTTTTTTTCCCCATAACAAATTAAATAAGCATTTAAAAACTGCATTCTGTATTTACTTGAGTTATATTTGTGTAGTATTAAAATTTGTTTCATTATCTCAATCATTTTTGTATGACAAAGATGGAAAAAAATTTTTTTTTGGATTTCTCAAATACTTTTTCATAGCACTGTGATTTGTCATGTTACTGACAATCCAAAAAGCTCTCGGTCCTCAAGGCTTTTACTGTGTCGTAAAACTTTACATCATAGCTTTACCTCTGACTCACACTTGAAGGCTCCTTCCATAAATGCAAAATAAATGTCTTTTCACAATATTGACAAATTACGCTTTTTCTTAAACTTGTCATTAGTAACTGTTACAATAAAAAATAAAAATAAATAAAAAAAAACACCTAAAACAGAAGTCCTGTAAACACAGCCAGGGTTACTGTTAGTACTTCTGTTCCATAAAAGAAAGAAAAAATTAACATCTACTTTCCTTTCGAAAGCAGGAAATAGAGATCGGTGTGAGCCGGTGAATCAATTAACATAGGAATGCAAGAAGTAAACAGACCGGCATAGTTTTATGGTAAAACAGCAGGAATGCCATCAAGACCTGGTCATATTTTAAAAAATTAAAAATCTCTTGAGATCATCCCTCTCATTCTATGCCTAGGTGAGGTGTTAAGGTGAAGTCGCTAAAAGAAAGTGTTAACTAGTGATACGCAGATTGATCTGCCTTGTTGACCGGCATTTACCTGTTGGCCAATAAGATGACATTCACCTATTCCAGTGGCTGATGTTGGGTAATTGTGGTATGACTCGGACAACAGTAGTTAACCCCCGAGCAGTTTTAAGAATAAACCAATAGGTGGTGCCATAATCCCCTCTCATAACACTGGCGATATGAGTGCGTATTGGAAAATGACGTCAGTGTTTCACTGTTTCGGAAAAAGATCAACAAGGTGTATTTCACTGATGTTTCAAAAGAAGGTTTTTTTCCACAAAGGTTTTTTCTTTTTTTATAAAGGTTATATACTCAGCAAAAAAAGAAACGTCCCTTTTTCAGGACTGTGTATTTCAACAATAAAGTTGTAAAAATCCAAATAACTTTACAGATCTTCATTGTAAAGGGTTTAAACAATGATTTCCATGCATGTTCAATTAACCATAATCAATTAATTAGCATGCACCTGTGGAATGGTCGTTAAGACCATAACAGCTTTCAGAAAGTAGGCATTTAAGGTCACAGTTCTAAAAAGGCAGGACACTAAAGAGACTTGTCTACCGACTGTGAAAAACACCCAAAGAAAGATGCCCAGGGTCCCTGCTCATCTGTGTGAACGTGCATTAGGCATGCTGCAGGGAGGCATGAGGACTGCTGATGTGGCTAGGACAATAAATTGCCATGTCCGCACTGTGAGACGCCTAAGACAGCGCTACAGGGAGACAGGAAGGACAGCTGATCATCCTCGCAGTGGAAGACCGCGTGTAACAACACCTGCACAGGATGGGTACATCCGAATATCACACCTGCATGACAGGTACAGGATGGCCACAACAACTGCCCAAGTCACACCAGGAACACACAATCCCTCCATCTCACAGCAAGAACTGACAAATCTGGTCCAGTCCATGAGGAGAAGATGCACTGCAGTACTTCAAGCAGCTGGTGGCCACCAGATACTGACTGGTACTTTTGATTTTGAGCCTCCCTTCATTCAGGGACACATTGTGAAACATTTTTAGTTTATGTCTTATGGTGTTGACTCTTTTAGTGTTCATACAAATATTTACACATTAAGTTTACTGAAAGTAAAAACAGTTGAAAGTCAGAGGACGTTTCTTTTTTTGCTGAGTATATATAGCCACTACACAGGATGCTATGCTGGATGCCAATATGTAATGTGTGAACAGTTTAGAGTACTCCACCGGCAGGATTATAGGGGAACGGTAACATTTTTACCATCACAAACGCAATGCCGTGTGAAAGAATGCTATTAGAAGTGGTTTCATGAATGTGATGAATTTCAAAATTGTCATTATTAATTTCAAAATGTATTACAAAAATGGGTAATAAAAAACAAGCGCAAAAAAAACAACATTAACAAAAACTGCAGTACTGCTTCAACTATCGGCCAGATTATGATATATTATTGGTATCGGCTCTAAATTTAAGGGGGGGGGGTTCCTCTATTAATATTGTATAACAAATCTTTTGTCATAAGTCTATGAGTATTTACTTACTTCAGGCGTTCCTGTGTACAGTACAATTCCAGGCCTGCTACTGTAACTTTCACTCCTTTTCCTGTCCCGGCTTCCCTCCCTGTTTATTCTTCCTGTACTCTGGAGCTTCACACGGTCAGATTGTTTACGACATGCTGCCTAGCCAACCATCATGAAGACTGTTACATCCTGAAACTCTATTCAGCCTTTTCACTTTCCACGGTAAGTATTTTCACCTTAAATTAGATAGCATTCTGTTTCTGCTTCCCCTTGCATGTCTTGCTTTAGCTCAGATTCTCAGATCAGAGTTTCAGTTGTACACTTTCTTTCTCTTCACCCGTCTCTTGTTAAGAGAACCGAAAACACAAATTACTGCCCTAAACACCATCAGAGCCAATGCGACTGAAGTACTGAAATTAAGTGACTCACCGTTCTGTAGGCCCATCCACAGCTGCTTGTGATCTTTTTTCTGCATGTCGTTTATGACCTGGCCCTTGTGCTTGAATGCGTCTGCTTCTTTAATGGTGGACATAAAGTGGGCTTCTATCACCGCGTTCGAAGGGCAGCGGAGTAAATCTCGTTCAGGAAAATGCTGTAATACACATTATAATGATGGAATAAGTGCTTAAAAAAAAAAACAATTACTAAGTAGTGCTAGCAGATCACACACCTTAAAGTGCACAGTGATACCCCAGGGGAGAGCCATATTTGAGGCATGGAGATCGAATAATACTCCGATTGGATAGTGCCTTCAAAAACACAAACGAAAATTAATGTACAGAAATAAGTACTTTAGTGAATATTATAAAACTTGGTCTGTGCTGCCACCTTGTGGTAATCTTGTAAGAAAGTTTCTTATAAACCTATAATCAAATATGGTAAATAGTCTCCTGACCCGTCTCTGAATGAACAGGGGCCAGGGGTAGCTCAGTGGTTAAGGCATTGGATTACGGTTCGGAAGATCCCAGGTTCAAACCCCACAACCACCAAGTTACCACTGTTGGGCTCTTGAGCAAGGCCCTTAACCCTCAATTGCTCAAATGTGTAATGAGATAAAAAATGTAAGTCGCTCTGGATAAGAGCGTCTGCCAAATGCCTAAATGTAAATGTAAACAAAGCATAGCTTGACTCTGTGACTTCCTACCATTTCAGAGGGGTCCCTTCATATTCAAACCACATTTCCTCGACATCTTCGGCTTTTACGACTTTTAGAAAGTGCTTCTTGACCTTGTCGGTCACTAGCGTCAGATAACTGACCCGTGGAAGGAGAAGCTGCAAAAAAGGTGAAACAATCAAGTGTTATGCTAGATCGAAGAATAATTCAACATGAAATAATCAGGGCTAATGTGTTTAAAAAAAACAAAAACAAAAAAAAAAAAAAAAAAAAAAAACACCTCACACATCATTAGGCTTTTTGTAAACCAACAAATCTGACAGCCAAGTCAGATAAAAATTACCCGTGTCTGATGACCAGGTCCAAATGACCCATGTGTAAATTTCCATGCGCTTGTTGTGTTTTTTCACATCAGTACACATATAGATGTTTTTTGGAATTTTTGACTGTCTGTTTGTTTGGAAACAAATTTTAACGGGGATTTCACAACCTCGTTAGGGCAAAATGTTCATCTGCTTTTCGCAAAGTCTGCACCAGATATTAACATTTGTTCAATTAATGTGTGTAAAACTACTCATACAAATGTCATACGTCAATACTCAGAAGACATTACAACTTTAAAATAACTTTAAATGTTATAACTTTGCCTTGTCATTCATTTCAGAAATTAGTAGTTCAAGATAAAGCTGGCCCCAATGATGTGATTGTAAAATAACACTTTCAAACATGCCTGTTTTCCACCGAAAAAGTGCTGGCTGGAGAAGACTTTGTCCTGATAGTCATGACCCTGGAACTCTGACACTCTTACCCACCCAATTAGTACTATTTAACTAACTGAACTATCTTTCTCTCTTAAGTGTATTATTTTTATTAATGCAGATGAATTCAAAATTCATGAAACAGCTTGTGTGACTTGACGGCATTAAAGTACAATGCAACATCATGCGTCAATGAATATATCAAAACAAAAACATTATTTCTGATATTATTTTAAATGCTGGAAATATTCTACTGGTTAATATTCCCACCACTTTTTCTTCATGTTTTTTTGTTGTCGTTTCCGATTGTTACTGAGCATAAGAGTATTACCTATCCCCCCCCCTTTTTTTTGCCCACCTGCACCGTGTCATTGAAGTTTGTTGTTGCTTGATTCTTACTAAAAACTTATCTTATCGATCGAGAGCTATAAAATCAAACAAACAAATAAATAAATAAATATTTTTTAAAAATGTCACTTCTTGTCATGCAGTGTTTTTTTTTTTTTTTGATAAGCTAATGTTTATATGCTCCAACGTGACCAGAAAAACAGCATGTGTGAAATCTGGTTGAGAATCATCTTTTAAGGTTTAGACACATTTGAAAAAATTTAAATTTTTTGCAAAGTGTCAGTTAACATAAGTATTAGCTCTCTGTACTACAGGAGTCAGTTTTATTGTTTTACAAAAGTAGCAAACTTTTAAAACGTTTTAAAAAAAAAAGACGTAAAAAAAAAAAAAAAAAAAGAGTATATTGTGCTGCCACCTGATGGATAATAGTAGAACAGCAACTACCTCAATTGCGAACGTACATAAAATAAAAAAGTAAATAAAGTAATTTAAAAAAATCAATTTTAGTAATTTTGCCGATAGGTTTGCCACACAAAAGAATCACGATACATCACTGAATCTCTTCCCCCATCTCAGTGAGAAATCATAAATTATCACGATGCACTAAAATGAGAAATATCTAAATTCCACTGTCCTGAATGTAATGCCTGAACATGTTCATTTTTCTGTAAAAGGATCGAGCATTTATTGTGATCGTGTGATCAACCTCAGGTTTATACAGTGTGTGTGTGTGATTCTCACATAAAACGGTTCTGCTTCTCTCTCTGTGACTTCATCTGGATAAAGTGTGAAGCACGCCGGTATCCGGCCGAACCACACATCTCGGAGTACATCTTTGTCATCTGCCATTATCGCAGCTATCCAGGTGACACATATGATATGTCCAGGTTTAACACTGTAGGGGGAAAAAAACATTTATATACATACTGTGTACATTTATAAAAAACTAAACAAAAAAACAACATAATCACTGAATGGACAGATCCATTCCTTCTCAACACGTGCAGCAAAATGACAGAACAATAAACAGTAAGTATGACAACCTACAATAGCTTAAATATTTATGTTTGACCCTAAGGAAAACAAAATGTATGCAGATTAACCTAGGTAATTTGTAATCATTCTGTTTATTATTAGAATATGAATATGTTCTCTCAAATGTACTAACTATAAACGTAAAAATCTTGTTAAAAAATTAAAGAATAATAATAATAATAAATTAAGTATCCTTCCAAAAGTTTGGACACATCTTCTAACTCAATTTTTTTCTTTTTCTTGAGTGATTTATTGTCTTCTAAACTATGAAATAACACACATAAAATGATGTAACAAGAATTCAGTTGAATCACCATGATGAAACTGTCTCTCATGAAGACCTTCCCAGGAAAGCAAGACCAAAACTTACCTCTGCTGCAGAGGAGAAGCTCATTTAAAGTTACCAGCCTCAGAAATCACCAATGAACAAACAGCACCTCAGATTAGAGCCGTTATGAAGCTTTACACAGCAGAAGTATAAGATACGTCTCAATATCAACTGTTCAAAGGTATTTTGGACGCCTTCAACTAGGGCTGGGCGATATGGTAAAAAAGTAATAGTTTTTGGCCCATATTGAACGATAACAATATATATTTCGATATAAGCTGTTAATGCTGCCAGCTTTAAAAGAGAATCCCAACAATGACTGAAGCCACAAAAATTAAAGGGTTCATTAAATTACATTTTAAAGTATAGTTAATTAACAAAAACAGATGACAGATTTGGCCTTAAAAAATTAAGATACTATAGGCACATGCTCAGAATCTTTACAAGGCAAAGATTTTTATATAAAAAAAAAATACTTGTAGCTTTCGCCAACGTGAACACTCCCGTTAGTAACGAGGCGAATAAGGAGCTAACTTCAGCCACAGAATGAGACGCTGCGCAATAAGGAGCCAAACGAATCGGAAGTTGCAAATAAGGAGCTAACTTCAGCCTCGTGTGCTTAGGGGCATCATATCTTTCGCTAGAAAGTTAGAAACGGCCCTGGTTATATACTTGCTCCTTTTGGAACACCTTTCATAAGGTGTAATGGCCACGAAAGACGACACGATCGATATCTGCTTTGGTACAGCCCCACTGCTAGCCCTGCTAGTTGACGGAGTAGCATCGGCCCGCATTTTCATGTTTTCAGCGTGGTCGTTTGGGTGATGCGTTCATATACCGGAGTTTGTGCTACCTTTTTTGTCTTTGGATAATAACTCGAGGTTAGATTCACTTTCGTCGCTGCTTCCACTAATTTTTTTTTGTCGTCCTGGTGTCAAGTTTGCTTCGCAAAGTGCAGTACGAAATTAACTTTGACCTGCACGCTGATTGGTTGTTGTATTGTTCTGCTGTGTGATTGGCTCTTAGATTAATCCATATCGAGCAAAAAATGTCTAGAGCTTTTCATCGTTTTTAAAATCAAATAAATCGCGATTCGATATTATATCGTTTATCGGCCCAGCCCAACCTTCAACCATGGAATTAGAAGGTGTGTTGTTAAGAAGAAAGTTTTGTCTGGTAGTGCGTGTGTATCTACATAAATAAAAGAAAGGTTTTGTTTGTACATTGGTCGGAACTCAACATTTGTGTTTCATACATTGGTGGACACAAAACCAGTCTCAGAAAATTTTCTGCCGGTGTGTCCAGACTGTTTTTTTTTTTTTTCTTTGTTTTTTTTCACAGCGTCAGACAAAACTGGCTGGATAGAATTTAATGAAACTTTGGCAAATACTTTGAGGTTTGGCTGAGGTTAAACCTGCACCATGAATGAAGTGAAGTTCTGATCAATTTTGTGCCAGATTATTTTGACAGCGCACTGTGCATACGTCAAACTGTGGCCGCGTCAGAAATCGACCGGTGGAAAGTATTTTATGAAACTTTTGCAGTACTCAGATATCCGCCTGAAGTTTAACCTGCACTATAAGTGAAATCAGTTATGTGTCGGATTTACTAATCTACTTTATAATAAGCTATTTGTTAAATGTACAAAAACATCTGCACCAATAAACATTAATTAGAAAAGCTAAACTGAATATTTTTACGATTAGTTCATATTTTTAGTGCTGAAATAACAGTGCTGGGGTCATAAAGTTTTAAGACAGAACTTTTTTTTTTTTTCGAACTGCGATTTACTCTCCTATTACCGAACAGGGAGTGTATTTGGCTGAAGAAAAGAGAAGTACAACTTAGCATAAACAAGGCATAAGATACTTAACCATACAAAAGTTTATTTCTTTGTATTAATAAGTTCGAACCCTAGGGTTCTGTCGTAAAGAAAGACTGGCAGACGTACATGAGCTTCAACCTGAAATAATAACATCACTGATTACATAAAATCTGATTTTATATAATGATGTGACATTAACATAATAGACATTATACTATTTTTTGTTTCCTGAAGTGCGTATACATTTTTTTTGGCTGACTATATTGTCAACCATCATCTACATGCCTGCTTGATTACTTCCTGATAATAATGTACAGAAATCTGCCACATAAGTTCACTTAAGAATTCCCCAGCTTTAGTCATTTTTCTGCACACCTCAGCTTCAGAAAGTACATACCGTTTGTAGACTTACAGAATGGTTTAATACGACAGGTTTTGCATGACATGGTGTCAAATTGTGAGAGAATAACCTTAACAAACTCGCGTTTCTTCTTAAAAACTAAGCCTTGGAGGTGATGCTAATAACTTATTATCAACAATTCTTACTGTATTTTAAATGAGACTTGATGACTTATTATAAGTTTTACATTTTAGTTTTAGTGGAATATTAAACAGGTAGGTGTGGCAGAGTTTAGCGCTGCTACTGTAGTTAGCCGAGTTACCAACAACATTAACGTTGGAACAGTCATGCTAGCCTGGTTAGCCAGTTAGCTCGTGCGCTCGCTTACCTTCACCTGTGTCTTCTTATCTGCGACCCAGGCAGCTACTCTTACTTACAAACAGCGTCAAATCTCAACAAAACCTGAACACAACTACTTTGATTTATTTATAATTTATTCACTTCATTAACAACACCGAACAGCCGAAAAGGTTTTAACTAGGCTAAGTTAAAGGAACGCAACGGAAGCTAGCTAACACTTTGGAAGCGATGTGACAGGATTTGTCCCAAATCGCAACACACTCACTACACAAGTGCACTATTTAGGGTACATCACTCGTCCGGAATCACACACTAAGTAGGGCGAGACGGAGCGAAATGTGATTTAGCCTTAGTTTAACTTTTTTTCCTTCTTCGCCAACGTTTTGGTACGGGATGGTTATAATACTTCCATCTTGAGGTCGATTTCCGGAACTACATCATGTTCACTGAAAGCGGAATACTGAGAGCATAATTAATTAGTTAATTCACAATTCATTCATTTATTCATTCATTCATGTTCTACAAGAAGTCATATATATATATATATATATATATATATATATTATATATCTTTGTCTTTCAGCTGTTCCCTTTCAGGGGTCGCCACAGCAAATCATCTCCCTCCATCTAACCCTATCCTCTGCATCCTCTTCTCTCACACCAACTAACTTCATGTCCTCTCTCACTGCATCCATAAATCTCCTCTTTGGTCTTCCTCTAGACCTCCTGCCTGGAAGATCCAACCTCAGCATCCTTCTACCGATATGCTCACAATCTGTCCTCTGAACATGTCCAAACCACCTCAATCTGGCCTCTCTGACTTTATCTCCAAAACATCTACCGTGGGTTGTCCCTCTGATGAACTCATTCTTGGTCCTATCCATCCTTGTCACTCCTAAAAAGAACCTCAACATCTTCATCTCTGCTACCTCTAGCTCTGCCTCCTGTCTTTTCTTCAGTGCCCATGTCTCTAAGCCGTAGAGCATTGCTGGTCTCACCACTGTCTTTCCTTTCATTCTCGCTGGTACTCTTTTATCATACAACACACCTGACACTTTTCTCCACCCATTCCAACCTGCCTGTACCCGCCTCTTCACCTCCTTTCCACACTCTCCGTTGCTCTGGACCGTTGACCCTAAGTACATAAAACCTGCACCTTCTTTACCTCTGCTCCCTGTAGCCTCACCATTCCTCTTGGGTTCCTCTCATTCACACACATGTATTCCGTCTTGCTGCGGCTAACCTTCATTCTTCTGCTTTCCAGAGCATACCTCCACCTCTCCAAATTTTCCTCCACCTGTTCCCTGTTCTTGCTACAAAGCACAATGTCATCTGCAAACATCATAGTCCATGGAGACTCCTGTCTTACCTCATCTGTCATCCTGTCCATCACCAGAGCAAACAAAAAGGGACTTAGAGCCGATCCCTGATGCAGACCCACTTTCACCTAGAACTCTTCTGTCACACCTACAGCACAGCGAATCTACAGCGAATGCAAAGCATAAAATCTTTCATACAAATATTCTTTCTTCAATTTGAAATTTAATTATAACATTCAGTTGTTATTCCACTTAATTTCATCCTTTTTTGTTACAGATACTCAAGTATCACCAGAAGTAGTTCACTTTAATAAGACACTTTATCATATTTATCATATCATAATATCATCTCTTTATCATATCATAATAAGACACTTTATCAATCACTTTAATAAGACACTTTATCATATTTATGTTTTCATCTACGGACCACTGCACAAATCACTTTAAGACACTTTAAATAAGTCACTTTCTACTGTAAGTCATTTTTTATGCATATTTGCACACCCCAGCCACTTCAAAACTTCCAATCTTCTGTTTTTGACAAATTTCTATAAAAATTTTCTTTTCTATATTTCTATATTTGTTATATTGATATTCTGTTCTTATTTGCAAAGTATACTTTACTTTGTACAGTACATTTCACTAGTTAATCTTATTTTCTAACGTATTTCTTTTATTACAGTGTATTTTACTTTGTACGGCATATTTTACAGTTAATTTTTATTTTTAACGTATTTCTTTTATTCATATTTATTTTCTTATGTATAAGCTTTTATTATTTTTAAGGTCACTGGCAGCCGTGTAAGCATATCGTACTCTGTATGACTGTGTATGTGACAAATAAAATTTTTATTTTAATTTAGTTTGATGTACAGTACAGACGTCTCTGTAACATCGGTACCACCACGGTCCGGGGAAATAAGATCTGGGTCTCCGGACTACTGAGCCGACGCTTTGTCCCCACCTAGTGTGTCGATGTTGGTATGTCACCCCAATCACAAGATCACGTACTGTACACCCTTGTCTCATCCCTGTGTGTCTCTATTTAAGCCAGCCGAGCCCGTAGATCCCCGTCCGTTCACCGTTGTGTTTGTGTGTGTGTGTCTCTCCCCCTCACCAGTAAAACAGCAGTGCCGAAGGAAACGCGAAAGACTTTGTCAAGTTCAGTAATTCTGTTCAAGGTAACAAGCACACCTCGCTGGAGGCTCATGTGTTCGAGCACCGTGGAGGTGCACCTGGAATATTTCCAGGATTTGTGGAACTGGCCTGCTGTATCCTAGCCGGGGAGACCGATGTGTGTATCCCGCATGGGATTTTGTTGTTTTGAGTTTTTTTTACTTTCCGAGTGATTTCTCCAGAAGGAGAAAACAAAAGACTTTATTTTTTTTGTTGTTTCACAAAGAAGCCTAAAACAGATTAATAAATGAAGAGTATAACGTTCTCCTGCGTCTGTGTCCGCTTTTCACACACACGTGAGCGATCATGACTCAGCTATTGTTGAAATGATAAATCAACTTCATAATGAGTTCATTTACTTACATTGTCCACAAGAGGGCGAGTCAGGCTTACAATAAAACTGCACTGTAGTTTCTACTGAGTTTTTGTTTAATATATAATAATACAGTATATACTGTTGTTATTAATTATTATTATTATCCTTTAAATAAAACAAAATTGAAAAATGGTTAAAAATGATATTTAGAATATATTAATATATACTGTGTATATAAATTCTAAATACAATTTGTTGTTCTTGTTTTATATAATAATAATAATAATAATAATAATAAAGTAATTTGGATATCCCTTCGTGTATTTAAACTATTAATTTTTCCTTTTTTCCTGCTATGAAAAGACTGAAAATCTCTCTCTCCTTGTCTAAGATCCATGATACTGTATTTGGACCACTTGCCATAAATCTGACAGTTCACGTTTTGGCTCAGAGACGCCATTATATTCTGTAATTCAACAAAATCCTTTTCCTTCTCCAGTGATTATGACCCCAGAGTATTTCCTCCAGCTGATGGAGTCATGTCTGCTGCATCTACGTGGATTCCATCTTTCTGTCTGTTCCTAATCCTTTATCATAGTTACACACTGATTCACACAGTGATTACTACGAACACATACTCCATCTGCAAGGCTCATTGTCCCCTGGATCACACATGTCAGTCTTGTGTGTGAGTCGGGAGATAGACACACAAAGAGAGAAAAAGAGTATAGTACGTACTGTTGAAGTCCTGGAAGTAAGAAGTAGTACATTAGGGAGTAGTGCGTCTATTGAGCGTTTGGCACCTCACTGCTCCTGTTCTACCTAGACTTGCATCGATTTTGTCACTGATTTGTTTAAAACAGGTATTTTACTTTAAGCCCTGCGATGGATTGGCACCCTGTCCAGGGTGTACCCCGTCTAGTGCCCGAAGTCTCCTGGGATAGGCTCCAGGTCCCCCGCGACCCTGAACACAGGATTAAGCGGTATAGAAAATGAATGAATGAATGAATGAATGAATTTTACTTTAAGATTCAATCAAAGAATCTAAAAAAAAAAGGTGGTTCTCTGCTGAAAACAAACCAATTTTGCATTAACTTTGTCCAAACAGCTAAATTTAAACATGCTTGTGCCTGTACAGAAAATAGCTCATACAACTAGCTAACGATATTTGTGAATAATTTTTGAGAACATCACAAGCACAGGGACTCACAATTAGTAAACTGTTGTCAAATAAATGACTAACACGCCTAGTAAATGCTTACGCTTACACATACTTACACGCACACATAGAAATGTTGGCTTAATTATCGATCTAGCTAAATTTGTTTGCCAATAATCCCTTTAACAACAAGTATATGTCAAGACAACTAATAAACCTTAGTAAAAGAACTTTTGTAACTTGCCATGCTAACATAGCTAGCAAATGTTGGAAAGAAACAAGGCTAGATCACATGGCTAACTAACATGACAAATGTGAGCACATGACAAATACAGTCTAATGTAGCACAGTTAGTAAATGCTTGCGCAGGAAATTTGCTTAAAATTATGATCTAGCTAGCTACTTTTGCTAATAGTATTTTGAACAACAAGCATTTACTGTACGAATGACATAGCTAGCAAATTGTCTGACAGGAAAACAGCTATAAAGATAGCTAGCTATATTAGCTTATAATTATGTGTGTAATAAATATTACACTGACTAACATATGTAGCAAGAAGTTAAAAAAATATATATATCTTAACATAACATAGCTAAAAAATGGCTAAAGACATGTTATAGCCAGAATGTTAACAGGTTACCTGAAGAATTCTTAGCAAAGACAACATAAATGACTAGCATAGCCAGTAGTTCCTCAGCGATTTCAGTACCTCATATAACTTTTAAAATTAATGAAAAAAAGTACAGGATATAGAGAAAACTTATCTACATTTTGAGCAGCATTATGGCTTCACCGTGTGTTTTTTAGTCAGCCATGGTGAAAGGCTGAGGGACTTGCTTTAGCAAATCGGCTCAAGGGTTTTGGTTTGTTAAACGTTTTTGACAGACGTGCCTTCTCTCTCTCTCTCTTTCTCTCTCATCTGTCTGCTCGCTTATCTCTCTGTATGCTGATTGTGATCTCAATTACAAAAACATTCATAAAATTAAACTCTTCTCTGGAACACGTAGACCTGATTATTACACTCTCTACCTCTGGAGAGATCTGGAGCCTTCCTGTCGATGTCCAAATGAAGAAGAAGAAGACTGTGAAACTCCTGAGACATTTTTATTAGTCTTCCAGAAACAGGGAACAACGTAGCGCCTCCGTGACTCTTTTCTATGTTACAAGCCTTCTTATAGACTCTGACAGACGGAAATGTGTGAAAACGATAGAGACGCTGTCATGCGGTATAGCGTTAAGTCATGTCTGTCTGCGACTTTGCACGTCCTTTGTTTGCTTACTCTTACAGCTAAAGCAAAGCTACCCTGAACAACCTGCATGTCAATATTTATAATCAATGTCATCTAGTGTAAAATATTTATTTTTGTTTTACGTGGGGGCGGTCAAGTCAAACCTCGACTTTTGATTGTACAGAATAACTCACTTTATTTCTCTATAATCCCCTGCTACACTAATGAACTTATCCCAGCTTGGACACCTTGAAGATCAGTACTCCAGAGCCATGATTGTGCTGCCTGCTTCACGTCTGAAACGCTCCCTGGATCCTGAAGCAAGGTCAGGACTGTACAGGGAACGTGGTGTTGGTGAATGATTGTGTGTACAGTTCCCTTAGACAAATGTGTCTCTTCCACAAGTTAGCAACAAGTTATCCGTCGTTTTTCATGGATCAGGCGTTCCACCTGCTCATTCACAGACATATGGCTTTCTGTAGAAATGTTTGAACCATACAAACATGAACGGTATCTAAGAGTCCCATCACTGTACTGTGCTTTGAAAAGCTCAACCGGTTTCCCGCCTTCACTCACCGGCAATTTCAAACCCTCAAAATGAATTTCTTTGGCTTAGACTTCTACACTAATATTGCAGTCAGCACCACGTTGCTTGTCATCTTGTGAATTGCTAATCCTGCCAAGCAAAATATCTGTCGTAACTCAGCACTACTGCAAATTTTGCATTCTGGAACTTATTATAGGCGGCACGGTGGTGTAGTGGTTAGCACTGTCGCCTTGCACCTCCAGGGTCCGGGTTTGATTCCCGGCCAGGCTCGATTCCCATCTCTGTGTGCATGGAGTTTGCATGTTCTCCCCGTGCTTGGTGGGTTTCCTCCGGGTACTCCGGTTTCCTCCCACAGTCCAAAGACATGCAGATTAGGCTAATTGGCATTCCCAAATTGACCATAGTGTGTGAATGAGTGTGTGTGTGTGTGTGTGCTCTGCGATGGATTGTCCAGGGTGTACCCTGCCTCGTGCCCTGAGTCTCCTGGGATGGGCTCCAGGAGCCCTAAATACAGGATAAAGCGGTATAGAAGATGAATGAATGAATGAATGAATGAATGAACTTATTATAATGGTGAGTTTAGCTTTTTTTTTAAGTTAGAAAAGGAATTCTTGTTTTGTATGTAAAGCTCACTCACTCATTGTCGATACCGCTTTATCTTGTATTCAGAGTCGCGGGGACCTGGAGCCAATCCCAGAAGGCCTAGGGCAGGGTGCACACCCATTCACGGGTAATTTGGGAACGCCAATTAGCCTATCCTGCATATCTTTGGAGACCTACCAAGCATGGGTAGGAACATGCAAACTGGAGGTGCAAGGCGACCGTGTTGCTGTCTACATGTATACATGCATGTATACATGCCTGTATGTAAAAGCTATCATAAAAAAGAAAATAATAAAAAATGACAATTGTAATGGCAGTAATGGCAACTGTGCTAGCTATTATAGTGAGACAAAAAATTACAATGTAGAACAGAACAACCATACTGTATGTTGTTATTATTATTATTATTACTATTAATTCAATTCAATTCAATTCAATTTTATTTATATAGCGCTTTTAACAATGGTCATTGTCTCAAAGCAGCTTCACAAAAATTTAAGAAATTTAACAAAAAAAAAAAAAAAAAAACATTTTATATATATATATATATATATATATATATATATATATATATATAGAATAATTATATATAAAGTAATAAATAAATAAATAAAATTATAATAGAAAATAAATAAATAAAAACAAATAATAATAATAATTATAGAAAAGAAAATAATTGGAACTGTGGATGTGTGAGAAAAATGTGCAGATAATAATGAGATGAATGAATGAAATGTCTCTGATGAGCAAGCCAAGGGTGACGGCGACGGTGGCAAGGAAAAACTCCCTGAGATGGCATTAGGAAGAAACCTTGAGAGGAACCAGACTCAACAGGGAACCCATCCTCATTTGGGCGATAACAGATAGAAATGATATAACATCTTGTGTGTTGTGCAGGTGAAAATTCAATATGACAGAAATTATTTAAATTGTCATGAAGACCAGTTCAGCATAGGGACGAGTCAGTAGGTGCAGAGGGCAGATGAGGTCTGGATCACTGGAAGCACAGGAGCAGCATGTGTAGCTCCAACCATCATAAAGCTGAATCCAGTTGGAGCTGGTCCTTCTCTGGATGCCTCAGGAACCTCGCAGGGTCGGCCTTTGTCTACTGAAGCTGGCAAAATCTCCCGATGCCTCGGGATGGGTAGAGAAATACAGAACAGATGGGGAGAATTAGCGTAGTTGCCATTCGGTATAGGTGTACTGGAGTATGAGTACTGGGATGAGTTATGTGTATGCCAGATTAAAAAGATGCGTCTTGAGTCTACTTTTGAACTGAGAAACCGTGTCTGCTCCCCGAACACTGTCTGGAAGGCTATTCCAAAGCTTTGGAGCTAAATATGAAAAAGCCCTACCCCCTTTTGTAGATTTTGAAATTCTGGGAACTACCAGAAGTCCGGAGTTTTGTGATCTTAAGGCGCGTGGTGGATTGTAGCGTATCAGAAGACTGGTTAGGTATGTGGGAGCTAAACCATTTAAGGCCTTGTATGTAAGTAATACTATTTTGTAATTTATTCTAAACTGAACAGGTAGCCAGTGCAGGGATGATAATATTGGGGTTATATGATAATATTTTCTGGATCTAGTGAGAACCCTGGCAGCTGCATTTTGGATTAACTGAAGCTTGTTTATTGAGGATGCAGGACAACCACCTAGTAATGCATTACAATAGTCCAGTCTGGAGGTCATGAATGCATGAACTAGTTTTTCTGCATCAGATACGGATAAGATGTTCCTAAGTTTAGCAATATTTCGAAGATGGAAAAAGGCTGTTTTTGTGATATTTGAAATGTGATTTTCAAAAGACAAGTTACTGTCTAATATTACTCCCAGATCTTTTACTGCTGAGCTGGTAATAACAGTACATCCTTCTAAGCGCAAGCTGAATTGTGAAAGCTGTTGTGTGCTGGTTTTTGGGCCAATAAGTAATATCTCTGTCTTATCTGAATTTAGTAAAAGAAAGTTATTGGTCATCCAATCTTTTATGTCCTGGACACACTCAGTTAATCTAGACAACTTAGGTATTTCGTCTGGTTTAGTTGAGATATATAATTGGGTATCATCAGCATAACAATGGAAACTAATCCCATGTCTTCTAATGATGTTACCCAAGGGAAGCATGTATATTGAGAACAACAGAGGTCCTAAAACTGACCCTTGTGGGACCCCATATTTCACTGGCATTATACCAGACGGTTCTCCATTTAGATCTACAAAATGGTAGCGATCAGACAGGTAAGATCTAAACCATTTTAGTGCCTGTCCCTGAATGCCTATATAATTTTGTAAGCGATCTATGAGAATATTATGATCTATAGTGTCGAATGCAGCACTAAGATCGAGCAGGACTCGATTATTATTATTAATCTTAATAATAATAATAGTAATAATAGTCACACTAACTGACAAATTAGCACTCAAATCACTAAACACATTGCAAATATTAAAATATAAACAGTTCAAATGTGTTTCAGCCTGGAGTTTTCCTTTAAGAGTGGAGCGAAAGTGAGCTCATGGTTTGACCGCTGACCCGCGGGCCCTGCCACTCAGCCTAGTGCCTCAGCAGAGGCCCGACAGAATGTGCCGATCAATAACCGAGATGCCTAATGTTCCTCCTCGTTGTTTTTCAGGCTGCAGCTTTTAAAGCCTGTAATGTGCGTCACCTGGGCATTCTTGAACATAAGAGAGCAACGAACGAGAGTTCACTGGAGTGTGTGTCGGTCTCTCTGAGAAAGAGAACAGGTACGCTAAAAAGATGCTTCCATTTCAGGATGCTTTTGCGGTTTGGCTCAGTTGGTGCTGCTGAGTAACTTCCTTTAACCCTTGCCTTTCTTTACTACTTAGTTTGGATGCAACAATATAAATACTACAGACATGATCAAAGATACAGCTCTTCTCCTCACAGGTTCATGAATGACTTTACTTTCACACAGGTCTGCAAACAAAGAAACAACCACACATATTTACACAGACATGCGGAAATGTGTGATGTATTCACAGCATATGAAAGCTTTTTTTTTTTTTTTAACTTTCTTAGGATTGTTATTCTCTGACAAACAAGGTTCTCTATAGCAAAACACTTCATTTGAAAACTGCTATATAACCTTAGTTAGAAGCTTTCAAACTTCCACATTTTGAGTAAAGCACGACACATAGGCTCCAGAGTTTCTAATAGCTGACGCACCATAACAAGCCAATCAAATCCCTTTTTGTCTCATGAAGGGAAGATACTTCTTGTGTAACAAAGTGCTGTGTGGTTTGAATGTGTTTAAAGGGTTTTAGGAAAATGTTAAAGCCAAGAAAAAGGACATTTACTCTCTGCAGTCACTCCAGCAAACATTCTGTAAAACAGGACATTATACAATTTTCTAACACCCTGCTATATGCTTAACAAAAATATGTGGATTTCTGCTGGTGAAGCAAAGAAATAATGTTACAAAGCAATAAGCACATGCAAATTGTGAATAAGAGACATGAATTGTACTCTCAGTGTGTGGGAAGCTGTTGCTTAAACAGTGCATGCCTGTATTGTGATAGGGAGCTGTTGTCATACATGAAGAAGTGAGACTGTTTAGAGGAGGAGGCTGATGGTATAAACCAAGATTTTTGTATTGCTTATAACTGCATCTTTCATATGATCTTCAACATTCTTAATAGTACTGTAAAAATGTAAAAATGTTTGATTCCTATTTGACAAAATCACACTTAAAGCATGCTATATATATATATATATATATATATATATATATATATATATATATATATATATATACTCAGCAAAAATAGAAACGCCCCTTTTTCAGGACTGTGTATTTCAACAATAATGTTGAAAAAAATCCAAATAACTTTACAGATCTTCATTGTAAAGGGTTTAAACAATGTTTTCCATGCATATTCAATTAGCCATTATCAATTAATTAACATGCACTTGTGGAATGGTCATTAAGACCTTAACAGCTTTCAGAAAGTAGCATTTAAGGTCACAGTTCTAAAAACGCAGGACACTAAAGAGACTTGTCTAGACTGAAAAACACCCAAAGAAAGATGCCCAGGGTCGCTGCTCATCTGTGTGAACGTGCATTAGGTATGCTGCAGGGAGGCATGAGGACTGCTGATGTGGCTAGGGCAATAAATTGCCATGTCTGCACTGTGAGATGCCTAAGACAGCGCTACAGTGAGACAGGAAGGACAGCTGATCATCCTCGCAGTGGAAGACCGCGTGTAACAACACCTGCACAGGATGGGTACATCCGAATATCACACCTGCATGACAGGTACAGGATGGCCACAACAACTGCCCGAGTCACACCAGGAACACACAATCCCTCCATCAGTGCTCAGACTGTCCGCAAGAACTGACAAATCTGGTCCAGTCCATGAGGAGGAGATGCACTGCAGTACTTCAAGCAGCTGGTGGCCACACCAGATACTGACTGGTACTTTTGATTTTGAGCCTCCCTTCATTCAGGGACACATTGTGAAACTTTTTTAGATTCAAGATTCAAGATTCTTTATTTGTCACATGCATAGTTATACAAGTACAACACGCAGTGAAATGTATCCTGAACCGCTCCTACTTTGTGCAAATAACAAGAAACAAAAGAAATAATCTATAAATAGAAATTGAAATTGAAATTTAAAAAATGAGTTATGTTTAAGTTTATGTCTTATGGTGTTGACTCTTTTAGTGTTCATACAAATATCTACACATTAAGTTTACTGAAAGTAAAAACAGTTGAAAGTCAGAGGACGTTTCTTTTTTTGCTGAGTATGTATATATATATATATATATATATATATATATATATATATATATATATATATATATATATATATATATAAAACAAATGAAATATAATTTCTGTAATAGTTCTTGCAAGAACAGAGTATTGTCAAGTGCATTTGCAAAATCCGTCCATACCATAATGAAACTGGCTCTAATGAAGGCCATCCCAGGAGGGCGAGACCAAAACCTACCTCTGCCACAGACGAGAAGTTCATTTAGAGTTATCAGCCTGAAAAATGACCAGTTAACAGCACCTCAGATTAGAGGTGTTATGAAGTCTTTACAGCGCATAAGTAGCATTTTTTGGACGCCTTCAGGATTCCTTTACAATGTAGAAAGAAATAAAAATCAGGAACGATCATGGAGTTAGAAAGTGATCCCAAACGTTTGAAAGGTAGTGTACTGACGAAGTAAGCCTGTTATAATAACTTGGTGTTATTTGATCTTATTGGTTTAGAAATTTATATTTAAATAAAACCCTACACACTTCTTTTCTAATTACACGTGATAAAATCTAAAGGCTCACTGTGTTAATATTTATTGTGCTTAAATTTGATCTTAAGATTTGATTTCATTTGAATTCTACATTTGTACTGTAATTTTAGTACTGTGATTATGAATTCGGTCAACTACAGTGTTTCACTTGATGTTATCGGCTACTACGTGTATTATTTAATGGAACGTGTCTCATTAATGCGGCAGAGAATGAACTAAGGCATGAGGCGTCAGTCTGTAGTTATATAGCGCCACTCAGTGGTCAAAGCCAGCAAATGCACATGCCGTAATGCGGCGGCGACGTTAAATACGACGCTCCGATTAGGTGACCACTGTATATATAAATGAAAACTCAACCAATACTATATTGTGAACTTAAATGTCCACTGAGTTATTCCAAAACGGAGAGAGGTGGAGTTATAGCTGTGTCAGAACTGTGTAACGCAAATAATTTTTGACTATTTTTGCTTTTAATATTGCATTAAAAGCGGTACACAAAACAATTACACTATAGAGACAAAAGTATTGTGCCAAATCTGCAATGGCATTGTATCCAAATACATCCACTTCAATATGTTGTCGGTCCCTCTTTTGCAGCTATAACAGTTTTCACTCTTCTTGGAGGGATGTCCATAAGATTTTTAAGTGTTTCTGTGGGAATTCGTGCCCGTTAATTCTGTAGAGCGTTTATGAGGTCAGGCACTGATGTTGGACGAGAAGGCCTGGCTCGCAACCTCCATTCCAGTTCATCCCAAAGGTGCTCGATGAGGTTGAGGTCAGGGCTCCGTGCATGGGTCAGTTGAGTTCTTCCACACCGAACTCATCAAACCATGTATTTATAGTCCTTGCTTTGTGCCCCTGTTGCAAAGTCATGTTGGAATAGAAAAAGGGTGTTCCCCAAACTCTTGCCACAAACGTTGGAAGAATAGCATTGTCCAAGATGTCTTGGTATCCTGAACAATTAAGATCATCCTTCACTGGGGATAAGGGGACCTGAATAAAACACCAAAACTTAATAATTAACAGGTTTGGCCAAATACTTTTGTCCATATGGTGTAGCATCATTGTGTTACAACAGTATACTCAGCTATGGATATCTTAACGACACTTATTTGGTGTTACAAATACATATGCACATTAATTCTCATGCCAGCACATTGGGGGAAAAATTAAATCTTAGAATTTGAGCTGAAGTCTGATTTCCATATTTCGCTACAATGGCACTTTCACTGTTCTAATTAAAATATTAAAATGAGTCATATTTTTCCTTGCCACGAAGCGCAGACTGCTCAGAACTTTCCTGCACTTAATAAGGTCTGATTTTTTTTTCTGTCACCACACACACACACACACACACACACACACACACACACACACACACACATCTGAGTTTCTGTTAACATAATAAGCTGCTCTTATGAATGTGCACAAAAAAACCATAGGGATTTTCATGAAACAGAATGTCCGAGCTGTGGTCAGAGTAGGAAATTCCTCCATGTTTACAGCGCCGCAAACTACTGGTGCTTCCTAGGAGGCCTGTCACAATTTTGGTAAAGTGCGAGGTACTGAGGGACTATTTGTAACGCCTCACACAACATTTGATATGACAATAGTGAACAGAGAATATAAATACAAGGGGAAAAAAACACAGTAATGCATGTGGAAGAACAAATGAAGAACTTTAATATACTGTGTAACATCATCAAGCAACTTCTAACTTTTTACCCATTATAATATTCTTACATAAATCGAAGCTTCACATGCACCATGTTAATCATGCTGAATGTGGAAGAAAAAGTTTGTACTGTTTGTGCAAATTATGAAGTCAATCTCTGGGCAAACGCGGTCGTAAAACAGGCAAACGAGAGCATCATCTTGAGGTGCCAGCAAGGTCTCTCGGTTTCTCCGGCTGTCCATTAGAGGAACTGTTGAGTGTATTTTGTCAGCGTGACTGACAGCAAGAAGAGAATAAAGGGTCATTACTCCTGCTCAGCCCCCTCCCTGCCCGGTAATCAATAAGCAGGCCTCATTAGAATGAATAGATGGACACTGGCTTCACTCCGGCTTCTCCCAGAGGAAATGAGGTAAGGATTGAGGAGTGTGGACAGCTGAAAAGCTTCTCGAGTGGTCCAGCACTCATATCTAACGCTGAGCGGGCCCGCAGTAAGTCTGTGCCTGATGGTGCGCGGTCAAACCATGGCTGCTCCATCGCTGCTTTTAAACCATTAAGAGAAAAGCTTGCTGTAATCAAATACTCAGGCTGGAAAACACACAAGCGCTTATCAATATTGCAGGTGAAAACACAACGGTCGTGTTTGCAGTTGACGTAGTTTTGTAGAAATATGGTAAGGAATTTTTTTTGTTGAAAATTATGTGAACAGGTCATGCTGTTATAAGACTGACCACTCAGATTGGAGAATTTAAGTATAATTAGGTGTTAGTGTTAGCTAGCTAACACACGTGATTGCTAGCTGAGGCAGATTAGCAAATGGGAAATCATGCAAACTGAACAACAAGATCATCCTTCATCATTAGCGACTCTAGTATTAGTGAGGAATATTAAAGCATTTCGTTATACACATACATCAACCCTCGGACTGGATGCAGACGGAACAGAGCGCTAACAGATGGAAAAAACTTTGCGTTTCAGATATTTCCATGACATCTGGATGACTTTTGAGCTTAAAGTGTCTTTTAATGTGTCATTTAAACATGATTTGTGCGATGGACTTGTTTCCGGATGTGGAACGGCTTAAAAAATGGTTAGTCTTAGAGCAGCTAGCACATGTACAGTATCAGATAATCCGTATAGTCCGGAAAGCAGAGCAGATGGGTTAAAGCTCTATGACGGAATGATTACTCCTAGACTGATGCTTTGAAAGAAATCAATGTGCTACAAATAAAAGAAGTTTAATGTAACCAATTAACACAAGAAACCACAGCCATGCTGGATACACATACGGTTCATAACTTCCCCTTAGATCACCTTTCATTAAGGCTTAAGTCATAAATTAAAAGTGGAAAGCTAATTAAAAACCTTTTAAACATATGGCACATAAGCACATTTACAGTTTACCTGGGCGACATATAGAACAAAAACGTATTCTTTTACATTTCATTAACATTTTTTTTTCTTTCCCCGTGTGCAATTAGCAGTACTGCCAGATCCACATGTCAGTGTTTTGAAAAATCTTGGTGCTTTTAGTGCTCAAAAGACTTAACACATAGGGGACGGAGTAATGAAAAATACTGAATCATTAAAAAAAATTAATAAAAATCATGGGTTCATTTTCTGTAAGATCAGCATTCATCACATATGATGAACAGTGTAATCATTTATTCTTCGCTTATCCTAGCAGACCATTATATAGCACCCTACTTCAAGGGCCCAACAACAGCAGCCCGCCAACCTTCCGGTCAGTAAATCAGAGCCTGAACACACTGAGCCACCACCGGCTCATATTGCCCCTCTTCTATATTTTCTATCCTGTGTAGTGTTTCAGGGGGCTTGGAAGTATAGTTTACTCAGCAAAATTCCAAACTTATTCATTCAAATTTAGATTGCTTTTTATTTTTTGAATGACCACACAATGCTGTCAATAAAAAAAATTTAACCAAATGAAAAAAAAAAAAATAAATAAATAAATAAATATATATATATATATATATATATATATATATATATATATATATATATATATATATATATTCACATGATTCAAATCCCAGATATACTGTACTTTTAAAATGTAAAAACTGTTTTGTATAAACTGGAAAAAAAAGTTTTTGTCATTACTTATTACAATACTAGCACTAGTACCAGTTGATGATGGGAAAATAGATTGTAGAAACAGTTAAAGTTAAAGAATTAGCTGATGAGCTTTAATGTATCAGTGATATTATTTCAGGTTGAAGCCCTTGTACCTGTCTGTCTGTCTTTCTGTACGAATGTATGAATGAATGTACTTCTTTGCATTTTTTCTTTTTGAAGCATTTTGTTGATCACAATTAAAGTTAAAAATGTAAAAAATTTAATGTTAAAAAATTTTTTTAAATGAAAGTTGTACTCCATTTGGTATTTGGAGAGTGTATCACAGATGAGAAATCGAAAACTTTGATCGGATAAAGATTAAGTTTTGTCATAAAATTACTCCAGCACGTTACAATTTACAGGATTGTGGTGGCTTGTAGGTGCATTATGGTTATTTCTGTCTTATAAACAGGAAGCTATCATGTTGATTGGCTCTGTTGAGTGACACTTATAGCTACACCTACTGTACCTTGAGAGACAAAGTGATATATATTCATCCATAACATTACTTCTACTTAACATTTTGATTTCATTTATGGTGTAGGTTTAACTTCAGGTAAATACGTAACTACTACCAAAGTTTCATAAAATTTTGTCCAGACAGTTTTGTGTGATGCTATGACAAAATCTGGCTGTGCAGACAGACAGGTTTCAGGTTCTCCAAAGTACAGTATAAAACATAAAGGTTTCATTGACAGAGGTCTGACCATTGTACAGACAAAAAAAACATAAAAACAAAAACATATTTTTCCAAGGACAAGGTAGATTGAAGAAAAACATGTAACTTTCTCAGTAAACCTCCAACTAACGAGCCTGGATATGACTTGAGGGAATTAGACAATCACAATCTGCAAAAGTGCTGGAGGGGTGTGACCCTAGGTAAAACTTAATGAGATTAAGTTGGTTAAACAGAGCATGTCTTTGGACTGGATCACCTGAAGAAAACCAGTCAAGCACAGAGAAAACATGCAAACTCCACACCCACAGACCTGAGATGAGATTCGAACCCATAGCACTGGTGGTGCAAGGTTTTGCATTAAGCTTTGCACTGGGGAGACAGAGAGCCATGTGTTTGCAGCTTCTTTGTAACACAACATTTACAAAGCATTCTGTAAGTGATAACAGGAACCAACTTGTTCCACAATGTTATTTTTTTTAATAAAAAAAAATATCAGAATGGTATCAGGAACTGTCCCAGACATAAAGCTGCTGAAAATGTAAAAATAGATACATTTTTAACTTTAATTGTGATCAACAAAATGCTTTAAAAAGAAGCAATGCAAACTCAACAAGCAGGGTCAAAATCAGAACATAATGTCACTCATGACTAGTTAGTTAGAATGATAGCTTGTAGTGAGCAGTGAGGTGTATTTTTAATGACCCAATGATTTGAAACACCAGTATGTGATTAGAAACTAAGATTACAGATCATGTAACAAATCAGTACAAATCAGTAGCGGACGATTCTGGGAAAAAAAGTCTATTTAAGTATATGCACTCAGATATATGGTTTATTTTGTATGAGTTCCACATCAGGTAATGGATATAAAAATACACATCTAATTAAAAACTGCATTAAGCATGGTTAAGGATAAATGTGATGAACTTATCTGGTATTAAAATGCACTTTGCTAATTTTTGTGAAGGGTGCCAATAATTCTGGAGACTCCTACATTTAAAATTTTAGTATTTCCCTGACCAAAACTGCCTCACTGAAGTCCAAATTTAAACCATATTTCAATACTTTTATGAAAACTGGACTAGAATTTAAAAGAGAATATTCAAGTTTGGAGTCAAACCATATGTCCTGCATGCTTTCCAGTATGCAACCTATCTCTGCTTTGGTGTAAAAAAGTTCCTTGAATTAAAAGTATATTAACTTTTATCATCATTGCACCTACAATGGGTAGTTCAAGTCAAACTGGGACTTGTCTCATTAGCAAAAGTATGAAGGCATAAAAACCACATCCACAGTCCTGACCTCGCTCCAAGCCATTTCCACATGTTTGGGTCATTAAAGGAGTTCCTGGGAGGCCAGCATTTCAGTCATGAAGCAGGCAATCCAATCATTGCTCCGGAGTACTAAGAAAACTTTCTACCATGATGGTGTTCAAGCATTAGTGAAACATTGGGATAAGTGCATTAGTGTAGGAGGGAATTTTATATAGAAGAATAAAGGGAGTTTTTTGTTTTTTCCATTATTCTGCACAATCAAAAGTCCTGGTTTGATTTGAACACCCCTTGAATTTTTCATCCTATGGGAAAATCATAATAAACATTGCAGCTTAAAAGACACAATTTTGACTGCCAGCAGTACTGTGTCCATGTTTTGTAGTAGATTCTGTAGTTGATTTAACAATAGAGTTGAACAACAGTCTGGGGACTATAAACTAAAAAAAAGGGTTAGTTCTAAAAAAAAGTTCATTTATTTCAGTAATGCAACTTAAAAGGTGAAACTAATATATGAGATAGACTCATTATATGCAAAGCAAGATAGTTCAAGCTGTGATTTGTCATAATTTAGATGATTATGGCATACAGCTCATGAAAACCCCAAATCAACAATCTCAGAAAATTAGAATATTGTGAAAAGGTTCAATATTCTAGGCTCAAAGTGTCCCACTTCTTCTTTGTCTTTCGGCTGTTCCCTTTCAGGGGTCGCCACAACGAATCATCTGCCTCCATCTAACCCTATCCTCTGCATCCTCTTCTCTTACACCAACTAACTTCATGTCCTCTCTCATTGCATCCATAAATCTCCTCTCAAAGTGTCCCACTCTAATCAGCTAATTAAGCCATAACACCTGAAAAGGGTTCCTGAGCCTTTAAATGGTCTCACAGTCTGGTTCAGTAGGAAGCACAGTCATGGGAAAGAAAACCATCATTGACATCCTCCATAAAGAGGGAAAGCCTCAAAATGTAACTGCAAAAGAAGTTGGATGTTCCCAAAGTGTTGTATCAAAGCACATTAATAGAAATTATGTGGAAGGAAAAAGTGTGGAAGAAAAAGGTGCACAAGCAGCCTGGAGAGGATTGTCAGGAAAAGGCCATTCAAAAGTGTTGGGGACTTTCAGAAGGCTGGAGTCAGTGCATCAAGCGCCACCATCAGAAGCATCTTACCTGGGCTAAAGAAAGAAAGAACTGGTCTGTTGCTCAATGGTCCAAAGTCCTCTTTTCAGATGAGATCAACTTTTGCATCTCATTTGGAAACAAAGGACCCAGAAGTCTGGAGGAAGAATGGAGAGGCACACACTGTAAGATGCTTGAATTCCAGTGTGAAGTTTCCACAGTCTGTGTTGATTTGGGGAGCCATGTCATCTGCTGGTGTTGGTCCACCGTGCTTCATTAAGTCCAGGGGCAATGCAGCCATCTACCAGGAGATTTTGGAGCACTTCATGCTTCCTTCCCACAGACAAGCTTTATGGAGATGCTGACATCATTTTCCAGCAGGACTTGTCACCTGCCCACACTGCCAAAAGCACCAAAACCTGGTTCATTGACCATGGGATGACTGTGCTTGATTGGCCTGCAAACTCGCCTGACCTGAACCAGAGAATCTATGGGGCATTGTCAAGAGAAAGATGAGAGACATGAAACTGAACAATGAAATGAAACTGAAGGCCGCTATTAAAGCATCCTGGTCTTCCATAACACCTCAGCAGTGCCACAGGCTGATAGCTTTCATGCCACACCGCATTGAAGCAATAATTGCTGCAAAAGGGGCACAAACCAAGTCTTCATTGTCTTTCGGCTGTTCCCTTTCAGGGGTCGCCACAGCGAATCATCTGCCTCCATCTAACCCTATCCTCTGCATCCTCTTCTCTCACACCAACTAACTTCATGTCCTCTCTCACTGCATCCATAAATCTCCTCTTTGGTCTTCCTCTAGACCTCCTGCCTGGCAGTTCCAACCTCAGCATCCTTCTACCGATATATTCACACTCTCTCCTCTGAACATGTCCAAACCAAACTCAATCTAGCCTCTCTGACTTTATCTCCAAAACATCTAACATGGGTTGTCCCTCTGATTAACTCATTCTTGATCCTATCCATCCTTGTCACTCCCAAAGAGAACCTCAACATCTTCAGCTCTGCTACCTCTAGCTCTGCCTCCTGTCTTTTCTTCAGTGCCACTGTCTCTAAGCCGTAGATCATTGCTGGTCTCACCACTGTGCTGTACACCTTTCCTTTCATTCTCGCGGATACTCTTTTATCGCACAACACACCTGACACTTTTCTCCACCCATTCCAACCTGCCTGTACTCGTCTCTTCACCAACACTCTCCGTTGCTCTGGACCGTTGACCGTAAGTACTTAAAATCCTGCACCTTCTTTACCTCTGCTCCCTGTAGCCTCACTGTTCCTCTTGGGTCCCTCTCATTCACACACATGTATTCTGTCTTGCTGCGGCTAACCTTCATTCCTCTGCTTTCCAGAGCGTACCTCCACCTCTCCAAATTTTCCTCCACCTGTTCCCTGCTCTTGCTACAAAGCACAATGTCATCTGCAAACATCATAGTCCATGGAGACTCCTGTCTAACTTCATCTGTCATCCTGTCCATCACTAGAGCATACTTAATACATATGCATACTTGTACTTTTCAGAGGTCCGATATGTTCTATGTACAGTGGTGTGAAAAACTATTTGCCCCTTTCCTGATTTCTTATTCTTTTGCATGTTTGTCACACTTAAATGTTTCTGCTCATCAAAAACAGTTAACTATTAGTCAAAGATAACATAATTGAACACAAAATGCAGTTTTTAAATGAAGGTTTACGTTATTAAGGGAGAAAAAAACCTCCAAATCTACATGGCCCTGTGTGAAAAAGTGATTGCCCTTGTTAAAAAATAACTTAACTGTGGTTTATCACACCTGAGTTTCTGTAGTCACCCCCAGGCCTGGTTACTGCCACACCTGTTTCAATCAAGAAATCACTTAAAAAGGAGCTACCTGACACAGAGAAGTAGATCCAAAGAAATTCAGGAACAAATGAGAACAAAAGTAATTGAGATCTACAGTATCAGTCTGGTAAAGGTTATAAAGCCATTTCTAAAGCTTTGGGACTCCAGCGAACCACAGTGAGAGCCATTATCCACAAATGGCAAAAACATGGAACAGTGGTGAACCTTCCCAGGAGTGGCCGGCCGACCAAAAGTACCCCAAGAGCGCAGAGACAACTCATTCGAGAGGCCACAAAAGACCCCAGGACAACATCTAAAGAACTGCAGGCCTCACTTGCCTCAATTAAGGTCAGTGTTCACGACTCCACCATAAGAAAGAGACTGGGCAAAAACGGCCTGCATGGCAGATTTCCAAGGCGCAAACCACTTTTAAGCAAAAAGAACATTAAGGCTCGTCTCAATTTTGCTAAAAAAACATCTCAATGATTGCCAAGACTTTTGGGAAAATACCTTGTGGACCGACGAGACAAAAGTTGAACTTTTTGAAAGGTGCGTGTCCCGTTACATCTGGCGTAAAAGTAACACAGCATTTCAGAAAAAGAACATCATACCAACAGTAAAATATGGTCATGGTAGTGTGATGGTCTGGGGTTGTTTTGCTGCTTCAGGACCTGGAAGGCTTGCTGTGATAGATGGAACCATGAATTCTACTGTCTACCAAAAAATCCTGAAGGAGAATGTCCGGCCATCTGTTCGTCAACTCAAGCTGAAGCGATCTTGGGTGCTGCAGCAGGACAATGACCCAAAACACACCAGCAAATCCACCTCTGAATGGCTGAAGAAAAACAAAATGAAGACTTTGGAGTGGCCTAGTCAAAGTCCTGACCTGAAACCTATTGAGATGTTGTGGCATGACCTTAAAAAGGCGGTTCATGCTAGAAAACCCTCAAATAAAGCTAAATTACAACAATTCTGCAAAGATGAGTGGGCCAAAATTCCTCCAGAGCGCTGTAAAAGACTCGTTGCAAGTTATCGCAAACGCTTGATTGCAGTTATTGCTGCTAAGGGTGGCCCAACCAGTTATTAGGTTCAAGGGGCAATTACTTTTTCACACAGGGCCATGTAGGTTTGGATTTTTTTTCTCCCTAAATAATAAAACCCCTCATTTAAAAATTGCATTTTGTGTTTACTTGTGTTATCTTTGACTAATAGTTAAATGTGTTTGATGATCAGAAACATTTTGTGTGACAAACATGCAAAAGAATAAGAAATCAGCAAATAGTTTTTCACACCACTGTACTGTATATGATGTGTTGCATGTAATATTCTAATTTTCTGAGACTGTGGATTAGGGGTTTTCATGAGCGAATCACGGCTTGAACTATCTTGCTTTTCTTTATGTATATGCTGTTAAACTAAGCAAAAGAACTGCTGAGGAACTGAGTTTTAAATAACTTTAAATAAAGTTGTTTTCTTCAACCTGAGAATATTACAAGGTTCATATGCAGTACAACACAACTTTTAAAAAGGTGTCATTTTACTATGAATTGTGATTAAAAAGTTTAATTACAGGGATACAGTATGCAAACACATGAAAGAGGTCTACAGTATATTAAAAATCTAAACTAAGCACCCGGAAAAAGAAGCGTGTGATTCAATATTGGAATAGACGTTATTTTTGGAATGCAGCGGGCGTACTGTACAGGAGAGCGGCGCCCAGGCCTGCCTTCTGTCACCATGACAATGGCTGTTTTACAGTATGGCTGAGTGGAAAAAGTCTGCAGGACAGACAGGTGGTACACAGGAGAGTCCCGTGGCACTGTGCCCATGGTTTTTCCCATGATCGCCCCGCTCGCTCCCTGCTGGCATTTCAAACGCTTGCTGTCCCCGTTTTAGCAACACTTTTACGCACATTTACGCACACGGAACACAAAGTACAACAGGATGACAGATGTGCTTGATCCACCTTTATCCATCCATTTCCAATTAGATTTTGTTTATATCCAAACACTTTTCCAGAACTTGCCCAGTTCAGCTTTGTAATCAGTGGAACATTTGAAACGAAGCCTTAGGCAAAGATACAAAAACAAAACAAAAATATACTCCTTGCTTTTCAATCATGACAAATCCTCTTAAATGGAAACTACTGGTATGCTTCTGGGACAGACTACGCTGTCAACATTTTGAGATCAGCAAGTGATTGATTGCGTGTCTTGACTACAAAGTTTTTAGAATCATACTGAAAAATGTCTAGCTTTATTGCTTTATTTTACAGATGATTATATGAATCTATTATGGTATGTGTATTTTACGGATACACTGGCCACTTCATAAGGAACACCTTGCTTGTACTGGGTTGAACCCATTTGCCCCTTAATTCTTCGTGGCATAGATTAAACAAGTTGAATTCAACAAGTTGCTTGAAACATGTCTTAGAGGTTTTGGTCCATATTGCGATTACATTACTGATCACCTTTATCCTATGCTAAAACATTTCTACCCTGACGGCTATGGTTTCTTATTGGAGGACCCCACCCTGCCGGGAAATTTATGAATAAATTAATTAGTAAATTAATTTTACTGATGCAGATTAAATGAAAGAAACTGAATTTTTTTTGGTACTGCAACAGGCCACAAAGTGCTTAATAAAAAAATCGGTTTAGGCTTAAAAAAACTAGGCCACGTAAGGACATAGAACTTTTTCTCCTTCAACCACTGTGTAATAAGTTTTGATTTGTGCTTTGGTTCATTGTCATGGCAGCAGATTAGCCTCAAGAATTTGATCGTATTTTATCCTATCTATTTTCCTTCCTTCCTGACAAGTGCTCTGGTCTCTGCTGCAAAGAAACACACCCATAACAGGATATTACCACCTCCATGCTTTACTGTAGGAATGGTGTCATTTGGATGGTGAGCTGTATTGGATTTCTGCCAGACATATCGTTTGGTGGTATGGAAATAATTTTAGTCTCATTTGACCAAAGCTTAGTCGTGACTGCATGTTGCCTTTCGTGAGGAGTGGCATTTTTCTTGCAATAGAAGCCTCATTTGTGATATTGTCACATGCATACAATGACCACTTTTTGTCATAAATTCCTGCAACTGCTTCAGAGTTGCTGTAGGCCTTTTGGTAGCCTCTCTAACTAGTTTTCAGTTTTTCTGGAATCCAGTAGAATTTAACACAGATATCCCAAAATCCATTAACATTAATTATTGCCAGCCGGCCGGCCCAACCTAGTGGCCTCACCCATTCGTGCACCTGCTGAAGGGTGGGATGCCTACGTAGGGAGCAAGGAGCAACAACAGGTTGAGGTGCACGCTGTGACAGATGTCTTCAAAGTAACTTGAAAGTATTGTAATTAGTAATCTGATTATATTCTACATATTTGAAAATAGTAATTAGTCATTTGTAGTAGATTACTTTTTTTGAGTAACTTGCCCAACACTGCTAGGAAGTGATTTGACATTTGACAGTACTTTGCCACCCATACAGTAGGTGATTGTTTGCTTCAGTTGCACTACAAGAGACTGACTGCAATGGTCAGTTAGGTCGGGGACCGCTCGTTTAAACGACAATACTGTTTTTTTTTTTTGTACCTTGAGAAGTACAGTATCTAACATAACTGGGAGTTGCATAAACGTTAGGATGTGTGAATGGGACTGGAAAGATTGATAAATAAAAAAAACCTTCATTATGCATACTTCAGGTTTATTTGTATCCAAATACAAATACAGATAGAGATGATGACATTGTGTTTTTCTGTATTTAGACAAGTTGTCTAAATATATCGAGATACAAAAAGCACCGGTCAACACAATACCTTTTAAATAATTTTTTTTATTCCTTTAATTAGCAGAAAGCATACTGTATACATAAAATACCCTTGAGATTTCTATAAATATTCCATATTAGAGAAGATACAGGAGTGAATCCAACGTGTGCCTAAAATCAGGAGGGGGAAATAAAGAATACAATCAGCTCAGTTTAACAGCTTAGCAGAATAAGGCACACGATCATGCGTTCATAGACAACAAAAAGAAAAATATCCCAAAGTATCCATTTCACAAGAATGAACGAAGTGATATTACTGTAAGTGCATGCTTTAGAAAGACATCTTTCACTAGAAGACAAGTCAGCTCTTCTTTGAGAACAGACCTCTCAGATTTGGTATTGTAGAAGTTCCTAGACAATTGTTCCCAGTTCCAGTCCTGGACACTGAAAGCTCTGGATGTGTCTGAGGCATGACATGTCTTATTTCGTTATCAAGTGATATTTGTCAAAGAACCTCACGCAAGGTCCACTTTTTCATCTTTAGAGACGCACGGCTGATTATAGAAAAAACATCGATAATGTAATAAATCCTTTGGTGTCGTCGCATCATTTATTGCTGCTGGTCTTCATCTCCATGGAACCCAACCTCAACCTCTGATTAATTACACATATTGCTGTATGCTTATTAAAAGAGAACAGGCGTTGCTGTATTATTCTAGTTCTGTATGTGTGATGGCGCTAAGGGAAAAAGTCCCATTAGAGTAATGCTAGCACAGAGCGCAAATGGTTTAATTAAAACAAAATAAAAAAATTTTCGGTTTCATTAGCTCATTTGCAGAGACAGCGTCCTTGCAGTGGTCACGAACCCTGTCGCTGGAGATCGTCCCAATTTGCAAGCCAAATCGAACATGCCTTATGCAGCTAAGCAGCAAGTGGTGTAACTAAAACCCTAAATGTGTTGCTTAGATATTCTCTAAGTTGGATGTGATTTCATAGCTAGGACAAAATCCTAACAGAGGTTATGGGCTGTTAAGTAAAAAGTCCCAGGTCAATTTGACAATTACATTTATTTACACCTTATGATTGTCATACGATAGCAGTTTTATTTACACCTTATTATTTGTCCTAATTAAAAAAAAAAAAAAGGTTTGAAGTTTTTGGGAACTCCACAGCAACCCTGATTCAAGAGAAAGAAATGTGTTCCACATTCGTTATTTTCCAATAACGGCCTGTTCCAAAGTGGTTTATTCCACTTTTCCCACAGAAATGAGTTAACAATTACAGCTGTTTATTTAATCAAGGAATAACAAGGAATTTTCTTTAAAGCAAAAAAATGAAAAATTAAAGTTCCGTTAATGTTATGGAACATCCTGCTACTATTTTCACTTCCATTTAGCAGCTATCAACGTTCCTTCTTTCACCAGGATTTCTTTTTGGTCTTTCTTATAACGTTAATAATAATATTAAAAATAAATATAAAAAAGCCTGCAAAAAACAAACAAAAAAAACCCTTAATTGCTTTAAATGTGACTATAACAAAAGACTCCTTTCATAAACTTTTAAAAACGTCTCCCGGCATCAACATACGTCAACAGCATTCATTGTATAAAAGTTGTGCTATCAGAATGAGACCATGAGTTAAAACATTGTAGGTGGAACCACGGTCTGAACTGCGTTGGTATAGAAAACTAATCAACAATCTTGGACTAATCAGAATAGATTTTTCAAGAACGTTGTGGTACAAAATCGTTCTGTTAAAGATGAGTACGAGATGTGCTAACGTCTAACACGATCACACAGCTACTAAATTCTAATGTTTGCTAGCCTAAGAAAAAAGCTCAGTTGGCCATTTTAGCCTTAGTTATGGCTCATGACAATTTAGGAGCCAAGATCTCCAGGAAATCGTTTAGTGACCACTGCCGCGGGAATAAGTGCTCTTTATTTTCTCTCAACTGGAATTCAACTGGATTCTTGGTCTAATCTCGTTAACCACTTCGTTTCTTGCTGTAGTACTGGGGTAGGAGGGAATCAGGGAGGTAGTCCAATTGGTGGTCCGATTTCATCAAGAGACCATGCACTACACAGGGTTCATTAAGGCATATATACAGCACATGAATCATACACTTTTATACAAAGACTATGTACTACTGACATCTTTATATGTATACGGTATAAAAAGAAAAAAAAAACATGGTCTAAACACAGGTCTACTTTATTCACACGTTTCCACACACATCTACACATTCCAGCCTTTCATATTTACTGTAAACAAATGAGAGACCAAAAAGCAAAGGTATAAAAAAAAAAGAGAAGTGAAATGAAGAAGACGAACGGAATTGCATCCCTGCTTGGTCTTGCAGCAAGGCACTGCAGAAATCTGTCCCATGTGATGAACCAGTCGGGACGAATCGCTACGGAGCACCAGCACGTACACACATCAAGAAGAGAAGAAGACTAAAGTCTTTGAGATCTTGGTCCACTGTAGATCAGTTCTAATAGTTTAAGGCAAGAGCAAGGACAAGCACATGAACAACCAACAAATTAAACAAACAGTCACTTCTTGTCATGGTGCTTTTTTTATACACCCTTAAATTTAAGGCCTTTCATGTGAAACATGACGTCACGTCATCCTCGTACTGTAGAAGTTCCTCGAAACGTGAGGACTGATTGTCCAATTGCGGGTAGCTTCAGAGGGAAGACATCTTGGTCCCTTCTTTCGTCAAGCATCTTCATGTTCATGGCCATCTATGAGTGACCGTGAGAGGAAGTGCAGGATAGATCGTTCCTGATAATCTCGTTAACTGTAGAGACAAAAAAAAGAAGCATTTTAAATTTCAAGCAAAATGTCCAATTCATTCATCAACTATGAATTAGATATTGAGGTTGATCCCTTGCTATGCTGAAAACTACACCTAAAATAACAAAATAAACAAAATATTAAATTTACATTCTACAATGCAAGTGCAGTTTCCTCTCTTTGAGGTTTACTACTAAAAGAGAAATTTAGTGAACAGAGATGCTACAGAGATAGATTCACATTTGACCAGGTGACTTTAAAGGAAAACTGTTTGTTTAAGCTGTAGGGGTATCTATACATCTATAGATAGAATATCTATCTATCTTCTTGTTCCACTTGTCTAATTAGATCTAAGCCCCAATGCAAATCAATACTCTGTCCCTTCTAACTGATCACCTTTATCCTATGCTGAAACATTTCTACCCTGACAGCTACGGTTACATACATTTTTTTGTACTGCTACAGGCCGCAAAGTGCCTAAAGATCCAATTTTAAAATCGCTTATTTATGTAACAACCTCGGCAGCAACCTCATTTCCACTCTCATCTGTTCCAACCACTCAATATTCAGCATCACCAGTATACTAATAACTGGCCTGATCATCTGTCATCATCTGCACCTGTTTCTCACTGGTTTATGCTTTAAGTTTGTTGTTTCTTTTAGAATCGAATGATTCATAGGTCACTGTGTGGCTTAACAAACAAAATACATTCTTCTGAAAGGCTCGAGTGAGCACTGGGCTGGCTTGTGCACCCGCACATTTCCCACACTTTCATCCAGACTTATCCTTATCTCTGTGTTCTTTGGCTGGACTTGAGGAAGTGACTACACAGAGTGGCTGAGTGACCCTTAAAGGCTCCTGATGACCCCTGAGATCACAGCGACCTCTAAAAGCTGTTTAATGACACACCAACACCAAGAGTAGATGAAGCACAGGAAGATCTGGCTGTGGTCCATACCACAGAATCAGGGCGGATTATAACTCACGCCTTTATGATCACAGAGCACCATCGGCTTATTGCCTTATCAGCTCCTCCAGCAATGGTATACACACGTGTGCGCACACACACACACACACACACACACACACACACACACACACACACACACACACACACACACACACACATACTGTAGACACACTAACGCCCAGATCTCGTTTTCCTACATGAGGGATTCCCAGTGGAAAAGTGCAGGCTGAGCCAACACCACTGGCTGTTTGTGCCTGCCACAGCTCGCAGCAAAACAGGCATTAACATGCTGAAACCATGTTCTTCATTGTAAACACTAGCAAAAAAACATAAAACCACAAACCAGGATCTCAATTATGTGATCAATCTTTAATGTCTATACTTAAAAAAAACCTCTGATAAAAAAAACAAAAAAAACAAAGCAGAGTGGAAGGAGAGTTAAAAGAAATCACACTAAATGTAAAACAAAAGTTTTTCTTGCAAAGGAAGAGTGCTTGCTTCCTTTTCATTCTTGTCAGTCGCGGTAACGGTCGGGTTTTCTCCGAAATCTTTCACACCTACACAGCAACCACAACATTGCGCTGTTTTGCTTTATCAACTAATACTTTCCATTTCCAAGCCATCAGCTTTTCCACTGCAAAAAAAAAAAAAAGGCAAGAGCTGGAAAAAAAACACTGATTTATGCCAGCAAACATGTCCAGAGGCTTTTAATCACTCTTTTGACGTTCAAAAAGCCACCGAAACAGGATGCTGTAAACTGTTAAACCTCAACGCTATACCTGTACCTATGTGTGGCTAATTATAGCGTTCTATTAATATGATCTGCCAGACTGCTTATTAATATGATCAACAAGTGCAACAAAAAAAGATGGTAAAGATCAGTTAATTGTTTGTGATGGTGAAAAAAAAAAAAACGCATTTTGGATGTTGAGGTGTAGGATAGTCTCCAGGGCTTGAGCCCACCTGATGCAATGCATTGTAAGGTTGCCTGGAATTTTAAAAGAAACTAGAGGTTATGGTAGGCTTTAAACAAATATAGGATAGGTATTCAGTATGCCTGAACTATTGGAGTGTGACTACTTGCAAGTAGGTCATGACTGTACACAAAATAATCCAGGAAGTGAAGTGTGGGGGAGAATATACAATGCTACCACTACCACGTTACACAGTGGGAATAGTATTCTTAGAAATGAGTAAAGTAAAAATAGTAATGTTAAACAGTACTACACGATAAGCTGAAATTAGTCTTTTATGAAGGTTTGGTTAATTAACATAGCATAAATATCATATTTTAAAATAAAGTAGTGAAAAATTTGAACATGCATTGTGATTCAAGGGCTGTTCAAGTCAAACCATGACTTTGTTATTGTGCAGAATAAACAAACAAACACAGTTATGAAACTAAAAACTCTCCATTCATTCATTCATTCATTCATTTTCTATACCGCTTAATCCTGTGTTCAGGGTCGCGGGGGACCTGGAGCCTATCCCAGGAGACTTCAGGCACTAGGCGGGGTACACCCTGGACAGGGTGCCAATCCATCGCAGGGCACACACACATACACACACTCACACACCCAATCACACACTACGGGCAATTTAGGAACGCCAATTAGCCTAACCTGCATATCTTTGGACTGTGGAAGGAAACCGGAGTACCCGGAGGAAACCCACCAAGCACGGGGAGAACATGCAAACTCCATGCACACAGAGACGGGAATCGAGCCTGGCCGGGGAATCGAACCCAGACCCTGGAGGTGCAAGGCGACAGTGCTAACCACTACACCACCGCGCCGCCAAAAACTCTCCATATATCTCTATATAATCTCTCTATACAATTTCATTGGGCTTGGACAATATCACATATATTTATCTTTTTTGTGTGTGTGTCACTCTGATACCAAGCAGATCTGCACATTATTATATTTTAAAGCTGTTAGACTATAACCCAAATCAGCAATCACACCAACAACCCACCAAAACAAGCAAACAAGCAAGCATGGCTGGTTTCAGACAGACTGTTTCTAAGTGTGACAGAACACAGAAGGTGCTTTATTAAAACATGCATCATCCCTGCAGTGCCCCAGCCTGTAATCCTGGCACTGCCAGCACACACGTGCATATAGGGAGGGCAGCCAAACCATCCCTCCTGATTTTCCTTTTGGGTGTGGTGCTGTTTCAGGTATCTTTAAATCTCATTCCCCGTACAGGGATCAGGGACTGGCAACTGACGTTTGCTGGGCTAAAAATACACCACAGGAATTCCGGCTTTGTTCACTTTCAGCAAGCTGACATGTTTTTTTTTTCTTTGATATGACACTGTTTTCCTGTCAATAATGATGTGAAGCTGTTTCACGCGCTTTCCGTTATAGCTTATTCATCCGTTGGGTATGCAAGCTTTCAAAAAAGTAGTGGAAAAAAATGCTGATAACAAAACCACAAGCTGTTAGGGAATTGCTCCTTTTCTATCTTACGTTGTGTCCTAATTATAAAATAAGTTCTTATATCCTATAACAAAGCTAACGTTACCAAGTTTTAAGCAATATCAACAAACATGCCACTCCCACAAATATAGATACTTCCATGGATAGTTAGTTATGGTACATTATACCTAAGAAACAGTCATGGTTGTATTTGTAGTAGTAGTAATTTAGCTAGCTTAGTCAAATTTACTAATTGCCACAAAGCTAGCAAGACACTTTAATACAAAGCTAATTTCTGGAGGATGATTTGAGTCACCATTAAAAAGAGGATTAGTGTCACCAAAAAAAAAAGCTTAGTTCTGCCTTTTTTTTTCAGAATCTTGAATTTAGTTTCCTTTAAACTAAAGTCAGAATTTTAAGATCAAAGTCAGAATTCTGAGTTCAAATTAAGAATTCTGAAAGAAAAAAAATCTAATCTTGAGGGGGGAAAAAAAATCTGAATTCTTAAAAAAAGAGTAAAATTCTTAGAAAAAAGTCAAAATTCTGAGAGAAAAGTCAAATTCTAAGAAAGCATAATTATGAGAGAAATAAAAAAGTCAAATTCTGAGAAATGTCAAATTCTGAGGAAAATTGCCAGAATTTTGAGAGAAAAAGTCAAATTCTGAGAAAGATGTAAAATTCTAAGAAAAAAAGGTCAAATTCTGAGAAAAAAGGCAGAATTCTGAGAAAAAAAAGTCAACCTTTCAGGAAAAATGAAATCTGAATTCTGAGTTTAAAATCAGAATTTTGAGAGAAAAAGTCAAATTATTATGCAAATTGGATGTAAGTGTCAAAAACTAAATATTTAATGTTTAAATTAAACTCATGGATGGTATTGTGTCTCAGGGCTCTTTGTATCACTGAAATGAATCTCAGACACGTGTGATAATTAGTTTTGCCAGATAAGCCTAATTAAAGGAAAAGTACTGAAGAAGGTTGTTCCACATTATTGAGCAGGCCACAGGTTTCAAGCAATATGGGAAAGAAAAAGAATCTCTCTGCTGCCAAAGGGGTGGGCGATATAACCAAAATCTTCTATCACGGTAGAAACAATTTTCTACCTCGATAACGATATATACAGTATCACAATATAGCAATTTGTATCTGAAAATGCATAAATAAAAATTCAAACACAAAGAAACTGTTTTACATAATGTAATTTAATTTAAATTTTGCCATATTCGTTTGGATGCTTGGATTCCAGATGATAGAAAAGGTTTGATGTGTTTCCACCACTTGTTAAAACAGTGCACTTGCGTACCTTACAAATCACGTTCATCTCATTCGCATCACTTTTCTTATACCCAAACCAATTCCACACCACAGACCACTCACTGCTGCTGCACTGTCTTCTTCCATTGTCGAAGTGTATGTGAAGCCAAAACATCAAAAGTGGGACGAAACCGTGGCACCCGATTGAACCAAATATCTGAGCGGCCCAGTGGACAGCGCAGCACGACTATCTGGTTAGCGCAGAGATGATCTGGTTTATTCGCGCAGCCCAGTGGATTGCGCAGCGTGGACCAACATGAGCAGCGCCGCTCGAATTACAAACCTGCACGACCCACTGTTTTTTATTTAAAAACATTTTACTTAAAATGTCAGGACTGTTTAATATTGTTTCCACCTTGACTGGTTAGTACGTGCGCATCCCAGCAGGGTAAAATGTATTTTGATGGTCAGCGCGGTCTATTTCTATCAGCGTCGTGCAGGTTTGTGATTCTAGCAGTGCTGCTCAAGCTGGTCCGCGCTGCGCGATCCAACGGGTCTGGATAATTGGTCTGCTCACGCCGGCTCAATCGGGTGCCACAGTTTCGTCCCACTTTAGATGTGTTTGGCTTCCCATAGAAGTGAATGTGTATTGCGTGGTTACATAATGCAATGTCACGTGATCTCAACCGCGATTAAGACGATCTTAATCTCTTAACCAAAATCTCTATCGGTTGACAAATTTCTACCGGTTAACCGTGTATACCGGTATATCGGCCACCCCTAGCTGCGACGTCAACAAGAAGGTGCTGGAGTCATGTTTTGGACCGGAATCATGAGGAGAGAGCTGGTAGGCCGCTTTAGGGTCCCTAAACGTTTGAAAATGACCTCGGCAAAGTATATTGACTGATCACTTTCTTCCATGGTACAAAAAGAAGAACCGTGCCTTCCGTAACAAAATCATCTTCATGCACGACAATGCACCATCTCCTGCTGCAAAGAATACCTCTGTGTCATTGGCTGCTATGGGAATAAAAGATGAGAAACTCATGGTGAGGCCACCGTCCTCCCCTGACCTCAAACCCATTGAAAACCTTTGGAGCATCCTCAAGCAAAAGATCTATGAGGGTGGGAGGCAGTTCGCATCAAAACAGCAGCTCTGGGAGGCTATTCCGACATCCTGCAAAGAAATTCAAGCAGAAACTGTCCAAAAACTCACAAGTTAAATGGATGCAAGACTTGTGAAGGTGATATCAAAGAAGGGGTCCTATGTTAAGATGTAACATGCCCTGTTAGGATGTTTTTGATTGAAATAGATTTGATTTCTTTAAATATGACCTCCTAATGCTGCAATTTCAACAAAAGACCATTTTCAGTTCTTTACAACCTATAAAATGTTTTAACTCTGTTGAGAATAATAATTTGGAACAGTGCATTTTCAGTTTTTTTTTAAATATAAATATTGTTATCATTAGGAGGATTGTTCAATAAAATTAAAATTATATCCTAATGGTTGATGACTTGAAAATTATACTGACTGTCATTTGCATTGACTAATTATGAAAATCAGGGAAAGATATCATTTGCGTAATAATTTGGAACATGGTGTACTATGGATACAAAGTTTTCACAACTGAATATTATATTATGTTATAGCTTATCCTACCGTTTTTCCAGCATCATAACACTGACAATTTCTATCATAATCAAGCATGATGAGTACTGCTGTATTAGCTGTTATCTGGATACTGTATATTGAAGTTCTACTCAGGGACCTATTGTGCACTTTAATGTACATTAATCCCTAGAAAACAAAGAGGGGGGAATTACTAAAGTAAGTTGAACTGAGATTCTGATATGAGCGAGAGGTAAGAGCAGGGAGCCTGTGGCTTGGTTTGAGATGAATGGCCATCACACCTTGGAAAATCCTTGAGTATGAAAACTGATACTGCCATGATGAGCATGAGGGGAAAATAATTCCGAACCAGCTTTTTCAATCAAATGTGATGAGTTCAGCAGCTAAGATGCAACTTTGTTCAATATTTTTGCATGGTTTACAATTAACAAAAGATAATGCATTTGTTGAAATTTGCTAAAAAAAAAAAAAAAAAAAAAAAGATACGTTGAGTGATGATGCTATCGCCCCCTTTTATATCTACTGAATATCAACTGAAATTCAACAACATGTTTGTGGCATAATTGCGAGATCACAATATCCCGCTCTGAAATTGTATATGTTCAATAGGGCGGCTTTCACAGAAATGCTCTAACCTTGTTTAAACCGCCCGTGAAATTGATTTGGCAAAGGAAGCTTAACTCTGAATTTGATGCTGTAGGAGAAGGGCAATTGAATTTCCTGCTACATATTACTTATTGTTTCCCCACAATATCAAATCTGCTCTCGCTTTCAGCCGAAACGCTAATGGGCCATTCGCAGCCTCCCACGCGCGGAGCCGCGCCAGCGATGGAGCTAGCATGCCAAGCTCCTGGCTTAACCCCATACAGAAAGACATTAGAGGGGTTAAGAAACAGTACAAATACACACATGATGAAAAATTCCACTGGATCTGTCATTAGTCAGTTCAAGTTATAAATAAATAATGACAATAATAAAAAAGTATATGGTTAGCATGTCCCGTCAAGAAAAACGACTGATTCGAAAAGCCTGCACTGGCCATGTGGAAGCATTCAGCTCAGAGGCTGACAGCAGGGGGACAGACAGAAGGAGGGAGAGTTTGTTTTAAAATGGCTTTGAATAAACTCTGGTGTGTTATTCACCAGACCCTGGCAGCAGCTGCCGAAACCTTTCAAATCCCCACCGTGTCCCAGAAAGAGAGAAAGAGAGGTTAAAGGAGTTTCTCCAGACTACCTGTGTACTTTTTGATAGTGGAGAGGCCAAAGCAACTCCTATCCTTGGAATAAACCTTGCCACCCCAACTCATTCATTTAAGCTCTTTACGGTTATATTCTGTTTAGATTGCAGTTGTATCTCCAAAGCATCTGATAAGAATACTTTTGCTTATACCACTGTGTTCCTGTTTTCAAAATGAATATATTTAAAGTTTAGTCAATTTGATCCTAATGAGCATCCAAAGGGGATGCTGGCAAGTCTCCTTAAGATGATATGAGGAAGAAACCTTGAAAAGAAAAAAGAGAACTCATACTTCTTTGTTATTTTTTGGTGTTCATTGCTTTCACTTGGACTCTGACGCTGATTTAGCTTCAACCCTCTAAAGTCACTTAAGTCTTAATTAGATCTCAGCTAGTCCTGGAGTTTGACTTCAACTAACAATAACTCACCCTACAGTATCTACAGTATCCATTTTTTACTTGAATGTTCAGGAATATAAATATGGCTGACTCTAATAAATATAAAGCATATTAATATATACATTGAAATATTTTTAATGAACTAAATCACATCATCAACTTCAACTTCTTGGCTGACTGCATTAGCAGGTCGGGAGGTATGACTTAAAGTCCCATGCCACCTCTTTAGAGGGAAATGCATTTAAAATAGTTGTACTACTGACAGGTGGTCTCGAAAAATAATATTTTACTCACAAACTATATTTGTATCAAAGCTGCGAAACTACACATTGCTGCAAATTCCACTGAAATAAATAGAATTTTACTTGTAATAGCAAGTGCCTGGGCCTTTACTGAGCCCCCTCCCTCCTTTGTGACTCAATGCCCTTCACACACACACACACACACACACACACACACACACACACACACACACACACACACACACACACACACACACACACACACACACACACACACACCTAATTCACTCTTACAGATCTTCATCTGCTGCAGGCACAGCAGATAAAGCGATGAGCTTTGGCACTCCACCTGTTTGATAGAGGTTGATGATGAAGTGTGAGCGCTGAGGCTCCCTCGAGCATGATCAATTACAACAGTTGCCAGGGTGAGCGAGGAACCCCAGGGGATACACGAGTCTACTCGACCCAGACAAGACAGAAAGAAAAACAAACCTCCACGCAACACATGCTGCCAATGTGACTCTCTGCCTACGCGGAACCAGAAAGTAACGGTCGCCAAAATTAGACGGTTAATCTAACAACACTGGCTGTTTACATTGGCTCTGTTTAAGAAAGGCCCCTTTTCACTTTGATCCACCAATCCTTAGTATGTCTCCCTGCAGCGCTCGTCTTCCCCTCCCTCTCCTCTCATCTCTCTGCTATCTTCCTCTTCTCCTGCAATCACTTCCTTTCTGACTCGAGGGAGGCCAGGGTGTATGTGTCGGGCGGTGTCCCCTAGGGTGGCGTATGTGTGTGTGTGGAAGGGGTGTTTACATGGTTAGGCCTGCTCTCCTGTGCCCTAATCAGAGATGTGCAGAAATTATTTACTATTTGCTCAGCTGCACACACACACTCTCATACACACACACTCATTTCACTGAACATTTTGCACAACAAGGAGTCGGCAAATGCACAAACCATGACTACCTTTCATTCCTCGCTGGCCTATTACATCATCACGAGGCACGGTGCAACACCGCAACGAAGCCGTACCGTGAGCGCAGATGTTTTAACCCCAATAAAAAGTGCACGGCTTTTTAAAGAGCAATGTGTTACGAATAAAAAAAAACAAAAAAACACACGCCTGCATTTCCACATGCGCTGGTTCTTGAGAAAAGCTCGCCAGCCATCTGATAAGCATTGTTTGACAAACGCGACCTGGCGAGCCAAGCTGAGAAAAGAAGTTCGTCATCTGACATTCAGATAGAGCAAGGAAAGCAGGAGCATATTGAAGCAATCACGGTTGCGTTTAATAGGAGTTATAACATCAGGATTTGTATGCTGCTTCTTTAAATCACCTGTCGCCTGTCAGCCTTGGTGTCAGATTTTACTCCTATGTATAGAAAAAACATATTGTATATGCTGCAAATATGTGGTCCTTATAGTGTGCAAAAAGATTACATCAACGTAGGCTTTATTGGACTCTATTGTCCTTCATAGGGAGAGTGCAAAGCTTTTTTCCTGACCATCTCTTTCATTCCTTTTCATTTTATTTTATCATGTCTGATCAGTGAGAATCCGTGAGTTCCCCTCCTTAGGTGGTGTCATTACCGCGCTCTCAGGTTATGGAGCTGAAACTGAGATCTCAGTACAGTTAACCCATAATACTGTTCACTATTTCAGCACCTTCCTTTTTTTTATTTCATCACAATACAACTGGCCGTTCCTACTGGCTAGAAAATCATCCAGAATCTGTCCATATTAAATGGTTGGAATATTTGAAATCCATCTGTAGTGTTTCCCCGTTCATGTGCTGGCTTTTCCACTTCACTCGCCCCCCCCCCCCCCTTTTTTAAGGAATTCTTTAAATGCTTCTACGGCTCCTACATCTGGATGCTCTGAAATACCCATTAAGCAATATACAACGATCAGAATCCACTAGGGTCTACTGAGCATCCCCTCCAACTCTTCCACACACACACATACTCACACACTATGCATGCTGAGATGAAAACTTACCCAGCACAGACATATTCATAACTCATGAAGAAGACAACAGACACAGGTTTATCACGTCCAAACACATGCAGCATGGACGCGGCGTGCATAAATCACAACCTCGCGTTCGGCAATGCGATTTCATCACCGGTAGGTTTTATATCGCTTTACTATCGGGGTATGAGCGTCTTAGCAGAGCTGAGGAGTGTGATTCCAGTAAAAGTCCTGCAGGTTTAACATAAACACCGATGATAAGCCTCGATGCACACAATGTCCCCCAGGGGGCCCGTTTTCCTGAAACGACATGCTTAAACTATTCCATGAAGAGGAAGATGGAGGATTGGGAATGACCACTGGAAACTGAGTAGGCTGATACTGAGGATCTGGATAGTGACCCTATGATGCTGACTTCGTCTTCAGTTTATTCACCTTTTGTTTATTTAATTGAGACTGATCGACTATTGTAGTTTGAGGAATAAAACTCTTCGGGACGTGCTGTTGTGGGAATGGCAATGCAGTATGATCTTGCCAATATGTTTTATTCCTCTTATACTATAGACTCACTCGCTTGTTCTCTATACTACTTATCCTATACAAAGTCAATGGAGGAGGGAGGGGGGGGGTGTCTGGGGGCTGGAACCTCCAGTACTAGGAACACACTCACTACGGGCAATTAAGAAATGCTAATTAGCCTACTCTGCGTGTCTTTGGACTGTGGGAGGAAACCAGATTATCTAGAGGAAACCCATCAAGCAAGGGGGGGACCTGCAAACTTCATGCACACAGACCCATGGCGAGAATCGAACCCCTGGCCCTGGAGGTATGAGGCCACAGTGCTAACCACTACACCACATAAACAGCAATAGTTTGTTCGAATCTATTGAAAGTTACATCTAATATAGTGCGTCAATTATCGCACCAATCAGTCCCTTTGTCAAATTTTTGCTGTTTATTTTTTTTTTGCCTCTATCATGCATGTAGCACTATACCACTAAACTTTCACAAAAATTAATAAATTAACCAAATAATAGGACAAGCATGAAAATTGCAACATTTTAAATTCCTCCTCGTGTTTTCGTCTCGCTCGTAAAGATCTCTGTTCTGTCTGCAGTCACACTAGGAATAATCCAGCTTCTAAGAAATCCTTATTTACTGAGTTATTAGTTACGTAAGTGGAAACGAGATGAAGTGCAACATATGTGCAGTGGACACTTTTATGAGTCTAAGGCCTGAATGGGATTTGAAACACGACGTGATTCATGAGGGAGCCAGAATACGTTAAATGAGTGCTGTTAGAAGCCACCGAACTGAAGCGCGCTAACTTTATCTAGCGAAAAAAGGTGTGTGTGTGCGTTCTGCGTGTTACTTAGTAGGACACGCCAAGCTACTGTAAAGTGGTGATTTTGTGTGGTGTGATGTGATTTACAGTCAGGAAGACTAGCTAAGTAATTAACTTGTGCTGAACAACATTAAACAAACAGCAAGGCCAGCGTTAGACCTTCGTCGTGTCATTTGTCTTGTATACTTTCACAAATATTCAAATTTCACCTGCTATCCAACTTGATTTCATAATTTTTCCATTCATGTGAACATTATCGATCTAAAAGAAGGTGGAAACCCCACTTCCCTTACACAGTTTGAAGCCAAATCTCGGATCCGTCTCTTCCAAACTTTTTCCTATCAGTCTGGCTGTCTTTTTGCATATATATATATATATATATATATGTGTGTGATTAATTGTGTCTGCGTGTCTATGTATTGTCTAGGTGGAGGTGTTCGGGTCTGTGTGTGTGTGCGTGTGAGAGTATGCGGACTTATCAGTGTCTTCTCACTCTATCTGTGAGCTTATGGCCAAGAGCTCTAACTCTTTCATTCTGGTTGAGAGACGATGAGGGAAAGAAAGGCAATAAATTGAGCTGTGAAAATTCCTTCCGCTCTGTTTCGGGCCCCACGTTTACAGATCTCGGTAGGGACGTACTGTGTGTGGTTTGTTCTACTGAAATCAAGAAACAGGCAGCTGTGCAAGCTAGAGGGAAGAAAAGTCCTTTTCATTTATGACGCTTTCTTTCTCTGACTTTCTTCTAGTAGGGTTTTGTGGCGAGGGAGAGAGAGAGAGAGGGAGAGTGAGAGAAGCAAGAAAGGAGGACAGAAGCAAGCCAAGATCAGCAACGGACTCGGCTTCCCTTGGCCCCGCATTCTGCAGGGGCTTCGGCTGTTTACATCCTCCACGACGGCATAATTTCTCTCTGAAATTATAAACAGGAAATATGATTGAATGTGAGTTTTGAACGGTTCAAGATTGAACTCTTAAGCAATGTGGCTAGTAATAAATAGGCACAATTACTCAATTCCAAATAACAAATAAAGCTTTCCGTGGTGTGTTGAAGAAACCAACAGGAACTTGAATTTAGGCTGTGGATTCGAGCATGACACGACTTGAGCCAAGCTTTTTTTCCAAGCCACAACTCTCAAAAACTCTCTCTCAGGAGCGTAGAAGTACCAACCCACAAACCTCCACCACATAAAATCACGGCGCATGCGACTCCTGCTTCCTCCCTCTGAGACAGGACTCACCAATCTCTCTTCCATCAAATGGTTTTAGGCATTCGTACTTAATCCTTGGACAGCGTAGTTTAAACATTCCTACATTCGGCTTTTTCAAGCCTGCGATATTTTAACCAGAACACCATGACGACCCTTTCCCCTTTTGAAAAAAAAAAAAGAAAGAAAATCAGGTTTTAATTTTGAGGTTTCCTCATCAGACATGAAGAAAGCCAATTTGTTTAGACAGTGACGTCGTTACGCACCAGACAGATTCCATTGCCGTGACTCGAGCGCAAAGATAATGACGGAGTGGCTGAAACTGGACCACTCTGAGCGAGCCGAATGAGCCGCGCCACAGGAACGAGCCTCGCGCGAGAAGCGAAGGCTATGAAGTCAGACCGAGCATTAGGAGACTGTTAAGCTCATCATGAAGCACTTTAGTACTCGATGACTTCAAAGAACCAGAATCCAAATACCGACGAAGACTTTCACAAAGTAACGTACTGTCGGGTCTAAAAGCGATGTGTCCAATACAAAGTGAACGCAGACTAACACAAGTGAGATTATATAGGTAGCACTTTTTATGAAGTCTTGACATATTTCGAACTTATGTTAAAATCAGGTGGGTTTTGTACATGTACAATGGTAATCATTTGTATAACCATGAGACTCATCGAGTCTTGTAACACTTTAGGGTTCAGAACTAATACTGACTTGTTCCTAATTACAAATTAATTTTAATCTTTATTAAGAATTATTCATTACAACATTCTGCGCGGAATAAAACACAGATATTCCCATTTTTTTGGCCGTGGTAGGACCTCTGGTCAACATTTACTGTACATGCACATTCACACGCCAGTTAGCCTATCTGCCTGTCCTTGGTCTGTGGGAAGAAACCAGAGAATCTGGATGAAACCCACCAAGCATAGGGAGAACATCCAGACTCTCCATCCACCCACGGACCCTGGAGGTGCAAGGCGACAGTGCTTACTACTAAGCCACCGTGTCACCATACAATAAATTGCTATAGATCTTTTGCACATGACAGTCTGAAAATCTGGAAATTGTTCCACCTACTTCTGGATAGCAAATAGGATAGCAAAGTGCTAAATTCCGCAGCACTCACTTACTATACCGCTTTATCCCATATTCAGGATCGCGGGGACCTGGAGACTTAGGGCACAAGGCGGGATACACCCTGGACAGGGTGCCACTCCATCACAGGGCACACACACATACCCTCTCATTCACACACTACAGGCGAACACCAATTAGCCTAAGCTGCATGTCTTTGGACTGTGGGAGGAAATCGGATTACCCAGAGGAAACCCACCAATCACGGGGAGAACATGCAAACATGCACACAGAGACGGGAATCGAGCCTGCCCGGGAATCGAACCCAGACCCTGGAGGTGGAAGGTGACAGTGCTAACCACTACACCACCGTGCTGCCACTTTCAGTACCAGTCATGGAAAAAACATCTTATTATGTCATATATAATATTATGTCATTTTAAGCAACATGTTGTGTCTCAAAGTTGTTCCGAATCGCCTCTGAACTGTCCATTGTTGTTTGGTGCTAGAAAGCTAACTAGATTCTTCCACAAGGTTCTAACTCCTGATCAAAGGCACTTCTTGGTGTGTAAAACAAGGAAACACAGAGCACTAGCTTTCCATTTTGCACTATTTGGAATTGAACGCCAGAACAGTTATTTAGTTATTAATTAGAAAGCTGGAAATGTCAGTATTAGTTAACTTATTAGTATTAGTTAACTGTACATCATTTTATGAAACTTAAACATAACAAATTCCATAAGCACCGTCTCATTTGCAACAAACGCACTGAATAAGGACTGAACGTTATCGCTAGCAAACAACACAGAATCACATATTTGCACACAAGTTTGACAGATCAAAATAATTAATATCCTTATTACCTGCTCCATCCACTTTAACACAGTGTTAAATCAGTGAACACAATGAAAATAGTCAGTAAAACAGAAGCTATCAATTGCTAGGTTACTCTTGTATTGTCCTCTGGTGTAACGAAGCATTAGGTAATCCAGTGGATAATCAGGTAACCATCAAGTAATATTTCACTTTTTGGGTTCCAAAAGACATAATTATTAACGAAAATATATACATAGTAGCCTAATGTCGGTTAACGGTGCTTCTGCCAGGCATTGTTGTGACCCTCATCTTGATAGTAATGTTGATGTGAAAGGGTTATAGGGTAATAGGAATAGCATTAATTTCTTTTACACATGTATCTTTTGTGACACATTAAAGAGCCGCAAAAGTTTTGTTTCATAAGTGAAAAAGAAGTAGAACCCAGACATTTGGAGCCTGGTGTGTCTGATTAAAATGCATTGTGGAGTAAATGGTGCAGTCTAGATTTACAATCCATTAATTATATTGATCATAATCTGATCAATAAATAAAGATCAATTACACTTCTGCAAAGTCTGGAAGCTCCTTAAGACACTAAACTCCAACCAGCTAATATTTTCATACTGTATTTACCCAAGCTTTATGCTATAAAAAGGGTGTGAATGAGTGTATTTGCTTCATTTCCTGTCTCTGAGATGAGCGTTAGCAAAAGAGAAATGAATCAGGTCATAAATTGTGGCGTGTTTGCCCGTGGCTGATAATAACAAAAGCAGACGTCTGAGGAAATTTAACTTAAAGCACTATTGGGTTCATATGTTTATTGGATTGGATTTATATTTCCAATGATGGAAATCACCACGACAAATCCCAAAATGTTCTGGACTTGACAGTCTGGTTGCCTTCCTAGCACTCTATCCAACCCCAAAAGCCCTCTGCGGCCACAGCTTTGGTCTTCGGTAATCGCTGGAAAAAATAACGTAGGTTCCCAACGGTTCGCTCATCTTTTAGATTCGTAATCTGCAAACATTACAATTACAAGCATGTCCTCTCTGCTAATGAATAATGAAGAAAACCCTCACCCTCATGTTTTACCTATCGATAAAGGCTGAGGGCACTTCACCAGAAAGCCCCGATTCCTGTTCGATTAACTCCACCCCTTACACCAAGCCACAGAGGTCAAAGTTTGAACGCAGTAAAAGCTGCGATCCTAGCCTCAGGCCGCGTCTCAATCTCCCTACAGACGCTCTAGACCCTGCTATTCCCAAAATGTTTGTGACCTCCACCCCCTTAATGCAAGACGCAACCCCATCCCAAAGCTCTATGCTACAATGTTAGCGACTCAGCGATTTCAGCACGGGACCGGACGCACTCTCAATCATCATTAGAGGTTCGAGTGGAGTCCTGCTGCCCTGGGCTTGCTGCCAGAGCGCGTCAAAGTTTCCATGAGGGAAGCCGCAAATCGGGGAGGGAAGAAGAGGGGGGTCACAGGGATCCTCTGTAATTTAAGACCCCTGCTCCATTAGGAAAAAAAAGAGAGAGAGAGAGAGAGAGGGAGGGAGGGAGTCTACAGAAGTGTACAACTTGGACAGAGAAAGAGTTGAAGAATTGTCAAGTGTACCAGACAAAGATATATGATAGTTAGCGATTGTTCAAAAATAAAAAAAACAATATATTTTGAGATTCGGGCTGGGTTCAGGATGCCAGGTTGAAGGGACACAAAGCAGTTTTTTGATGTCAGTAGAAATTATCCATATCTAATAATCATCATTGAAAGAGAGCATTTGTCAATTTGTGATATTTAGCCGAATACCTGTATATATAATTTGCTACCAAAATTAAAAGCTGCTCAGTCACTTATAGTTATGAGCATGGATTTTATGACATGAACGGGTGGAACGTATTCATGTGAACAGCTGGAGTGAATCCACCGTACTGAATAGTCCCACTCAAAATGCTTGAAACCTAATCAGATCCTGATAACCCAAACGAGAGAACTCTTACACATCCAAAATCATTAGCCACCCACTTTGAAAGATCTAAAACAGTAACACTGTAGACAGTAACTCAACTGACGCGCACACACACACACACACACGCGCACGCACACACACGCACACACACACGAAAGATGCATGATATCACTCCCGTCCCACCAGCATCTCGTCCAGTCTTTTATTGCTTAATTAGGGAAAAACAAAATGAGCCTGATGCAAATCCCATCTTAAACGCCCCTGTTTTTTCAAATGCTTCCCCCCAAATGCCATGTGAGTGCCTTGTACATTGTAAACCACTGTCAGTATGAAAAGGAATGACCCAACTAAAACTGTTATTGGACGCTGCTCAGTTTGGAGACCGCAGGCTGGATTACGCAAGCGCTAGACACAGCAAAAAAAAAAAAAAAAGGAGACGGAGACGCTGCAAAGAAAAAAGAAGTATGTTTTTGATTTCAAGTAGCAGTGAAAAATACTTGCAGTGTCCTCAGTGTCTTGGCATCGGACCGACCAGCCTTCAACACTTGATCGGAGAAGAACTTGTTTATTTGGATGCTTTCAGCAAAGAAGCTACTGCATTTGGCGGAGCAACGTGCTGAACCCAGCAAGAGTTCAGCTAGTGAAAACGGAGAGCGGTGATGATAACGTGTACTTTTGCTCCTGAACATCATGTCCTCTTGTGTAGTTAGCAGCAGTGCTGAGTGGTGGGCAATTTGAAAGGATTTCCACACATATATACACACACACACACACACACACACAGCCTCATATTTCCTCTCTAGTCTCATATCCAGCTGTTGGGAAGCAGACTGATTTCTTCGGGGTTCACTCTTCAGGATGTTTTATGAGCCAGGCAAAGGAGGCCTTCAAAGTGTCCGAACCCTTGCACGAGAGTTGTTTATTTCATTGCTCGGTTCGTTTGAAATGCAGAGAGCGAGCAGATTCCTTCAGAGGATGCAGTTACCACCGCACACTTACCGGGACTCCAGCAGCTGACCACAGACGCTTATTCAAGCATTAGAGCGCGTGAGATGGCGGCCCCGATCGAGCTTTTTTCTTTCTTTCTTTTTTTTTCCCTGGGACGAGAACTGGAGGCCCCCTAGCCAATCGATATGCATTCCTGCAGCTCACTTAGTGCAAGTGTAATCACAGGCCAAATGCATTTCGAAGCACGAGAGCTAAAGTGACCGAAAATGAGGTGCAGGGCGAAACACCGAAAACAAGGTTATGTTTTTTTTTTTTCTTTTTTTTTAAAGGTGGAAATCCGGAATACTTTCACGTCTGGCCAAGCTGCAGGGCAGCTACTGGGTAAAACGATCCAATAACGAGCTTATATAGTGCATTGACCCGAGCTAAAGTTTCAGCTCTATTCGCTTAATACCACCAGAGTTCAGAACACACGAATAAACATGTCCTTTAGCATTACAGACTTAATATGTGATGGAGTTACACTCGATATCCGTGAGGTTATTCGATTTCTTTTGTTTCCTGACACATAAAGGATAACAGCACGGATCTGCCTGACACCAACGAATGATAAATTCTGGCTGAGTGTGAATTGACATGACTTTCAAAATGTCACATCTGACCATGTTTGAAGTCATTAATGGGGCTGATGACAAATAGATGACCTCGGCTGCAACCGTGTTGTTTATTTATGAGCTGAGGATGTGGTGATGACAGATTTAGTGAAGGCTACATTCTAACTCGATTTCTGCTCAGCCCCTAAATACCCCCCACCCACACAGACAGACACACACCTCTAAACTTCCTTTCACTTCTTTCACTATTAGCAAGAAAAGAACATTGCTTATTGAATATCCATATAAACCAATATTATGGTTATTGTCATCATTTTCAATAAATATTTCTTTATAGCTTTTTTAAAAATTATTTTTACCTGATATGTTTGTAATCAGCATTGGATTGTGAAGCATATGAACTGGGGTCCATAATTACATTTTATTTTATTTTTTTTATTTTGTTGCAGTTTTGAAAACCACTACCCACTATTATCAAAGTCATTAAATTTATTATTGATTTTTTCAACTTGAAAAACTTAAAAAGCCTGTTCACTCGAATTCTACTGTATATTAAAGAAAAATGTGTTCTGTTAGAAAAAAAAATTCTGGAATTAAAAAAGAAAGCTCTTTGGCTTTAACGGTTCAAAAAATGTAATACTCATTATGCTTAGAAAATAAAGAAGTTAATGTCTTTTAAAAATGTATTTCAGATTCTATACTAAGGAAACAATGCTGTCTTTATGCTTACATTCAGGCTAGCATGAAATGACCTCATATTTATGTAAAAGCAAGTGGCTGCCGGTAACTGAGTTCGAGGTAGGCAAAGATCTCAGGTAATTAGAAGAGAAATAGTGAGAAATCTCAGGGCCAAACATCCAGTGGCCCGCTGAGTGTTGGCGGGCAAGGTGCCAGGGGGCACCCCAAGGCCCCCTGAGCTCCCTTGATGACGCCAACTCAGTGCTGGAGGGCTCAACGGGGGAGGCTGAGGGAAAACAAGGGGCCATGAATCCAATTCTGGAAAAAAAAAAAAAGTTGGCCTCAGGAAACCCCTACCCATTGTTTTGCTTCCTTCATTAGAGCTCGTGTGAACAGTCTGGGCTTGTGGCGCGTGTGCCTCTGTTTTCACTCGGCCGCTCCCAGCCAGACCCCTGACCCTAGTGTGTTTGGACAGATTGTTTGAAATCCCGCTGTGCTAATTTACTGCTGTCGCGTTAACGGGTGTATTCGTAACTCCCCTATCTACGCACATACACGTGTCTATCCACCTGCAGCTGGTGGGGCCCAAATAAACAGTGTGTAACAGGTTTTAATTTAAGCCACTTTGGGAATGGATATGATTATTGTAAACAACAAATGACCCAGATACAAAGCTCCAGTTTCTTGAGCTTATGAAAATATTAGAATATTTGACAACTATGGAACTCGTTTCATAATAAAATTTGCTATTTGACATGAACCTTGACAAGTGATGTGAAAGATGGAAAAGAGAAAGACAACCGATAGTGCAAAAGACCCAACAAGACAAATGAGCCAAATCAGTAGGCAAAGCACACTGTAAAGCACAATCATAACTTTTCAGCACAATCAGAAATGGAGTTGTCTAAGGTTGTTTTGTAGTTACCCCAGTCTTAGAACCTGTCCCAAGATAACTATAGAGACTCTAGACCAGGGTTCTTGGTTCCTGGAAGGACAGAGGGCACAATATGGTGATTCTTCTACTTAACAGATTCAACTAATCTGCTAGGTTCCGTGGGTGACCTTATGTGCAGGTGAATTACAAACTGTGCTGGATACTGGTCATTGAAGACTGCAGTTTAATATCCCTGTTCTAGGCCCTGCTACTTAACCCTGGTATAAAAATATCACTGAATATAGTAACTCTGTATGAGGTATACAGAATTGTAATTTGTTTTGCTGAAGAGAAAAGACAATTTTTCTCGAACTGGTTGAGGCAACTCTAATTCTAATAACACAAATCAAGTTGTGGGACGTGTGCTATTAATATTTTCTTTTACTATATAAGTATATGGGACAATAAAGCCTTTCTTTTATGGGTCAGTAAACCTAAACAGGTTTACCTCACCAACCCAACCTTTAAGTTTTGTTAGTATCTGGTGTGAAGTTTTGCTCTAAGCTTAAACCTCTTGATCTGTTTCTCCCTTAGCATGAGATGTTCCATGCAAAAGGACAGTGTGCCACATTTCATCCAACTAGATGATAATTTATGATGAAAGGAGCATGGTTTCTGAACCTACCATCATCCAGATATATTTGGTCGAGCTCCTGCGGTTCTTGTTTGATGGTAATAGGCAGTGCAGGGGAGTTGTGTTCGTCTGCTATCAGGGTTGGTGGGCTTCCTCTGGTGTGGGCGGAGCCAAAGGTGCCCAGATAAGGGCTTTCAGCTGCAGCTCCAGGCGTTGAGGGATGGGAGGTAGGAGAGGAAGAGGGACTACTGTTGGGGTAGAGGGGGTGGTATGAGGGACTACCAAGGTGCGGACTACCCTGAGGGTGGTGCATGGCGAGGGAGGAGGGGTCGGGAGAGCTTGGCAGGGCCAGCCCAGGGTGGGTGGATGCTTCTTGCATGGATGCCATACCTCCAGGCATGGTGGAGTGTGTAGGGCTGTTGCTCAGGCACTTAGGAAAGGATACAGGCGACAGGTCATGGAGCTTAGGGCTAGAGCTTGGGGAAGAGCATAGTATTGGGGTGGGGCGAGATGCACAAGGGGCATAGCAGGGCTCAGGGTCATCCAAAGGCATCATGGTAGGCAGTCTCTGCTGGCCGAAGTAGGGATTTGCATGTATGGACATCCGGGACTCATAATCATCAGCTGGCTCTGTCTTTATCATCGGAACTGCAAGAGAAAGGGGGGGGACGGGTAAAGTGAGCAAGACCGTGGACAAGCAAGCAAGTAAGTAAGTAAAGGAAAAAAAACATAAAAGTGAGTAAGAAGGAAAGATGGTGAGTGTGAAAAGGATACCCTATTAAACCAAATCAACTGTTCATAAGGAGAGCTGGAGAAGTCTGTTATTTTAACACAGAACATAAAACAGAAAAGTAGAAACAATGAGTCATCAGGGATAGCTTCACAGCTGGCTCTAATACTGAAATTCTCTTTAGACTGGTTTCCTGCTTTAATGTGCAATTAGAAGGCATATTGAAAGGGAGCAAGCTGCTGCAGGAGTTTTAGATCCCATGGGCTCCATGTTGGATAACCAAATATTGTTCTAAAGCACAAAAAAAGGAAATAAAATGATTTACTTTTGATTAGGTACTTAGAGCTGGTTGAGTGAGTCCACTCAGCATGTGGTTGCTGAAGCTTAGACGAAGGAAAACTAAAGGAAGTCCACCGAGCAGCCACCTTCAGTTAAGATAACCCACTCATTTGTTTCCTCAGTACACTGACTCACTTAAGTAATAGAGGTAATTAATTATAATTATCTTGCATATTTTTGGTTTCAAGGCAAACATACAGTATTCCATATCTCTATCCAGTCTATAAACAAACAAAAAAAACTAAATGTTTTATGTTAACAGTTTATATTCCACATTATAAGACTTTTATATCTAAGAATTTTATCACTAAATTGTTGATTTTTTTCCCCCCAAATGGTCAATGATGGTCACAGCTTGTGAATCTATGTACTGTACAAGGACTAACAAGTCAACTTGTTAGACATCCGTAGAATGAACCCAAGTAAGCGCCTGTCAGATTTCTGACTTTCTTGTTTCTAGGTTGTTAGTTTTTTAACGAAATGGATCTTTCGCACCCGTGATACCCAGCGTGCCATGGATTTACGTCATTGCTGTTCGCTCTAAGTGGCGTGGGAGTGCTGTGGGCATCCCTGGGCACCCATGCCTGGTGCGAGTCAGCTGCTCCCATGATCTCCAGCTCTCCCTAAGCACTTCCTCTAGAGACTACACCTACCAGCACTGGCCGGGCTGTTGTTTGGTGCATCTGGAGTGAGGCTTTTAAGTCACCTTGGGATAAGTATGTTCACCTTTTTAAACGAAGGACTGGTGGACTCAACAACATGCAATACCCTGCAGTCAAAATGTCCATGGCCAAAAAAGAAAATTTAATAATGATTTGAAATGATGACACAGTTTCGTTAAAAACATTAGATTGATGAAAGATACATCTCTGATGCAGTATTCAGTCTAAACGAGTCTGATCAATATCAAATCTGGACATAACCTAGTCTAGGACCAAATGTATTTCAGATCTAATATGGTACAATACCAGCTCTTCCTCTCCATCAGAGAAGACGAGACCCAGACGTACTGCAATGTTCTTTTTATTTCTACTGTTTCTTCAACCTCAACAGAGCCTTAATAATTAAACCTGCACATGAACAAAAATGAAGCACAGATAAGGATCTATTTTTCTCTCACTACACTAACATCATGTACTGTAGTTCTTCCTCCAGTTCTAGTTCCAGTTTCTCTCCTACTGTACATCTTAGGGATCTCTTTATATCTCCATATGACTTCTTTAAAAATCATCGGGCCCGGAGTGGATGTTTACAAACGGTGACTTCTCTCTTGTGGACACAAAGTACAGAGGGACTCCAGCACTGCTTCTGTAATATCTTGTATTGCAACCATTCATGATTTAAAGTTACATCCTTTTTACTGTCGGTAATGCTGTTGGACAGTAACATTACAATTGTAATTGTAATTGTATATGAAATTATAAATATGAAAAGAGTCAAAGACTCTAAGATGTCATTCAGTCACTGTTAGCATTAAGTACAGCACAGTGGTGTCCAGTTCATACTGTATGTGAAAATGATTCCTTGTATTCCCAATTCACAATTTGAGTCCTTGAATATGTCCGTGCCATCAGGGAAGAAAATCTCCATAGATGTGATAACGTGGTCATTCAGTACATACATTCAGGTCGTCGGCTAGATATTCATGTGTAATTAGTGTTAGATGTGTGAAAACTCCTCGTTCCCTATTTAAAAAAATTTAATAAATTAATAGTGTATACAGTGTACAAAACACTATTATATGTACCCATCAGTATGCATCTACAAACTGTAACCAACATACTTTTGCAGTCTCACAGTTTTTTAGTTTGAGACAGAAGGAAAGGACGAAGGAGTCTCCGTATGACACAGGTGACTCTTAATTACGTCACGAGGGCCTAGTAATAATTACAAGCCCCCTGGCAAGAGCAATCTGGCGATCAATATGGACCAGTTGGTTGTGTCTGTCACCGGCCCGAACCCATGCCAACTCCTGCCCTGCCAGCGCTAGTTCCAGTTCCACACAATCACGACAAACAGCATGCTCCCTCAAACCTGGCAAACTATCAGTCCCTAAACTTGGACAGCCACTTCTCATGGCTTGTACAGGACAGAACGTCTCGATTTCTGAAGACTGTCAAGGTGAAATAAAGGAGACACCTCAAAAATCATTTACTTTTTTAATGCATACCAAGTGTCGGAGAAATGTCTGTCTTGCAGTCCTTTGTGAATACACAAAGAAGACACTGTATGCATGAGACGGTCAGTTGGTCCTGGAAAATGGACACGTTATGTGTGTGGTGAGTGTTGTGCCACACAGAGTGTTGGTTTTTATGGTGCTTAGTCATGTTTTGGTTGCTGGACAAAGCCACAACTGGCTGAAACATCTAAAGAGTTACACAACGAGAGGTCAACAAGCTTTCATTGACATGTCTTGTGTTTTGTTTTAAACTCTGTTTTCTCACTGCTTGTACAGACGTCCCATTGATGTCTAAGGGAATTGAAAGTTAATGTAATATGTATGTGTGTGTGTGCGTGCACAAGTACGTGTGTGTAGGTGAAAATAAAAATTACATTCTGTTTCTGCTTTATTACTATTTCTATTTATTCTTGCTGAGTTGTTCATTTTCTAAAATTAATGCATTTATTTTCTAAATAAATAAATAGTCTATCTATCTATCTATCTATCTATCTATCTATCTATCTATCTATCTATCTATCTATCTATCTATCTATCCATCCATCCATCCATCCATCCATCCATCCATCCATCTATCTATCTATTGTATTGATTCTTGCTCAATGTTGTTCCTTTTATAAAAATTTTTTTTTATAATAAATTTATCCACGCTAAATAAATAATAAATGAATGAATAAATAAATAAATAAAAAAATTTCAGACCCCTTCTCCCCGAAATTTTTTGATACATATTTTAAAGATTTATTTCATGTATAATTGTCTAAAGAATATATTTTTTTATTTTTTAGTAATTTCCAAAAGTCTGTCAAATTTAGCAGAATTGTATAATTAAAAAAATATAATAAACAAAACAAACAAACAAACAAAAACCCTTTCCAATTTACTAGCTTAAAAAAAAAAAAAAAAAAAATAATAATAATAATAATAATAATAAAAAAAAAAGGTCTGTAAATCATGAACTGTGCAATGCAGTAAAAGAACCTTATTGTCTGGAAACTTTAACCGTCATTGAATTTGATGTTCCAAATGTTCCGAAATTTCTACACTTTCAGTCCCATGCTTTGCCAAACGTCCTCCACGACTGCACAAACCCATTCTGTTCCTCTCAAAATGACCTCAACATCATCTCTGTCTTTTATATTTGACTAATAAAAGCTATTTTTGGAGCCTAGTACATTTTAGGAGTTAATTTTTTTCTTTTACAATATTGGTCTAATTATTGTCACGACTTAAAAGTCGTTTTGAAAGAAATAAAACAAAGACTAAAACACACCACCCTTACAATAAACACCACCCTTATAATAAGGATAACTCGAGCCGAAGAGCCTGCCGCCGTTCGGGTTATTAATAGAACTCGATATTGTGAAGGAATCTTTGTTGTGCTTGTAAAAATAAAGGGATTCCGAGAAGCGACAGCTAAAGTGGGCTTTCCTCTGTTCCAGCCCTTTTTTCGCCTCTGTTTTATGTGGTTGGTGAGAATGTCTCTTATTTGGAAGGAGCCAACAAGACGCTGCGTCACGACTTTGCACACGAGAGAGTTGTTGGAAGTGTGATCGGAAAAGTGACGCTCACATCGAGAGCGAGAGGAGGGAGCAAGCGAGCTGCATTCAAACTCTCAAACACACACACACACACACACACACACACACACACACACACACACACACACACACACACACACACACACACACACACACACACACACACACACACACATTCCTAATGCTTCTTTCATGCACAAATGTGAGAGGTTTACAGTGTTAGATTTATCTCTCCTATATTTTATTTTAATATCAGGCTAGACATATTGGAGCATTTTGAAACTAAAATGCATGAAACCCATTTCAAAGAAGCTGCCAGCTATTATACCACCTAATAAAAAACAGATTTAACTCTAAATGAAGTGAGAAAATACAATTCTTCTTCTATTTTCTATAGAGTAGTGACCAAGAATAGACATAATTCATTACACATAGACATACACACAAAAGTAGACGTCAATTGTAACGTAGCAGGTAGCATTGAGAGTTAAAGAATGGGCCTAAAGGTGTTAATCCTGATACATCTAACCAGAACTGAGTGTGTTTTTCCACTTTGTTGGTAAATTAGAAAGGGGAAATCCCTTAGTCAGTCAGGATCGTATCACCAAGACGTGATGCTGACGTTACTATGTGTGAAGCTTGATCTGATTCAAAAGGCTGAAAAAATTCTAATCTTAAATTCTAATTTTTTTTAACTATTATATAAAAAACAGGTTCATAGGACGCATATACTGTAGACACGAGAGCAAAAGTTTGCATTCCCTGATAATAAAATGAAGAAAATAAGAACGATTTGTAAGTTTAATTTGTTACATTTTAAGGTGATCTTTCATCATAAGATCAAATATTCTTAATGTTAAAAAGTGAATAACGTAACATTTAATATTAATTTACTAATAGATTAACAATATGTTAATTGATATTAACAATAATTTGAAATGATAGGATTTGTCACTTTATTAACGTGATATAATTATTATTATTTGTTAAAAAATATTTAACAGCATTTCCATGGTAATTTCATTATATGTTTTGGATTGCGGTCTTTCTGCACCATACACCCACACTCCTCTTGCAACACCTTGGAATCTTTTTTTAAGATAAAGTGCAAAATAAAGGTATTTCTCTTTCCTTTTTTTTTTTTTGCCATCCAAAAACTGGGGGTGGAGGGTGCTAACTTTTGCACTCGACTGCACCTAAGAAGATGTTTGTGCAGGAAATCCTGTTTGATAGCGTGCAAACACTCAGGCAAAAACATAAAGTCATGAGAATAGTTTATGAATCACATCAATTTAGTTTTACCTGTTAAAGCCAAAGTATTGTGTGTGAGAGTGGTATAGCTTGTTCCCTTTTTATCCTGTCTACATCCTTGTTTTCCCTTAATTACGAGGGGTGTTCAAGTCAAAGTAGGACTTGTGATGACATTTCTGGTGAGTGAAGCTGTCAAGACTTCAAGTATAGAGATGAGACTCTTAGCCACGGTAAAATATTTGATTGGTGCAAACCTGGGAAACCAAGTCTGGGTTCTAAAGAAGCATGTATGTACGTGAGGCGGCACAGTGGTGTAGTGGTTAGCACTGTCGCCTTGCACCCCCAGGGTCTGGGTTCGATTCCCGGCCAAGTTTGATTCCCGTCTCTGTGTGCATGGAGTTTGCATGTTCTCTCCGTGCTTGGTGGGTTTCCTATGGGTTCTCCGGTTTCCACCCACAGTTCAAAGGTATGCAGGTTAGGATAATTGGTGTTCCCAAATTGCCTGTAGTGTGTGAATGAGTGTATGAGTGTGTGTATGTGTGTGCCCTGCGATGATTGGCACTCTGTCCAGGGTGTACCCTCCCTTGTGCCCTGAGCCTCCTGGGATAGGCTCCTGGTCCCCGTAACCCCGAATACAGGATTACATGGTATAGAAGATGAGTGAGTGAGTATGTCTGTGAATGACATTGCAGATGTTTCTGTGAACATTCAGCAAGCAGAACATCTGATCCTTGGAAGTCGACGGATAAATTGTTGCCAATCATTTACCCACACCACTTGCACATTACAGGACCTCAGCTGGGAGTTATTGCCACATCCCACATTAAGAAGTTCCTGGGTTTTATATGTGAAGCAGGCAGTCTGATCAACCCTGATGGTACCCAAGCACTAGTGCAATTCTAGGATAAGTGCATTAGTGCAGCAGGGAATGATATAGAAAAATAAAAGGACTCATACAGTCCTGGTTTGATTTGAACGGCACTTGTAGTTTTGATGCCCTGTAATAATGTTATGTTTAAGTTATGATTTGGTCCGCTATGGATTTTGTCATGTTAAGGTTACAGAGCGATTGCATGAATGATTAACCCAGGAAAATTGCAATATAAAGACCCCCTTAGACATATCACTTTGTAGGAAAGTTAGAGTCAAACCAGACCTTTTGATCCTGTGGTAACTATTGAGTTACCACTAACCCACTGTGGAAACCTGCTAGTCAAAGCTTCGCCTAAGTCCATAGCAGCTCAGGTTAAGCTACGCTAGCAACCAAAATGGAAAGCTGCCTTCACATGCCCAATAAAACATGTTAACGTTTCTACTGAACATACTTCATGTATCATTAAGCAGTTACGTGACATTACACACAGATAAAGACAAACCATCTCTGAATAATCTAAAAATCTTTATAGAGACGAACACAAAACCCGAGCTTGTGAATAATTACAAAATCCTGTCCTTGATCAGAATAGTGTCATGGTTATATCTGTTAACAAGTTGCCACGTGTATTTGATTTGTGTTTACAGGACGTATCAGACGTCAGATGAATGGAAAGTGATGGTTATTTTCAATACCTCCCACAGACCACAGGCTGTTTGTGTCGTCCTTCCGCTTTTTAAAGAATGTGCAGCTAATTTTAGAGGCGGTTTTCACACTCGGTGGCTTTCGTGTGTGTGTGTGTGTGTGTGTGTGTGTGTTTGAGTGTGAGCGTCTGTGTGTTGTACATTACTTTTTTTTAATGCCCAACACTATAGTGTGCGTGAGACTTTCTTTTATGAGAAACATCAACAACCGCAATTGTGCTTGAAGTGGTAGCAGGAGCGATATATACGAGCGTAGCAGGAAGTGATGACAACCTTTGTTGGCCTTCTGTCTCATTTTCACTGTCACACACTCACACACATGCTCGCACACATGCAGACATATACATGCATGCTCACACACAATTTATCTTACTTTCTCTTAATTTTGTATGGAAACTAAAATTGCAATTAAAATGCACGGGATAATGTTTCCAGAATTTTCCATCTTGATGGAAAAACCATCTGACATTCTAAGAATGTGAAAGTCCCAGAGACTTAAAAGCTTGGTGCATTATTACTGAGATAATAAAAAGGCAAAGATGAAAAAATAATCAGAATAGGGATGAGCTGTTGTGTGAGGTGTGTTGAGTTACCGTTGCACGGCAGGTAGGTAAAGCGCTGATACTGGCTCCTCTTCCTTTTGCCATTGCAGACGTAGAAGCTAACAGACACTGCGCTAGATATCCTCTGATTGCGATATGGGGGGATCTCCACCACCAGTGAAGTCTGGAAAATGGAATGCAAATCTGATCATCTCTTAACTATAAAACTAGCTGTCATTTGATCAGAAACATAAGACAAAGGGAGTGACAGCGGAGTCATACCCATGTTCTCAGGGCCCTCTGTTCCCAGGGCCCTGCGTACCCTGGATTTATAAGGCACATACTGTAATGGGAACATGAAAAAGAGTCCTATGTTCCCCCGAGCCATATGTTCTGCAGGGTCTTATCTTCACAGGGTCCCATTTTACCAAGTTCCTACAGTATATTTCCCATGTCTATATAGCACATGGGAAATATAGGAACTTGGTATAATGGAAACTTAAAAATTTATTCAACAGCTCTCCATTTGTTTGGAGAAATTCTTTCTAAAAACACATAAAATGATAGACATGGGTTTTGTCATTTTTGAAGCCTTGTACCTATAAAAGTAAACAGGATAATATTCAGGAATTAGTGGTGTATGTGAATGTGCCCTGCAATGAATTGGCATCCCATTCAGTGTGTCCCATTCCGTCCGAGCCTCACCCCTCTTAACCCCCGCCCCGACCATGTGCACAGGATAACACTGTATAAAAGACGAAAAGATGATGATATTCAAGCAATATTTTATCTTGAAATGGGTCAAGTTAGTCTCGTAACATCATGTTAGTCTCGTCATATTAACAGAAAAATGAACAAGGGAAGATAGGACCCTGGGGACACAAAGTTTGCTCCTTTGGCAGCTAGTAAAGATTCAGTTACTTCTAGCAAAATTAGCCTTTCTTGCTTTTGTGCAGGACGCAAATTTAAAGAATTCATTCACCACTCAAAGATTCACAGTGTAAATGGTGATCACATTAATGGTTTACATATTAATTTGGTGTATATCAGTGGCGGCTGCTAGCTTTTGAAACAGGGGAAGCTCATACTTGGCCTTCATCATAAATGTTTTTATTATAATTAAATTTATCATTAAAATAATCTGCAAATCTGCAAATCCGCATGGGACTGAACTCGAATCTGTACTAGGCTATTTATTCAAATTCATTTTTTATAGTTTTAATGTAATTAAACAAAGCATCTTTTTAATATCATTCTTTTTTTTTTTTTTCTATTCAGTAACAAAGTAACTTTTTCTAAATCAAAGTGACAAAAACCCTACTCTAAGGCTAATAAATGTATTTTACGATTTGGGACATTATTTAATACAATATTTATTACCAAAAAAAGGATTTTTCTATCTCTGTAAATCACACTGCTATACAGTTAAATGAGAGCACTGAATGCTGTCTGTCACTATTTTTAATCATTTATGTTCATAACTCTATGGTAGTTAATGCCATATGCACTTTGCAATGTTTTATATAGACAGTTAGGTTTTCCAATTAAAACAGTAACAGCATGATTGTTTTATAAAGTAGACTATAAGTTTATAGAGTCTGTATTAGGGGCTTCATGTTCACTAGAGGAAACAGCTGGTGTGATGAGGGTGAACACAGCGAAGATTTAAATGGAATAGCGACGCGCTGTCTGTATGCAGATGCATACTTAAGACATGCTGTCAATCAAAAAGGGGTTCCGCCATTTAAACAGCTCCTCCAATCAACATGCAGGAGCCCAGTGTCCTGTCCCGCCCACTGCTCTATTCACCCCCAGATAAGCTGAGCTTCCCTGGACGTGACGATTTTGGTGCGTTTATCCAATTACCGTCCAGCTTTTCTGCAGTGAAAAAAGCTAGTCTGTGCTTCCCCATAGAGCTTCAGAGAAGCTGGGCTTCAGGGGGAGGGTTTAACGCGCTGTGCTGCACGGAAATGTATGACAAGAAAATCGCGTCAAACAATCTACAATAAATACCTGATTCTGAACGAGCTAGTCATGAAATTGAACGAGTTCTAGCGCACTTTTATTAAAAACAATATAAATATGACTGCATATGTGGCAACAGGGTCATGGGCATTTATTTTCGGACATAGTAGGGGAAGCTGAGCTTCCCTTGTAGTCTTAGAGCAGCCGCCACTGGTGTATATTAATAGCAGTATAAAGTTTGAAATTTCAACATTACCTCCACTGTCACAGCAAGGCTACAGTAGCTAGCTAACAAACTGGTTTCTGTGGTTTTTATTTTTTATTTTTATTTTTTTTCTCCACCATAAAATTTACTTTAGATCAATTCCAGAGCAATTTGGTGACATATTGAGAAAGTGCTAGCTATGCTAACTTTTTTCTGAGGTAAAACCTATCAGTATTTAGCCATAGCTTTGTCTCTCTCTCTCTATCTCTATCTCTCTCTCTCTCGCTTTCTTTAGCATCATATCATGGAACAAAAATTCTATGAGAGTAACATTAAATCTGCAAGTCAGTCTTACTTGTAAATCAGATAAAAAAAAAACATCTAGCACGTCATGCTAGTTTAAGCCTTAAACAATATTAATACTGTATGTGCAACCAATGGGTTTTCCCAGATTAATTTGTAAGAAGGAAGTTTGAAACTTTTTTTGTTTGTAGTATCTGAAAGAAAGTAAGAAAATGTGTTTGTGTGTGTTAGAGTTTATGTACAGTCTTTGCACGATGGTGTGTAATACTTTGCGTGCACATAGTGGGGGGGGGGGGGGGGCGGTGGCGATGACGTTGACAGCTCAAACTTGTGATGGACAGACAGACAGACGGACGGACGGATAGACTTTTGGGCTTGTCTACCGGTTGAGACCATTATCATGGACTTAGGTATGTTTGCTATGCATGTGTGTTGTGTGTGTGTCCTGTAGTGTCAGGGGAAACAAAATGAGATGGCCATGTTTTCATAGGCTCTCATTAAACAGCCATGATATAATAACAAGTCTTTAACTTTTTACTCCTCTAACATACACACGCATACATACAGTACACACAAACACACAAACCCACTGTCTTTTTCCACTGTGTGGGTCTGATCCTATCACCGACTGGCCCTAAAGGCCAATTAGCATTAAGGCGAAGGGTCATGATTAGCTTATCTGACGCAATGGCTCACAGTGAGAAACGCAAAACCACGCAATAATGACAAAATACAAAACCAATGGTTTGAGTTTGTGTAGGCAGGAGCTCTGCAGGAGCAAAAAAACAGCGGTTGCTTTGTAGGAAGACGTCAAATGTAAGCATGTTTTTGGAAACAGTTAACAACGGATTGGACTGGAGGTGTAAAACTCACAAAAGTGAAACCCATGGATGAGCGATATGACAAAATTAGATTCATTCTAATTTTATGTTTAGTGTTGGTTTGTTGGTTAGCCAAGTCTCAGTGATATTATATCTATGTCCTGTTTTAATTCCAGACAAAACCAACCTTTCGGGACACAAATTAGCATAAAAGCAATAAAACGCTAATTAGAGCCAGTCGCTCTCTCTATTTTCTGAATATAAATATAACCGAGGCTGGAACAGTTTGTCTGTTATTTCCTTCGTGAAAAAACATGCACGAACGGTTTAAACATTATAATCAAGTATAATTTCAAGTGTGTTTTATGAACAAAACAAAACAAGTGGTGAGTTTAAAGAGAAATCAAGTAAAATAATGCCTGGGTTAAATATTCCTTTATGGAATGGAGTAAAAACAGGTGATGAAAAGGAAGAATAATCGAGGTGTCAAAATCAGACCTAGTTTGTTTGTGCTACAGCAAATGAAGCTGATGACAGCGTGTGTGTATGTGTGTGTAAGAGTGTGTGTGTATACGTGTGTGTGTGTATATACGTGTGTGTGTGTGTGTGGGGGGGGGGTTGTTTGGTCTTAGTATGGATGTAGTGGAAAAATGGGACACAATGAGCAGTAATTTGAGTCACTGAGGTGAGACCGGAGACTTGCAAATTGCTGAAAAGATCACTTAGTATTGCGCGAGCTAATCAGCGGCCTCTTTTACGCAGAGTAACGAATGAGCAAAAGTTACATCAGAGAGCGAGAGGGTGTAGAATCCAGAAGCAGCGAGAGAGCATACGACTAAATCTTGCATCATCAAAATAATGTCACGGAATGATATCTTAAAATAATGCCTTTAATACTGAAAGGTACAGTATGTTATCTACTGTAACTGAACGTTCTACAGTATACTGTACATGATGCGTTTTGCTGTACGCCATACTGGAATCTACTTACAGATTTGCGAGACTCCTTGTCCACATTTGCTTCAGTCTCCCATACATGGTGTCCATCTGAAAATACAAAAAAAGCTCAAAATGGTTTATAATAATAAAAATTATTATGTGCAAATGCACAAAATATGCGCAGTGGTTGAGAAAATGCATCCAGTATGAGCAAGAAGATGTAGAGCATATACTGGATGAATGGATGGATAGATAGATAGATAGATAGATAGATAGATAGATAGATAGATAGATAGATAGATAGATAGATAGATAGATAGATAGATGAAGTATAGATAGACAAGCAGGCAGATTAATATATGCATGATGATGTACAGCTTATCCTGGATGGATGGATGGATGGATGGATGGATGTATTTACATTGTAAATACAATATAGTTTCAAAAATGCATGAGTACAATTATGTCTAATGATGTATTAAAATACAGCAAGCAGAAAGTATAGATTTTTCATTTTAAATGAAAAAAGTATAGATAAATGTACTATAGGTGTTGCACAGACAGATCAAGATTCAATTCAAGATTCAAGATTCAAGATTCAGACATGTATCCTTTTTTGGTGCAGTGACATTTATTCTTATTCTAATGCAACTCTACAAGTTTGTGTTAGGTATGAAGTGATCTCTATAGCAAATAAGGACTCAATTGTTTAAAAACCTTATTAGTTATTAAAAATAAGTTGAATAGCATGTCAATATCATGTAACCTATAATATTGGTCACAATGATTTATTCTGTTCTAGGTGGATGTGGGTAGATGGTATGATGAGGATATCCTCCTGTTTAATAAACGTACGCATGGAATTTAGAGGATGTGGTTAAACTTTCATTATCAGTCTCACTGAGTTAGAGTAAAACTGGGCCGGTGTATGGTTTTCCACTTATCTGTTCTTCTCATCAAATTCTCTCAAGAGCCAATCTCAGGCAGGTTTTAGTGCTATCAACTCTTAACGAAGTGTGTGTGTGTGTGTGTGTGTGTGTGTGTGTGTGTGTGTGTGTGTGTGTGTGTGTGTGTGTGTGTGTGTGTGTGTGTTAGAAAGAGTTGTGTGGGGGGAGTGGAGAAAGATCTACAGTCGTGCATGTGCGAAAGTGATACATATATGCCAAAAAAACAGAGACAATAATCTATTAATGGAACACTTTTACCAAATACGGTTATGTGAATAAAGAATGAATGAAACTAAATTCTAGCAGGGATCCCAGGTGCGCAGTACTGTCAGTTCTCACCAGCTCTTTGTTTCATACTGCTGGATTTTTTGGACACATCCGAGGGGAAGTATTCCTTTAACAGCACTGCATCATGGGGGAATCTCACTTCTCTGTCTCCTCCAGCGGGGAAACCTAAGACATCCCCTTAAGTCCATTGCTGGTAAACATGTTTTTCAGGTGCTGCTCTCTCATCCCTCACTCCTCCCTTATTGTCTCTTGTCTTCATTCACAATCTCTCTCTCTCAATTCAACTCAATTGCATTTATTTAAAGTAGTTCTACTGCAATATTAAGTTACAGTGTGCAATGCTTATGCGTTTAGATCTGTCTGTATTATATATCAGTGCATTAATCAGTCGATAAAGATTATCGTTTTAATGAAAACAATATCAATACACGATCTTATAACTCACTTTTGTGTCCATATGTATCTATCAGTCTGCAGAGGAGAGTTAAAGTTTCCATTGCTATTAGTATACTCAATTCACTCTAAATATGACTCATATATGGCAAGAGACTTAGATTTATCTACAAGATAAATAGTAGCTTTGTAAATTATCTGAGCATTTGTGTAAATTATCTGAGTGAAATTATAATAGCGATATTATAATTACTGTAACACTACACTGTAATAAAGCGTGTGTACCTTAATCAACAGTTAAACTGCAGACCAGACATAGATCATGAGTGTTTATGGAGGATAAATCAATTCTGTTTGGTTTGGGAGGTCTGGCTCATTTAGGAGAATACTAATAATTTTTACATAAAAAAAAGAAAAGATTAAAGGAGTGTCAAACAATATTAATCCATTTGTGTAAAATTTGTCCACAGGAACAGTCTAGGATTGTGTTTTTAAAAATCCAATATTAAATGGACAGATGAATAACATAAAAAAATATATATTTTTTAATACTAAAAGAAATTGTTGACTTTCTAAGGCAGTCTAGGAAAACCCACAGCTGAGGAAAAGTTTGGGCAAAGAGCAAAAAAAAACAACAACAAAAAAAATCAGTTTTAAAAAGTGCCACTTTGACTTTAAATATCTTTCATGAAAACAAACAAACATACAAAAAAAAACAAGCGAATCATGTTAATCTTTAAAGATTTCCTGCGAAGATAATGACACAGTTTAACAAATTTTGAGAAAAGCAGTCCACCAAGTTTGGAATATTTAAAAAATCCTTTTTTAAAAATTATATTTTGCACATTTTCACTTGATGGTGTGGAAACATCCTGTTGATAAATTACAATGAAAAGAACAATTAAGAGACTCTTTAACTGTGGTGAGCAGAAACGCATGTGAATCTGAATATGTTTCAATAAAGCAAAGTTTAACAAACAGGATTATCCCTTCCCTTTAAACCCCCCATCATCCTGTGTGTCTGTCTTTTATTCCCTCACCTCCCCATCCTGTCTGTGTCTTTCACCCTAGTAATATCTGTCTCCCATCAGCGGGTACCAAAATTAAACACAGCTGTTTTTATGGGAGCCCCTGTAGCCAGGAAAATTGCTCCACAGGATAAAACGACAAACTAAAAAACAAGAGGTCTTAATCGTCCTTTTCCTGTTCTTTTTTTTTTTTTTTGTGCCTTAGATGAGTTGGGCGAGAGCCACATATGTGGCATACCTTTTCATGTCAGAGAGAGTCATAGGACTGATAACCGCAAAACTTTCCGTGCACTCCTTGCAACATCTGTAAAAATGCTTCTGTTCCTACCCACGACGCTTTGACATCCCCAAGTCACACGCCCACACACACACATACAGTACACACACACCTCAATACTCTTTCATCAGTCAGCGACGTTAGACAAATCACCATGATTATCAAAATCCCTCCAGAGATACAACACATAGTCTTCACAGAAGTACTGTACACACACACACACACACACACACACACACATCCCACCCATAATTCCTGAAAGATAGATGAAGCAGTTACAGCCATGTCTTTATATGATTACATGATTCACGGCTATATGTTTACATTGCACTTTAATGTACATAGTTCAAAATAAATTGTCCTGAAAAAATAAAAAGACCCTGTCAGTTTAGCTCATTTTAGCTAGCTGATCAGTGTTAGCAGTAAATTTTTGCATTTATGAATAACTTACAAAGACAAGTTAAGCTATGTTAGTTTGCTAGCTAGTGTTAGCAGTGAATATTATCATCATTTCTAATATGTCAAAAAAAAATTCCCCTGAAATTCTGTCAGTTTGGCTCATTTTAGCTAGGATATCAATGAATATGAACAATAATGAATAAAAAAGGCAAATTAACTAATGTCTGTTACAGTAGGTCTGCTATCTACGTAGTGACATTCTAGCTAGCTCATTTTAGCTACCTGACTAGAATTAGCATTAAAGTTTAGCATTTATGAATAACTTAAAGTACAAAGTCAAATTAAGCTATGTTGATTTGCTAGCTACAGTAGTGTTAACTGTGAATATTGTTTGCAGTGAATATGAATAGCCAAAAACAACAACAACAAAAAATGTCAGTATTGTGTTGTGTATTATACACAATTGTATACATTACATTATTGTATTATACAATATACAGTATTGTGTATTGAATACAGTATTGTCTTTAAAATATGATTAACTTGAGATGTTATCAGTGTACTGTATATGATGGTGTATAAAGGCAAAAACATTGTCTAGCTAATGCAGACTATGTAAATGCTAAAGCCATTTATGTCCACATAGAAATCCTGTCAGGTTAGCTTTTGCGAGCTAATTAACCAGTCTTGTCAGTGAATATGATCAGAATGACTTACAATATCAGTTTAGTGTAAGTTACTGAGCTACAGTAAATAGTGTTTAAATGAATGATAAAAAAAATCCTGTGAGAAATACATAAAGTCCGTTCATGTACATCACATAGCTAGAATTAGCGTTAGTCAACTAGCTAGTGTTACCTATGAATATTGTAAAAATTTGGACTTATAGGTAAAAATATTTACTTAAAAACCTAGCAAGTTATCAGGGGCAGTCTTTGCAGTGATATAAGTATGATGTTTATTAGCATGAACTTTATTAGCATTCGCTATACATGTTTTTGTGGGGAGTGGTGGGGTTGTTGGGAGGGCCTACAAAACCCCCAGGGCCTAAAGTCAGGCCCTGATTAGCATTAAGGACTAGCAGATGATGATGATTAAAAAATTGGACATAGAATTTCTGTCAGATTTGATTAAATTAAGCAGCTATCTAGAGTTTGCCGCGAACATTGCTAATGTTTCAAATGATCTTCAGGGGAGTCCTGTCATGTCTCTTCGCTTCTGCTCAGAACCAGCAGAGACAACAGCAGCGATTACAGCTGTCGACAGCTAAATAGCATTCACACCATCCATTTATCAAACAGAAACATGACGGATGGTTAAATTACATATACAGTGACGGGAGCGATTCAGCCCTGACTTTCCCGTCTGCATTTCTGCTCTGTGATTGTCGCATAGGGAAGTTATTAATTTTAGGAGAGTGTTAACCCAGAACCTTAAACTATCTGCCTCAGGTCGAGTTTGTGTACGGCGGAAACGAGAGAAGAGAAAATTTCTACACTGAAGATCCCTACATCAAAGTTGGTAAATATGAAGACCTGTCCTAACAGAGCGACGATATGAGAAACTGTGTCTGTGAGAGAGTATCTCCATATAATCAAAGTCTCCTCATTTCTCTATCCCAAGTCTTTCAGCCTTCTAATGTACGTTTCTTAACTCTGTGTGTGTGTGTGTGTGTGTGTGTGTGTGTGTGTGTGTGTGTGTGTGTGTGTGTGTGTGTGTGTCTCTGCGCGTGTTCAGAGAGAGAAAGAAAAACATTAAAGGTAAAAGAGGGGAAAAACACATTAAAGGAGTCACAAAGATAAAGAGTCAGGCAGAGAAAGGGAGAGACACATAAAGAGGTAAAGTAGGAAATAGAAAATGGACAGCCAGCGAGAATTAAGTAGACAGACAAAGAGAGAGGGATAGACATCAGAGCAGAAAGAAAAGGAGGGACAAAGAGATAAAGAGTGAAGTAGATATAGTTGCTGAAAGAGAGAAATGTAAGGAGAATGAAGAAAAAGACAATGACAGACAAAGGAGGAGAGACAGACAATAGAGGAAAGAAAAAATAGAAAGAGGTCAAGGAAGCAGCAGAAAGAGATACATACAGTATATAGACAAAATTTGAATGAGACAGGCAGATGGAGAAAAAAACTGAGTGATTGAGAGATCCAAAGGAGACAGACAGACAGAGAGACAGAAAGGGAGAAATAGAGTGAGATTAAATGAGTGATAGACAGATGGAGAGAGATAGCTGATGCAGAGACAAACAGAAAGTGGGCAAGGAAGAGGCAGAAAGAGGGAACAATATACAAAGGAGATGAGAGACCGGCACAATAAAGGGAAAGAGAGAGACAAACACAAAGAGGGTAAGAGAGAGACAAAAAGAGAGAAAACAGACAGAAAAAGCAAGTGAAAGAGAAGGAGAGACACGAAGAGCAATGGACTGACAGAAATATAGCTAGACAGAATGAGTGATAGAAATATATTGAGAGAAAGACAGATTGATGGAGATAGAAATCCTGACAGAGAAAGAGACACAGCGAAAAGGTGAGACAGACAGACAGACAGAGGAAGGTAGACAGTGAGAAAGACAAGACAGAAACAGTAAGAAAGAGTGAGAAATATGGAAAGAGACCTCAGGGAGAGAGAAAGAGAGAGATAGTGAGAGAGATGTCTATAGAAAGACAGAGAGAGAATGAGACAGGCATCAGACAAAGAGGGAGAAAGAGACAGACAGACACACAGACCGAGGAGAGGGGGAGAAGGAGAGACAGAGAGACAGAGAGAGAGAGAGATTGAGAAATTCCAGTGGTGTGTGCAGGATCCAGGCACAGCTCCAATTGGACCAGATGTAAAACGCATCACGGCCATGAGGGAATTCCCTCCCCTCTGAGTCAGAGAGAGGATTTCCCCAACACACACATACACAGTCACACACACACACACACAAAAACACACACACACTCTCCACGAGGTGTGCCAGGTATGCCTACGAGTAACTTTGCCAAAATTGAGGGGAACTCTTCGTCTCTTACAGACCCACAGGAAGAAAAAATTACCACACAATCACACACACGCACAATCACACACACTCTCAATAACAAAGTGCATTTCCATGCAATGTTAGCCTCACCCTGGAAACAAAGTTACAAGCGCAGAAAAAAAAAATCATACACACATTTGGTTTTGGTCAACAGAATTAGGGGTGAAGGACACGCGCCACGCTGCTGAGCGGTTTTCCAAAATAAGCCGATTTTAGAATACAGCCGGGATGGATCTTATCACGTGGCATAAATCCTACATAAACATGATTGGCATATGGCTGAGTATTATTAGAGCTGTGTGTGTGTGTGTGTGTGTGTGGGTGTGCATGTATTCCTGAAAGATTGGTCTGTTCCTATTTGCCCCTCTGAAGGGAATCGCTCACAGCTGAGACACTGAAAACACTTCCTGTTCAAGATACAAACAAGCCTGCAGGCTAGCCACACGCACACGCACACACACACACACACACACACACACACACACACACAAGTAAACAAGCAAACACCCATAAAAAGCAGGCTATATTTAGATTAGTTTCTACACACACAATGAGGGATGAGCTCAGCATTTAAATAAATGGAGTTTTTTTTTAAATAGCAATCTGACCCAGTGACCGACTGACTGAACAGTTTTTACTGTTTACATATCCTAATATTTAACACTTTAATCACTTCATATTAAACAAAAAAGATGTAGCTAAAAAAAAATCCAGATTCTACAAATATATACTGTAAAATGGAAATGTTGTGATCTGAGGAGACATTCATACATTTCGCAAATATGTGAGTTATCATTTAAAATTTTTGAAACTACTTGATGGAACCGACACACCCCTACCCTGGAAGCCCCGCCTCCTAGCTCTCGTCACGGTGCGTGCTCTGATTTCGAAGAATGCCACAAAATGAATTTTTGGTGCAAAATGTTCAAGATTTTATTTCATACACTTTGCAAATACACATTTGCATGCTACAATCCGATTGGCTCTTATATTCTGTGATGCAACAACACCTGTTTCTTGCATGTGTACTGATAATATCTCGCATTTTAAACTCTTGTGATGACGCTTTGTTTCACAGCTCCAATGATTATACAGAAAAGAAATGAATGAATAAAGCTTCTGGTGTAACTTTGCTTCTTTAGCTTAACTTCCAGTAGGGATGAGAGAACCTCTTTTTCTTAATTGGCCTGATGTGATGTTATGTGCGAGTAAAGAAAGACATCTGTTGCTATTTAAAGGCTGGAAATTTGAAGGTGTTTATTGGCGGCCGCTTCGGAAAGCCGGTGCTGCTCTTCAGCTTTGATGGCTGCGGTTAGGAAGCATGACAAATGTTTTGATGGTATTAAAGGCATTCGCGTGAGTTTTAGCACTTTGACAGTTCGTTTGTGTTTGGGTTTTTAATTAGTAGAATAAACTTTAACGCGTCTTCTTATTCTTCTTCTGTTTTCTCACTTTCTTTTATGCCCTCTCTTTCACCTTCGTGGATTCACAGAGGAGGGCTGATCTCCTTGAAAGTTCTTCCATCAAGACTCACTAGTTTTGGAGATAAAGATAGACAGCCATGGTGATCAGGAATTCATCGAATCATGCAAAGAAAGAAGAGGAGGCTGCAGAGAGAGAGAGAGAGAGAGAGAGAGAGAACGCCTGAGATGGCAATAACAGACCAGCAAAGTGCTGTGGGCTGCACAAAAACAGCACAGGCCACATCAGTGGGTTAAACGGTCAGCCTAGGAAAAGTAAGGGGGAGAGAGAGACAGAGAGAGAGAGAAAGAAGGAGGGAGTGAAAAGTGAAGGGAGGATAGAGAGAGGGCTTCCCTCTCTTGGGGATTCCCTTTCTTTCCACTCCAATCAGGCCCGTATTTGAACGCACAGCCTGCAACTGCATAAACAGCTCACTTTGAGGCTGATGCCTGACGTGTCAGAGCATATGAGCTTGCTCGTGTTTAACGGACGCTCCGGGTCCGACCATATGTGTGCGCATGTTACGAAATCCAAAGCCAATACCAGGCTGGGGAATTTCTCTTTCCAGAAATGAAACCCACAGACCTGATGGAGGGAGGTAGGCTTCTATCCAAGAGCTTTAACAGATTTTTTTAATCAGTCGGCAAAAGAAATGCTACCATGTCTGTAAAGTCATTTCTGAGCTACCAAACACAAGCAGTCATGGGCGATATACAGAACCAGATGTTAACTTATTAACTGTGTTGCGATCATTCAGTTTATTTTCTTAGGAGCTCTTCTTTGGGAATTTTCTATGTAGATCCCCTTTAAGAAGGTAGTCCCCCTCACCCTTAAAAAACATTAACACATTAAGATTGATTATCAATTATATAGCAGTAAACTGGCTACAGGATCTTGGGCACCCAAGGGCTTCCCATGGGGACTGTAAGGTCTGATCCCACAGAAAAGCCAATCAGTGGTAGAAAGGCACCAGAACACCCAGAACATCACCACCTGCTGTGCATGGAGCCCAGCAGGCAAAGAACCCAAACTCCCCAGATCCCAAAAGGATCAAACACCCATGGAACGCACAGGACAAATAAGTTCAATCCACAGAGAGCACACCCTGCAACCCACAGCACCCAAAAGATCAACTGCCAATGTCCTGGAGCCAGATATCACAGCTCACCAAGAAATCTTGTGGAGTCATGCCCCAAGGGGTCAGAGCTGCCCTGGCAGCACAAACGGATCCTGCACAATACTGATCTTAATGTTCTGCGTTCGGTGTGTGTGTGTGTGTGTGTGTGTATATTACAAGGATGCCAGTTTTGAGTAGCATAGAATGCTTTTTTTTCTCACATTTTGCATCTTCCAGTTTTAAATACCTTTGCAACTATTTTCCATTTAGTTTTTTCTAAAAACACATTTAAACTTAGCTTAAAAAAAACAGATGGAGACACCACTACTGACTAAACAATGAAAAAGAAAAAAAAACACACTTGCCAAATCTCTGGCAGTCAGTTTCCCCAAATTTCTCTGGATGTAGCTGTCCTAAACCAACGTTCTGGGAAAGATTGGACCTATGGTAGGTATCCATCTTGGTTCAGGAAAGATCATTGTTTCTAGATTTCCATCCATCTTAATTCATTAGCGTTTAATGTGACGCTTCAGCACAACTCCTCTCTTAGGGGCCGGCAGCAGGCCAAGTGAAGTAAAGAGTTTACCCCAAGACAGTGGAGACCTTGCTGAAAGGGGAACAGCAGACACATTCGTATTCTTTGGGAAAAGCCTAAGGCGAGCGGTGCCAAGGAAAACAAGGTAAAACATCACACAAAGGTTTTTTTTTTTCGTAGTGATATATATATATATATATATATATATATATATATATATATATATATATAATTTTTTTTTTTTTTTTTTTTTTTTACACTGTTCTTTCAGCAATTCTGAACTGAAGCGAAATCCCGAATCTCCGGTCAGCGGAAACTGTGCAGTCTGATCCACTAAGCCTAGAAGAGCTATGTTTAATTTGTTAATGTTGGGTTTCACCCTTTTCTGCACTGAGAGGCAGTCTGTACAGTAAATGCTGTTGCTTAAATTAGCTGAAGTTTTAAATTAGAAAAACAGTAGGTATGTGATCAAGACGAGCATCAGAAATCAGAACTCCTTCAGCTTTATTTTGATATCTATAGCGTAATCACGAGTGGTGGAAAACGCGTCTTATCTGTTTTCCCATCGTCATCAGAGCGTGTGTGTGTGTGTATAGAAAGTGGCGGTTTAGGCATCAAAAACAGGTTTCCAAACGCAATCAAGGAAACGACTTGTAGCCCTCGAAGATCAACATCTTGTTGCGCTTTTCCACCCAGACAGCACATGTTTGACAAATAAATTCCAGTAGACGGATGAGGTGACTGAAATAATAGAGAGATCTATTATTTTTATGGAGACAGAAAGATGGAGGAAAATGGGGAAAGGGCTGGTGAGGGAGAAAATGAGTCTGCAAGACTGAAAGCGAGTGCAGGAGAGAGAGAGAGAGAGAGAGCATGAGCGAGAGATTGCACATGCCCCGTTTGTGATTCATTCCTCAACTTGCGGCTGAACGTCAGAGAACAGGCAATGGAAACTTGTGCAAATGTAAATACGTTTTGGTTTAAAAATATAGCATCCTAATGCACACCACATGGGCCGCCTGGCAAGCCGTGCTCTATTTTGACGGAAGGACAGACCGAGGGAGCAGAAGGAGAGGGAATGGTAATAAAAAAATGAGGGCAAGTGAGGAAGCAAATGCGAGTGAAATTAAAAAGATGGAAAGAGAGAGGACCCAGAGTAGGCTTACCTTGCGCTTTCTCCACAAACATGACTTTGGATTCGGGAAGGAAGTTATGGCCACTGAGGAGCATCCTTTTACCTCCTGATGCAGGAAAGCTCTCCAGACTCTGCTTCTCGACCAAAGGCAACTCCTGAGCTGAACGCTGGGCTGCAAGGGAACAGATACATGTCACTAAAAAGCATCAGGCTTTTGTCTCTTAACCTGATCTCCATCTGTCCCTTTGTGTCCAGAAAGCAATTTTTTCCACATGTACATATACAGTAACGTGAGGGTCAAAAGTATAAAAATTTTTAACCTAAGATTCTGTGCAAAACAAAAACAAAAACAGGTGATTAGTTTACTATTTAGTTCGACCTGGCTGAAGAGGTAGTTAATGGATGGAACAAATATATGTCAGGATGTTTTTTCTACTTCTGGAATGAACTCCAGTTCTTAAATGAATTGCGAACTTCTGTGGCAAATTTGTGTACATTTTATTTTGGAAGCAATCAAGCAGGCATAGATTGAACGAGTGACACCAGAGTACGACAGATGTCTTTTTGACGCCCAGCCAGATCCACCAGGAATTTAGGAATAAAGAACTTCCGACTAAATATCAATTTATATATATATATATATATATATATATATATATATATATATATATATATATATATATATATATATATCCTTAATACTAAAACTTTTTGACGGGGAAAAAAAAAAACCTTCGTCCCAATACTTTCAGTCACCTCTCCAAAGCCTCTCTCCTGGTATTTGGGAATTTTTCAGATGACAGGTGTAGGAGGTGGGAGTATAATTACCAGATGGAGGAAATCTGTCAGTGACTAAAATCCCCCTTTTTGTTTAAAATTTACAAAAATCAGAAACAGGTTTTTATTGTGTTTTGCAGCCAATTAATAATCCATAATGTTTATAGCTTATTCCACGGGTTATTACATATAATTAGTAAAAATCTGAAGTCAATCATGGAAATTGTACTGAAGAAAAAGTACTTCTTACTTGGTTAACACTGAAAATATTCAGTGTGTATAAGTTAATTCCAATAAAAAAAAAATCTATGTTCATTAAGCCAAGCAAAAAAAAAAGTTAAACTGGAAGAAAGCATTGTTATGAATAATTGGACCTTTATATGTCATTCATACCCCAGTCCTTCAGCTTTCTATGACTTAAAAGGAATTTCTCATGAATTCATTTCAATATGTTTATAGTCACTCTTTGCCCGTTAGACAGTGTGTTTTGTTTCTTCAGCGTCATCAGCAAACTCATTTTAGTGATTACCTACTGTAAGCATTAGTCTGTTGTTAATTTATAATGCCAAAGCCAGAGGCTGTTTTGGTTATACCGAGCGTTTTCACAGCCAGAAAATCAAAAACTTTTTTATCAGAACTTTGGCAAAGTCTAATCTTAATTTATTAGTGACAATAGAGAGAAAGGTGTCGTCCATCTGTTTGGCCTGAAAGTAGAGAAGGATTATTATACTGTACCTGTACCAGGGCAGGTTTATGGGAATGGCAAAGAGACCTGAACAACATCATGTTTTTTTAATAAGTAACAATGCATCCTCTTTAAACTGGACAACTCCAGTTTCTCCAATCATAATGTCTTTGCATCTGGAAAATGCCCTTTTCCTGGCCCGATATAAATACCTAAACACTGACCAAATAGCTGTTATACTGTAAATCTTTTAATGGCTAAGATAATGTTATTGACTCAACATCTGCTCATGTGCACGGTTGTACACGTTCACCTACGAATAACAATTAAGATTCATCATCATGTGTTTTTCACATCTTTGCATGTACTGTACCTGAGAAATACTGCTGTAATGCTAAAGACCATCCTGCACTTGAAACAGAACTCTTAATCACATTATAGTCAAACGGAAAAAAAATTTGGGAGCATTTATAACTGTAATGTAGTGATGGATCGGCACTCCATCCAAGGGGTATCCTGCCTCGTGACCTAAGTCTCCTCGGATAGGCTCCAGGCCCCCCCATGACCCTGTATACAGCATAAAGACGATGAGTGAGTGAGATGATTTATAATCGCTCTTTTAAATCTGGTTCATGTCAGGATTTCTTCGTCGTGTCATCTCAGGGATTATTTTTCTTCACATTTAGAAATGTTGTCACCTCTGCTTTGCCCAATAGTGATCTAAATCTACATCCAAATTTTTAGAAAACTGCTTCAATATACTATAATACAAAAAACAAAAAGTTTTACTTACTGTAGGCTGAAAAATTTTATGAAAAAAAAAAATCATAATAAAAAAAGGTGGATTATTTTGACACATTTCGGGATTGTGATTTTGCGAAAGTTATCTAAGCTAGTACTAAATAATTGCTTTGGTCCATATTGCGATTTCGATTTTTATACGATTAATTGTATTACGGGTACTTACAGCACTCTATGGGGTTGGATGCAACTTGTAGAGACACAGTCCTGCCATTGGGCTGGTTAATGTGGACACGGAACACCATTCGGACTCTGGTGTTTTTGCGGCCGATGTCTGTCTCGCCCTTCCTCAGTTCAATGTCAGAGTTTCGAAGCTTCAGGATTCCAGCACAGTCGATTCTGCAGGGTGGAAGAAGTATAGGAAATCATTAAGAGTTTCCTTAATAAATTCCTTTACTCATGCAGAAAGAATAAAAAATAAAATGGGATGTGAACCAAAAATTGTAACTATCAAACTGACAAATGTAAAAAAAATAAATAAAAAATAAGCATTGAAATTTTTATTGATCCCAAACTAAGTGAAGTTTGTGAGCTTTATGGCTGATTTTGGACAAAGTGATGGAACTAATGCATGTACTGTACTGGCTGTTTTTCATGACTAGCAATGACATCAAGACTGACCGTGTACAGTACAATGCTAGGGTGAGGCATAACGGGTCAAAGTCTTTACCCCAGTTGGTTCCCTCACACCCTGGAAGAGCGACTTCCCTCTACTAGATTAATTGCCTCCCTAGTGTCCATGGAATGGGGGATCTCTGGTGACTCTCATTGGGCAGCAAACACTTGGTCAGCTATGTTGGTCAAGCATGTTAATTCAAGATTCCCCCACAAAACTTATACCAGTACAAACAACTTCAATTTTATATTTAATTTATTAATGAGACATTTGGGTGAAAATGATTTAAGCTGGAATTATATAAAAACAAAATAAAACTAAAGTAGAGCTAATTAAAAAAATTTAAATAAAAATAATAATAATTATATATATATATATATATATATATATATATATATATATATATATATATATATAATAAATTATATAAAAAAATTTTCCAGGCCAAGTTTAAAAACATGGCAAATGTCAAATTTTACACAAATCTTTTCCCCCAGTTCAGCCAGTTACAACTAGAATACACAGAAAAAAGGAATATATTATGAGAGTTCATGGCCAATCGAATCATATAAATGGCTAACGATCATATATTTTAATTGTATAACGGTCTGTAAAAGAAAGCAAGATGCAAGGACGATCAGTGTGGGCTGACAGACATTTCCTTGAAACCAGGGTTAAACGTGTCTCGTGTCTTAACCACCGCTAGGCTCTTTCCGATGTTAATACTTCTCTTAGCAATATAATTAAGAAACAAGGGAAATGATGGGAAATAAATGACCTCATTTGCTTCGACGGCGGACACAGACCAATTAGGGACACTCTTTACACCTTGCATGCTTGCTGGATGGATTGAGGCCGCCCTCGAACCTCCCACAGGATACAAACATGACTTGTTTTCATGTTTCTATTACATAAAAATGTAATTTCAGAGAATACAAAACTATCCCAATGTGTTTCAGACTGAACAGTTGTGCTGCTGTTTTGCTTAATTTATTGTACAATTACGTGCCTTCATGATGTCAAGTATAGACTGTGAAATGCTGTAGTGCTTATGGACCTGATTTGGGTAACATGGATTTCCTGAAGCACTGATACACAGAAACAGAGAGATGAAGAAACTGAACTGGATCTATGAGGGAAAAAAAACTGGCTTGTGTCTTATCAACAGCCTGTTTATGGATGGAAAGACCACATCAGCCAGCCTCCACAAAACCTGGCCTTTAAATGAAAAAAGGTCCTCAGCCCACACCTTCCTGTCTTAGTTTGGACCGGATAAAACCCCCTCACTGCACCGACATTTCAGCAGACAATCTAGCCAAGACTTATCGGGTCATCAGGACACAGAGGAACGTCTGCTCCTCCTGTAATTCAGTTAACCGTCTGATTTGTTCATAACACTTACACGACAGATTTTGTACCGCAAGTAGAAATGAGAGTTTGCTTAAGCACTGCTTGTTTTTTAAACAAATGAAGCTGGTACTGGGTGGGAGTTTGTATTCACTTGAAACCAATGTGTTTTGCCAGTAAACCTCGACAAATGGTGTATTACCATAGAAAACAACAGAAAAGAGAGACGTTTGAAGGTGAGAGAGGTTATGTAATGTCTGGGTTCGATGGCTTATTTCTTTTACTCCGAAGCTGCTGGGATGAAAGCCAGTGGAGCTATTGACAATGGAAGCCAGGGAGTGCTGCTGGCTGGACGGCGTGCTGGAGCAAAGCCCCAGGGACAAGCTCTAGGTGGTGGAAGTGGTTAGGAGGGCGCGTTGGTGACAAAACCTCTATAATTCATACAGCAAGAAGCAACAAACGTACTGACACATGTAGGATCAGCATTGGACTTGTACTTGTCAGAAGGACAGGGATCTGGGTATATGTAAAATGGGTATACTCTGGTGCAGGATTGACTCCTCAAAGATTGTTTAAGCTCAGTAGAAGGGAAGGCAAACCCTTTCTGGATTTAAGGGTCCACTCAGAGGGACCATTTAGGGAGATCCAAGGAATTCCCTTAGAAGGTGAGAGATGAAACTTTAGATATTAGATATTGATTATTTTATGTAGATTCCCTATTGTACTGTATGTATGGATCTACATACAGTATATAGTGCCATAATATGTATAAACATTAACAGAGGCACAAATGATACGTAAAGGTTGCATACAGATGGGACACACTCACATGGCTCTCATGTTGTTCTCAGGCAGCAGAGGGATCTCCAAAACTTTGGTGTTCGATTGCATGGCCTCGTGGCTGGCAGTGGAGACTGTCTTCCCGGTGATGCGATGAACCTGGTAGAAAGCGTGTGGTCGCAGAAGTCGGTCGTCTGCCGTGCCGATGAAGAGCTGGAGCGTTAGTGGCTCACTCTCCATGTAGCCGTAGAGCTGGCAAAACAACAAAAAGTACTAGGTGAGCTCGTGAAAAAAAAAGAAACTCTTAAAAGAAGCCCACTCTTAAAACCCCATCTCTTCTGTGCTGTAATTATTTCAGCACACTGCGGCTAAGGCTTCCTAATGATAGCTTTTAGCCTCAGAGAGGCTCGCTCATGTTAGCAGCACTGTATTTGTTTCCCTGGTCGGGCTGGAGACGAGCCATATTACCTTCGACCTAGTTCTCTTTGCCCAATTAAGTGGGTTCCCTTTGGGGTTTGGGGGATTCTTAAAGACAGGTTTGATCTTTTTTTTTTCTTGAGGTTATGCAGAAGAAACTTTTTCAAAGACTTTGTTCTGTAACACATAGATGGAGGATTGGTCCTGTCACGCTTCTCATTGTGAAGATTTCTCAGTAAACATGAAAAAGATACATATGGAGAAATGGGTCTTCAGCAGACACTGACTCCATGGAAAATGACCAAGATTTTAAAGAGATCAAACATATTAATTCAATTAATAGAATGTTTTTTGAATGCCATGGTTCCAGGAACTTTTGCTTCTTAGAGCAATCAATCTGGAAAGATTTTAATCCAGATTTTTTAACATGCCTACAAAACCATTTTTAGCTTTAGAAGGGTTAGCAAATTTGTCTATAGGCTCTTTACCATTTACAGTATTTAAATGTCACACTAATGTTCAGGAGAAAAACTCTACAAACCCTTCGAAATTATTGATTTTACACTTAATGGAATTAAATAAGCCTAAGAAAGACACCAAACATCTATGCACTCTTGTTCCCAATTGTTAGCCTGATTCAATTGAGTTAGATTTTGGTGACGGCAGCATTTCTGAGCATTACTTGCTATTAACACGCTGTTAGCCACCATAATGCTGCCCTGGGGGCTTTCTGACATGGAACACAATGAGTGTTATGATTTTCATTATGGCTGGCAACGCTTTGGGCCAGAGCCAGCGACGGTGCCACACTGAGATAAAAGCACCAAGAGAATCAGAACCCCATACTTCAAACAGGTACAACTTCCTGTGTCTCTCCGGTTACCACTTAGCCCTTCTGCTCACTAATAAAAACCACTTTAGCGCAGGCAGGGGGAAGAACTCGTTGTTCTGTAAGTGGGAGCCAATGTACTGTATGTCAATGTGTTAAGATTGCTGTAGATCTGTAAATGTACACTTATTACTGTCTATCCTTGACCATGTACTGTAAATGTTGCATGGACATAATAAGAAGTACAGTACATGCTGGAAGTGCAGATCACGACTGTGGCTTTGGTGCAACCATAATGGTACTGTACAACTGAATAGACTTTGGTGTAACCAGATCTTTCAGTGTGTATGGCTTCATTCTCTACATTGTGGGTGGGCGACTGGACTGCACCCTAAAAACAGTAAAAAAGAAAACACCACGATTAACCTCCAAAACACAATCCAATTGGGGTTTACTGGCCACATGTTCAATTGCCATAAAAGCAAATAAGAACGACTTGTCAAAATAAAGTCCATGCGGTAAATCCAAACTGCACAGTTTCAGGTCTAGGGCTTATGAAATTTCAATTGGTGACCGAGTCAAAACGGTAAGGATGTCAGGCTAAATAATAGGGGATCTGCTTATTTAACAGACTGAGTCATCTAAGAGAATGTAGACCACATGTAACCTATGACATAATCTGATTAATGCTTATATAATTACCCTGTTTGGGTGTGGGGGCGGGGGTGTCAGGGAGGATTAAGGTATTTTTGAAAAATGGACAAGCAGAGGAATGTTAATGAGCCATTACTGGAAATCCCTGCTAACTACTATCTGGAAAAAAATAAACCCAGCCTTACCCAGCCCAGTCCCACTTAATTGTAAGTGACACTTCTGGCATTTATGGTGGCACAGTGGAATCCTAAGACATTTAGCTTGGGTCGACCCTGAGTTTGGGTTATTGTCTGTGCAGATTTTTTAGACATTCTTTCAGGGCCAGTACAGGTATGGGCTTCTTTCAGGTGCATTGGCTCCTCCTATCTCTGGCTCCAACAAAACATGCTGGTGAGTGGACTGCCCCAAGTGTTTCTTTCAGGGTGTATTCCTGTCTCACATTGTGACCCTGGCCAGACCAGGAGAAAGTTTACTGAACATGAACGAATGAACTCCCATTATACTACATTGTACTGTATGACCTCCTGCCATCGTTACTGTCCCATGTAGACCATGGAGACACTACCCCTCCAAAAAGCCATTTTAAGAGTTGTACTATTTGATTTCTTTTGCTTTTTTAACAAGTGGCCCCTTGGATGGTTGAAGGAAGGTCTTGACACAATCTTTTGTACTCTGAGTAGCTAAAAAGAGGTAATTGTGACTAGACTTCAGAAACCGACATAAGGCTTTCAGACGATATATTTTCTAAAATTGAATGGATTTCCAAGCACGATAAGTTATCCAAGATGAATAATCATTCTCAATACAAAACCCATTCTTTACTAGAAGACCATTCTTAGTGTCAATCAATGAGCTGAATGGTTAAGAATGACCATTTTTATGCCAGCAATTGTTGGCTCATGATCTATCCACACTCCTGGCTCTTTTCCTCCTTTCAGAGTCTCAACAGATGTCCTGACCCTGAACGCTAGTCACATATGCTTGTCATCAACAAGGCATGCTGGGGTCAGGGGCTTCTTGAAGTCCTCGCTTCTCTAGAGAGCACTTTATCTCCAAGGTGATCTCACCAGAGGCACTCGCTCTGCTTATTATATTTTACTCGCTGTGTCACCGCAGCTAATTAGCTACAGGCCTGTTGCGCTACCAAGAACTTCTAGACAAATGATGAAATGGGGAAAATGTTGCGAGTGTGTTTATTGTGCACTTGATCGAAACAAATAATCAGAAAATGGTCTTTTAAATAGTGCAGAAAAAAATCTGACGTTTCTTCCATTGTACAGCTTATAACACGGGACTATAGTCATTGCGCACCGCCATGGTTTCGAGTGTTCTTTCGACCAGGCATTACTTCAGTTTTTCATGTGTCTAAGGGAAATGGTTTTTGAGCTCACAGGGTTAGTGGTGTAGGGTCACAACCATGACTGGCTTCAATCAAAGCAAAAGTGACCTCATGCACAAAAAGGAAGTGATGAATGAGGTCAGGTAACTTGCAGTGATGCTGGTCTTCCTGAAAGTAACGCAACATGTTTTTGTCCCCCTTGTGCAAACTCCCTAGATGTACTTACCATATGTGTTACTCTCCTCCACTCTCTCTCTCTCTCTCTTTACTGTCTTCATCTGCATGCTTCTAAAAGACACCATGAAATCCAAACGACTGTCCAAACGGTCTGTTGGTGCCTAAGCCTGAATTTTCTTCATATACAGGCCATTATATGAGTTAACAAGACCTTGCTCTTTGCGTTAATCAGTCTGAGCGTTTTTATCTCCTAAACATAAGTCTGCCACATCACTTCGAGCCATTTTTGGTTTTTTTTTTGCACACAGAGAAACTATTGTGCATGAAAATCCCTGGGGTTCGGCACCTGTCTGGGACCAACAGCTCTACCAACTTTCCTCAAGTCTAACAGTTAACATTTGAAATGACATTCTAACATTTGACGGAAGGACTTGACCTGTACTGTATCTGTTTTATTATTTTTATGCATTGTATTGCTGACCACATGATTGGATAACGGCATAGAGATTCCTAATAAAATGGCAGTGAAGTTTATGGGGTTCAAGTACACCCCCTTGACAAACTACACCCATTGACAGTTAGTGGATGTCTGTATTAAACTAACAATTTTATTTTATTTAATTCTTTTTTTCCGGTATACTGTACATCTTAATCAGTTACAAAGGAAAAAGAAAGTAGCAAATTTCATTAAAAGATTAGACACAACTCCTAATAAACTGGAAGGGCAAATCCTCCTCGGCAACCTCATGTTTCAAACCAGGAATCTGAAATCACATCATGGAGCGTGGTTCCTCTGACCAAGTTCTGCATATTACCAACTGCTTTGCATCAGAGAGGTCTGAGTGTCAGCCTGTGAGAAAGCCAAAATCTCTAGTACTCAAGGTCTGTTCCTACTTTACACTGATTTGCCAGTTTATTAGGTTTACAGATCTAATAAATAATAAACAGGCAACTCATTCTACATAGTTGTTTCCATATTACCTATGTTGCCAGTTGATTAGTAGGCCCAAGGTATAAATCAACAGAATTACCAAGGAAATGTGCTCCTATTACGCATAACTAATATGGCACATGACATGCTATGCATGCCTTCCTACATCAGGTATTAGTGAAACGTCCTCTCTGGAAACATATCAGCCCTGCTGGGTCACCCAGCTCCAGGATTTGCAATGGGCACATTTGTTTAAGGAAATGAGACGCTCATGAGTGGTGACATCAGAGAGCTACAGTACATTAAGGAAGCTACAGTATGTTTTCACTTTTTCTTTCTCTCTATTACTTAACATTATGTAACTAGTTCGACCTTCTTCCCGCTCTCGTTTCTGTCTCTTGTACTCGCTGCGGTGGTGAGTAGGAATGTCATGACTGGTCTAGTCCACGTGGCGTAGAAAGAGGGAGAGAGAAAGAGAGCGAGAGAGAGTGCAAGGTTGGAGGGAAGGAAGGAGGGGGACCATGGTCCATTATCACAGTCGCTCATAGGCGCTGACAGTCACCCGGAGAGTCCTCTCTGTACTAAATTAAATCTACACTCATCTAAGTCTTTTCTCTCCACCCCAGAGTCTCTTTTATTAGCTCGGCTGATTCACATAGGATTTGCTAAATGTCTATGTGTGTGTGTAGCTTTATTGTAATTGGCTGCCTCAGTAATCAGTGTCACTTTTATGGTTTTCGGCAGAGTGACAATAGACTGTGGTGGGTATTAAAATGCAAATGCAAAACGAATGTCATTGAGGCCCAACGTTTAAAGCGCCCCGTGTCTAGACTGAAGATCATAGAGATCATAAGCACTGTATAAATCAATGGCTTAAAAAAAAAACATCTTAGAACAGGAGTGCCTTGCCAAACACTACACACTGACGTGTGCAGGATTCCAGTGCCCCGTGATCTAAGTGGCGGCCAACGATGCCTTACCTCATAAATCTGTGGTCAGCACCTCAGACCAATGAAAATGTTGCCGTCGCACAGCATTCTTTGAGTTACTTCATGGTTGCAATTAGTGGTTTCCCAATACCAAGGTCTTGAGTAAGGGGAGCCCCTCAAAGAAAAGGAAATCTGGGCATGGAGTGATTACTGGATCTTTACATAATAAACACGAGACAGTAATTATTTGCAATATGCTGCTTTCTTGATTTTATTTTATTTTTTAAATAGAGCTGTCAACCATGTTTCATGGAGATTCCAGTAGATTTACTGGGGAGACATGTTTTCAATGAGAACATCTCTGATCCTTAATGCATTTAATTCCTTTGTCCAAACCTCAGGCTTTGGAAAGAGAGCATTCAAGTAGTACCCAAAACAGAGAATCTCTCTACCCGAAAGGGAATCAGGTTTCCCCCATCACCCTGGCTTTCAGGTACAGTTCTAAAGTTTAACCGATGCCAAGTCTTTAAACCATCAAAAATAGTTGTAACTTATGGGAATACTAACTGAGTTACACTTTGGTCTTCAACAGTTTTTAAAACATAGTTCCATGTAATTCAGCACTGGCAAACACTCACAATATTCATTTCAGATTGATGGAAAACCCATCATTCTTGAGGTGCTCATTCCCTCAAAGGTAGTCCTTGAGATTCCTCTAGAATGCCTCTGAAAACCATCATGTAGATGTTGGCAATGAATTTGGAGCAGCAGTGTGCCTTTTCCACAGACAGACATCGCCCCAATAGTATTGCGGTTGGCAATAGTTAGTAAAGAGGAAAAGTGGCTACAGGGGTCAGCTTCCTTTATAAAACACCATACTGGGAAATAAAAGAGGCAAGGAGATCAGGGACATAGAAAATGAGGGAACAGTTAGCCGGCAATATCCTTGTCTAAGAGGGGGAAGAAGATGTCTACCAACATGGGGCATCTCCGGTAATCCTTGGTCACCAGTCTGCCAGTGGTGCAGTGTATAGGGAGAGTGATGTCACCTCTAGGAAAGGAACTTTCCGAAACAAAGGGAAGTCTGTGTGTTTGGCAGCGGTGAAAGGGGTTAGAAAAACACCTCTGCTCATTACGGCAGAACCTCAATGATAACTAATGAGTATGCCGAGGGGAGGAGGGGGTTGCTGCCATTTTTTTTCCTGTTGGTGTTCCAGCTGTTTGCATCACATGACAGAAAATTAAAATACAAACCCCATGTGATCGCTATACAAATGATGTGTGATGTGGCTCTGTTTGACAAGGGATGGGCACCACTGGTGGCTACCGCTTTGTTTGTATTCTTGTTTTTTCAATGCTACTCTACAGGAAAGTTGTGTCACCACAACAATAGAAGCAGTGTGTGTGTGTGTGTTGCTGCATGAAAGAAAACATCTTGGAATGAGTGTCAGCTCATAGACTGACTTGGGAGCACTTTTGAGAGATGACTGCCTCAACAGAAATTACACAAGCAATGAGACGAATGCCCCTGGAGACGCAGCATGGTAGCATCAGCTGGGCTGTGGGTCTCCTGTTTCTCTTTGCCCCATATCATGCCCTACTCCTCTGTAGGAGCACCACTTGTGCCTAGGGTCCTTAATCAGCAGGAAGCATAGGGTCCCAGAGGGGAAGGAGCTCTGCCAAGCCTCAGCTGGCTGCCTGTTGATTCCCTGCGCCCCACACCCTCTCCCTCATCCCCCCTGCTGCTGTTCTCCATGGCTGCCACCCACCCGCCCAAGGCCGGCTCTTCTTCATGACCCTGGCAGCCATGATGTGAACAATGTTCAGGCAAAGAAAGTAAATAAGTAAGTAAGTACAAGGGTTGGTTGGGGGAGTCAAAATTACAACCCACTCTACTCTCAGCTTTGGATCATCTATGATAAATTTTGGCAAGAGTTGAAGCATGACTAAGCTAAAGCTTCTTTCTTACAGCACTTTCTCTCTCACTGGACCGGATTGCCTAACCCAGACAAGAGAGAGCAGCGAGTAAGCTTCTGCTGTCTGCTCGGGAAGCAGCAGGCTGACGAAAACCCTTGTATATCTCCCCCAAACTGGAGCGGTTAAGGCATTAAATCACAGTGAAGAAAAGTAAAAGCTGAAGCATGATAACAATGCGAGCATGGAAGATGAAGTGCGTCACCGAAGTGGTATTTTTCAGCATTCGTTCTTTCAGAGAAAATCTAATCACATTGTACAACTAAAACAAAATTCGAAATGGAAATTCTACTGTTTTAAAATAGAAAAAAAATGGAAACAAAGCAATCTGTGGTTGCTGCATGAATGAATGAAGCTGACCAGAGACTGGAATACAACACTATATGGTCAAAAGTTTGTGGACACCCGCTCAGAACAGTTTGATTATTATTTTTTTTTTAATATCCCATTCTATTGGGGTATTACAGTACATGTTTCGCATGTACCACATCACATCTTTTGTTATAATAACCTCTACTGTTCTGGGAAGGCTTTGTGATTGTGCTCATTCAGCTGCAAAAGGTTTAGTGAGGTCAGGCAAAATTTCTGGATGATGTTGGGTCTGTGGCACAGTTAGTGGTCCGGTTTATCCCAAGGGGGTTCAGTGGGAGTATGATCAGGGATCTGTGAAGGGCAATCGAGTTCAATTACACCACTGTGTTCATGGAGCATTGTCATGTTGGAACAGGCTTGGGGCAATAGCATAAAAGATATTATATAAAAACTTTGACCATCCAACTTTTGGAGAAGTACTGTACCACATATGAGCATAACAGTCAGATGTTCACTTACTTTTGGCGATGTAGTGTAAGCCACAGCTTATGGGTGCCGGAGTTTATATTTGTTAGCAATGGTACTACACCCATGAGAGATGGATGGTACTCTTGGCAGTCTTAGTCGTGTACAACTCTCAATCGCAGCCAAGTGACAGGCTACACTGGTTAACGTCTACCTCCCTGCAGGCCAGTGTTAACAAATTTAACTTCAGCATCGAGACATGACTTCTACTGGGGGGAGGAAATGGATTATAAATAACACCTGAGAGTTGATGAATTAGGTTTGAAACTGGCTGGGCGGCAGCTGCTGTGCTGGGAAGTGAAAGTGCCCGTGTTCGACTGGGGAGAAACTAAGGGTTTGGAAAACAGCTGCAATGCCTTGACTACTGCCTTTACCAAGAGACGGCAGCACCGCGCCAGTGTGTCTGTGTCTGAATGTATTACATTATTGATTTCACGGCCACACGCGCGTCACTCCTGACCACATACACACACACATGTAGCGTTGCACTTTCAAGTGCACTTTCCACCTTGGATAAACCAAGACGGGAATTAGGGGGCTAAGTTCAAGACAGAGAAAAATAGAGAGCGCTTTTTTCTAACACATGTTAGGTAATGCAGGTGAGAGTGACGTGGGTCCTATAACCCTGCCAAACACAATAGTTAGAGGCAGTGCTCTCACCCCACAGTAATTGCGATAATATACGCCACTGCAATTCGCTCCTAGAAACGGTGTAGTTCGATTGACTTCGGACTTCACGGGCCATTAATAACACACACACACCAGGTTCTCACTCACAAATGTATACACACTCTCTTTTTCTTTCTGTCACTCTCAAATGCATGTTTAACTTTATTTAAAGCTCAGATGGTCAGCCAGACATTTCATAAAGAACAAGGAGAAAGTCATGTGTAATAAAACCATTTCTTCATTTTGGAGTAAAGGCAGTAATAATTCCAGGTACTATATTACAAATACAATTACTTGAAAAGCAGATAAATAATATTTTCACATTAGTGGCATCGTTTTCCCACATGCCCTCCTAGTGAAAGTAAGAGCATTTTCACACACACTATGTGATGGGAACTCAGGATTGCGATTAAACAGCTGTGCAGCCATAAGAAAAGCAATTGTCAGTGAGACTAATCAGAAAAGTAGGCTTCAGTTTGCTATAGGGAGCATAAAGTCTGGACTTTGGAACATTGGAAAAAGATCACTTGTCCAGACTGACCCTGGTACAGAGCGATGTGTGTGTCATGGTACGAGGGAATGCATGAAGGGATGCACCAATCATACAATCATTGTACGGCAGTGCTATAAACTGGGGTTGCTTCAGTGGCTCAGCAACGTTGTGTGTATAGATGGGGTTATACCATGAGTGTGTTTCTCATGGGGGAAAAAGCCTGCAACTTTTCTGTTTTAGTTAGTTCTATTTTCCTGCTTAAAAACTATTTTCTATCAAACAACTGTTGCTTACTGTAAATCTTCATGCAATGCTTATTTTAGATGAGTGATGCTCTTTAGATGAAGAACGAGCTCAATCCATGTGTGGCTGATTAGGCAGAAATGACTGTAGATGTTTTTTCTTGTACGATTTTCTGTATAGGAGAAGAAAGGTTAGCATACCTGCACCACAGGGTGTCCTCCTGATAGGGCCTTCACTGCTCCTCGGCTGCCCTCCGTCTCATAATGGGCACGGTGGTGGGATTTGGGCTGCACCTCAATCTGCAGATTGTAGGGACCTGAGCAGGACGGCAGCTGCCAATCAAGTGCCGGCAGGGACGGGCTGCCAAATCAGAGGACAGAGCACTTCATCAAGATTTATGCATTACACACATACATACTGTAGACATATACACACACTCCACTCACAATGTCTTGCAGGCATTAATCGGAAGAGTGAAACCAGATTTTCGGCCTGCTCTGGCAAGCGCATGGGACCCGGACCCCTTCGTTTCATCATTGTCTCTAATCTAATCTGCTGTAGTCAAAGTCTGACATACTTAATTTTCAAAGTCTGGCAGCTAATTGTGGACATTTTTTTATGTTTGTTTGTTTCTTTCTTTTAGAAGAATTAATGAAAGAAGCATGTGCTCCATTTAAAGTGTTCCATGCATTCTATCACGATCTGACAGCTCATCAATCCGGGTCTCCGCAAAAGCTGCTCATGTTTTAAAGTGGATGAATTCGGTTCCACCAAAATTGTAAAACGTCGTTCAAGTACAATAACAATTCAGGAAATGGGTTCCTTAAAAAAAAAAATGTTGTACTGTGTTTGTGATTCACCGTTGTCCTGAGAGAGTAAGAGATGGGAGAACACGTTCCCACGTGAAAAGTCACACAAAGCACACACACTGACGGAACAAAATTTCACCACACCCGGATGCCTGGACGATGCAACCTAAATCAACACAAACGGACACAATCTCAGGCATCCTCTTGGAACTTTCGGTGTGTTCGCTGACCCAAAATGAACCGGCTTTCCTTTGCACTTTTTATCTGCATTTTTATCTTCCCTTTATCGCCCTAATGCGTCTGAGAGGGAAGGGGAATCTGCAGCCAGTACCACCAGGACTGACACCATCACTTCCTGCTCCACACTATCACCCTCAAACACTTGATTTCCGACAGGAAAGTGTGCCGGCGGAGGAAAGTTCGCGCGCACATACATACTCGTGCACTATGACCACAGGCGGATCCAGAGGCCTGTTAAAAACAGTAAAAACAACAAAATAATAAAGTCATGTGTTGGTGAGTGTTTATGTGTGGGTTGCTATAGAAACTGGCCCACAATGCATTGCACAACCCTTTGAAAAGTGATTTATAAAATATGTCTCCTGTCTTTTACTCTTAGAATAAATATAGGATCGACTAAATAGAATAAACTGGTTTTATTTTAGACACCAAGGAGGAGAGTTTGTCTGCATGTAAACTCCTAAGCTCTATAACTATGTGTCTGAAGTCCATGTGTCAATAATCCTACCTCAAATGTTTAAATAGATTCAATCCTGTGTACTATTTTTCTCGTACCTGAGGTAAGGTTTAGGCTTGGGCCATGAGTATGGGTGAGGTGGCACATCCAGGAATCCTGAGCAATAGCTCTCTTTCTTGAATGGCATGCGGTTGGAGTTGGTATAGTCCTCCCTGCCTAGTTCCGTGCCTGCATCGTCATTCGCCGGCTCCATCTTCAGGCTCATGCTGGCATTGTGCTCTACACTGGTCTTCCGACTCTTGTTGGGAACGCCATCTCCGAGATCGGGTAGGCCGTCTGTACTGAGAGCATTGATGGCTGCCACGATGGCTGAATTGGTATACTGGTTAGTGGTTCCCAGCCAGCTTTCTTCGATCCTTGGTGAACCTTGAGGTGAAGCCCCGGGAGAATGGTTGGGCGAGATGCCTGGTGCGTGTCCATAAGGGGTGCCGTTGAAGCTATACTTCCGCTTGCCATGACTTCCGATTTCCTCGTTGGGGGAGTTGGAAGGGGACTGACGAGGGGATGGCCCAGCAGCATGCCCATGAGATGGGCAAGATAGCATCAAAGAAGACGATCCTTTAGGCGAGACACATGGTGACTGCCAGGGTGAGTTTTGAGGTGAGTTTTCATAGTTATAGAAACCAGACTCAAAGGAGGCATCGGAGTTGCAGCTGCTTGCTGGACTCAGACTGCTCGGGTCACGGTACCCATCAGCGCCGGGCAAGGTCAAGGTCACGATGTTGACTCGCTTAGCCACAGGGCCCATGGTGCCACTTTGTTCCACCTCTTCCTCAGGCATCTGGCCATAGGACGTTATCTCGATCCGTGGCCTCTCCAAAGGTGGTGCACCATTGGGACGAAGCCCGGGGAAGTAGTAGTTGGGAGCCATGGCGCTCTCGTGGAGTCCGTAGCTGGCTTGGTGGCATGATGAGACTGAAATAACGGGGCTTGATTGAAGATTGTGGTACTGGGATGCCAGGCAGGGGTTGGCCATGCCAAGTGGGAGAGACAGACTTACGTTTGGTGCATAGCTAAAAGCCTCTGCAAAGAGAAAAGAAAAGTTAAAGACAAAAGTACTGTATAACATCTGGCTTGTCTATTAGTCAAAGATATAGAAAGTAGCAGGTTTAGTTCAAAATGTAGTTCGGGCATGGAAAATATTTTACATGAGTATCATAGGGAAAGTAAAAAAGTATGTAAGGTCAGCTCAAGGAGATAAGAAGGCTGGTTATAGGAAATCCAACAAAATTACTCTTGCTGATTTAAGTTCTCATCTATATTTTATAATATGCATCTTCTTATATATTTAAAGATTGGTTAGCACAAAGTATCAAACATAATAAATTCCAACCATCACCCCGGGATTATTGATCATGTGTAGCAGTTATTTCAAAACCTGCTTACATGCGATGTCAATATTTCACTCGAACCTGGATCAAAAGAGTACAAAATGATTAAATGAGTAAAAAGAAAACGTCCCTATCATGACCCTGTCTTCGTACTCATTCAGGTTTCTAAAGAAAACACTGCGTTCTATTTGAGCAGTGACGCTTTCTTGTGGCCGGCCCCTTCACCTCAATCTATATTTGCTAACTGCAGCGGTACGCAATCCAGGGCACCACGTGAAATGATGAACCTGTCATGCACCACAGAATGCGTGGGCAGAATGACTAAAATTAGTGTGTGACAGCCTATTTCCAGAAGCAGATACACTGAAAAAAAATGCTGTCACTCTTGAATAGTTTTGTGGTTACAAAAAAAAAAAAAAAAACTAAAAGAAATAATAATAATAATTAAAAAAAAGCAATTTAAAACAGTATGATTTAAATAAAAATAATCTTTCTCTCTTTTTCTTTCTTTTTCTTTTTCTATCCATCTATCAGTCTCTGACAAGCACACAAACACAAAACAGCACAAATCAACTGTTTTTGAATGAATAGGAATAAAATGTGTCCAAAGTTGAAATATAATTAAAAAAATAATAATAAAAACTAATTAATAATTAATAATACAAATATTTACTAAATAAAAAACATAAATTTTTAAATCTTTGCAGAGATAAATAAACTAAAGAATTAGTATATCTAAGTCAAAGTTTGTCAAAATAAAAAAACAGATTGACACTTTATTCACTCACACACACACACACACACACACACACACACGCACACACACACACACTCTCTCCCTCTCTCTCTCTCTGTCGATCTCTCACTGCCACCTGCCCAACACACCTCTCTCCATTTCCATCTCTCCTCCTCGGCTGCCGTACTCAAACAGAAAGCTGAAATCAAACTCTGGCTCTTTATGGCCGGATCCCATCTTCGGCGTCTCCGGGAAGGAGTGTGTAAGCGCCGCTGTGTATCAGCAGCTCCTCGAGCAGAGCAGTGCAGTGGCTTTTGACATCCTGTTCAGTCACACCAGAGCTCTTATCTCTTCCTTACTCTTGTTTAAAAAAAAAAAAAAACACCTGCCGCCTCATTCTGAGGGTACTCTCGCAGCCAGATCCGCCCCGCTTACTAGTTCCTTTTTTCGACTTTGAGGCACTCTGTGATTCACAAGCACGCTGCAGAAAAGAGCAGCTACGGCTGAGCACGTCGCGTATATGCACATCATGCACACGGAGTTTTCTCTCCTCGTGGTATGGCGTGTTTGCATTTTCGAGCTCAGCGTTGCTGCTTGACAGGGAAGTGAGCTAGTGTAGATTCCATAGCCGTCCACCACATGCATGAACGCATGGGGGAATAAAGCAGAAGTCTGCCCTATGGATGGAATTTTACCTTATGCAAAGTGGCCTACAGGAGAGCATAAAGGATTTTTTTCTTCTTTTTAACAGATATCCACTGGACTGAGTTTTGGGGAGAGTCAGCCTCTTAATTGTGCGTCTGGCAAAATTATGGGTATCAGAGACAGAGGTTTGGGCAACAACATGGGAAGAGGGGTGCAGAGAACTGCCATCGTCAGCAGGCTGAAGCGCTGAGACAACGCACACACACATACTGTACACATACACCCACACACACATACACCCACACGTGGGCTCAAGTGCTGATGCGACACACATGCATACCCAAACCAAGCAGTCTGCTATCAATTATGAGGCTTAAAAGCAGAGGGCTGAAACGAATAATCATGCTCCCCTCGCCACAGTAATGCAATCCCCTAAACCACACATACAGACAGAAGGAACCCCAAATCGACGCACAGCCCATGACATCAGTGCGCTTCAGTTACTGGAGTAAGCGTAAAGAGACGGCGATCCATCATCCTTCATAAAACCCTTGATACGCTACGATTCCCGTAGCACCACGCCACGCTTTCGTCTACTAACGAATGATGTCGAGTCTGCACTCCTGCCCTGATCCCAACTGAACTCAAGACTCTCGAGTTAAGAAACAGAAAGCAAACTGAGGCAGCAATATTGCAACACATTGATGCAACTATCACAGGCACGGGCCGTGTTCTATTTGTGGCCGTAACAGCTGTGCACCGATGCAAAATATATAAATAAATAAATGAATAAATAAATAAATAAATCGTAGGTGTTATAATAGGCTGCTTGTGGATTCATGACTGACAGCAAGAAAGAAGCAACTCATTAACAGCTACACAGCGCACATTCTAGAATGGAATTCTATTCTATTCATTTCTATTTTCTATTTTAATGTAACCAGAGGTTTATGATTCTATTAATGCATGCAGCTTGCCTGAGTTTGAATATCACGCCATTAATTAGTCAAAAAAACATTAAACATTCTATTAAAAGTATGAGCATGATTACATTTTTCTCTTCTATTCTATTATACTGTATTCTGTTCTACACTAAAGTCAATATAGTGGCACTGGCTCTATTCAAGTTTCAGTATTGATAATACATTAATAACAGGATTGACATGACATTAATACAAACTCCATTTATATTCTATTGTATTCTATTCTATTCTGTTTTACTTTAAATTCAATATATTGGCTTTACCTTTCTTGTGTTTCACTATAAATAATGCATGAATAAAGGGTTTGACCGGAAATTGATTAAGAAAAACTGCATCTCTATTATATTCTCACTTGCTCTCTATACCGCTTATCCTGCACAGGGTTATGGGAGGCCTGGAGCCTATCCCGCGTACTCAGGGCATGAGACAGGGTACACCCTGTTGCAGAACACACACACACTACGTGGATTTTATGAAGCCAATCAGTCTACTTTCCATATCTCCGTTCTGTGGGAGGAAACCAGAGTATGTGGAGGAAACCCATCAAGCAGGGGGAGAACATCAATTCCTTTGCCCTTTTTCAATTCCTTTGTTCAGTATTGATAATGCATGAACAAAGGAATTGAAAAAGGGCAAAGGAATTGTTAAGAATTCTATTCTTAATATCAATATTGTGGCTGCCATTATTAGGTTTCAGTGTTAATTCAATAATAATAATAATAATAATAATAATAATAATAATAATTTAACAAAAAATTATAAGAACTAACTACAATGGGTCACAGGAGAGGACTATGCAAGGTACACCCTTGATTGGGTGCCAGTCCATCACAGGGCAGACAAGCACAAACACACACTCACACACACACAGTGTGAAAGGGCTGGTTAGTCTAATCTGCATGTCTTTGGACTGTGGGAGGAAACTGGAGGAAACCAATCCAAGCTCAGAGAGATCATAGAAACTCGACAGACCCGAAGGTGGGACTCTAACCTTTGACCCCAAGGTCACAGTGCTAACCACTATGCCATTATTCTGCCTTGTATTCTCTTCTACTTCCAATTCAATAAATTGTTACTGGCTTTATAAGGTTTTACAATTGATAATACATGAATAAAGAAATTGACAGGAAATTAATAAACACTGCATCTTTAGTCTGTTTTGTTCTTTGCTATTTAAGTTTAATGTAACTACTGTATGTTGATATGAGGTTATAACAGGACAGGTCAGTGTAGTTGCTTTGACTATACTGGACAGGTACTATTATATGATAATACATGAGACAAACTGGATTTCAAAAGACATCAACATGAAATGAATCCCAATTGCAGTTCTATTCTATTCTTTTCTCTTTTTTTCATTGTATTCTATTCTTATTTAAAGTAACAGTATCAGCCGTTATATATAATAATAATAATAATAAAAATAATAAAATAATAATAATAATGATGATGATGATGATGATGATGTCAGTAAATTTCAAAAGTAAATTAGTTTAATAAAAAAACTAATTGTATTTGGCGTAAGTATAACATTAATTCAAACTTTCATCTTTGTTTAATTCCATCCTTTTTAAAGCAGCTTTAATGGAATGACAATCCTAACATCTCCAACGCATTTCATTATATAAGACGATTGCATTATTTAGTCAATAACATCTCGCTTCCAGTCCTAATGAAAACTTTAATTAAAAAAATAACTAGAAACCTATACAGTCTATTCTAATCTGTGCGTCTCACAACAAAGACTTGCCAAAGTCTTTCATTTAGGCAGCTTATCGATGTATTGCAGTGATTTTATGGTATTGGTTTTCCCATTCAAAACTCAAAACTTTTCTGACAGGAGCAGATAATAAATATAATAATGCCACGGTCTCACCTCTGCATTTAAATAGCTGCACTTCGGATATGAGTGCGGTCATTAATAGTTAATCAGTGTGAATATGCTTAAAAAGCCTGATCTATTTTTATTCCTAACTTGTGTTTCCTTCTGTAAAGCACAACCAAAGTTAGAATAGTGGAGTCTCATTATGTCTATTCTATCAATCCTGTACTGTCCAATGTTGCATCCTTACGTGTGAAGTTTATTTTAATCTTCTATTCCATTAAAAGTGTAAAGTCTGTTTTCTTTCATCCTATTCCATGTACTATATTCTGAAGCGGATAAACACAATGCATCAGCATCAGGTTGAGTTTAAAGCAGGTGATATGCAATGATCTCTCTCTCTCTCTCTCTCTCTCTCTCTCTCACACACACACACACACACACACACCTTCTTCCGCAGACTTCATGCTGTACCGAGCGGAGCAGCAGAGCTCGGGTCCTCTCCGTTTGCCCAAAGCCGGCCGTGTGAAGTTGGCGCTCGAATCGGGACGCGTGCACGCAGACGCGGGCATTCACCCTGTGGACACGGGAGCGCGCAAACTTTTCAAAAAAATAATAAAAAATCAAAAGAAAGATATAAATAAATAAAATAAGTCGAGCGAACGCTGAAGTGAGATCTGGAGTGAGATCAGTGTGAAGTGTGCATCCCGGATCCGCGGTGTGTGTTTGTGTGTGTGTGTGTCTGGTTACGCGGTCAGTCCGTGCGCGCTCTGGCGCTGCTCATCATACTGAGGCTCTCCGTGGGTTTTTTTTTTTTTTTTAACCGGCGTTGTGTGACGCGAATGTTTACGGAGCTCCCGCACCGCGCCGTATTTAAACCTGGAAAACACCCTCCTATCCAACCCCCCCACTCCCGCCTACCGAATCCCACGCGCCGCCCTCCGGTTACTGACGGTCGCGCCCCCCGGCATCTCTCTCTCTCTCTCTCTCTCTCTCCGGGAAGGAATTCCGACTGACATCAACATTCCTACTGCCACGTCCGTCATCAACATCATTATTATTATTATTATTATTATTATTAGTGAGTCTACAGTATGTCTGAACGTATGACGGTGGTTTAATGGCAAGCACTGCCGCTTTGCACCACCAGGTTCCGGGTTCGATTCCCAACTTTCTGTGCATAGAGTTTGCATGTTCTCTCCATGCTTGGTTTCCTCCCATTGTCCAAAGACATGCAGATTAGACTAATTGACATTCCCAAATTGCCTGTAGTGTGTGATCGTTTGGCGCCCCATCCAGGCTGTTCCCCACCTCATGTCCTCTAAATCTCCAGGCCCTACGCAACCCTGTATACAGGACAAAGCAGTATAGATGGACATGGCATATGAAGACATGCCACTTCTACCAACTTCATTGTCTCTATCGTCTCTTTTGAAACAACGGAAAACAACTGTAACCAAGACAAAGCAACTTCCCTCAGGGATTAATAAAGTCCTTTGAATCTTGAATCCTGAATCTATATACAGGTCCTTCTCAAAAAATTTGCATATTGTGATAAAGTTCATTATTTTCTGTAATGTACTGATAAACATTAGACTTTCATATATTTTAGATTCATTACACACAACTGAAGTAGTTCAAGCATTTTATTGTTTTAATATTGATGATTGTGGCATACAGCTCATGAAAACCCAAAATCCCTATCTCAAATAATTAGCATATTTCATCCGACCAATAAAAGAAAAGTGTTTTGAATACAAAAAAAGTCAACCTTCAAATAATTATGTTCAGTTATGAACTAATTACTTGGTCGGGAATCCTATTGCAGATTCTTGTGTGTTGTGTCTCTCAACTTTCTCTTCACAATATCCCACAGATTCTCTATGGAGTTCAGCTCCGGAGAGTTGGCAGGTCAATTGAGCATAGTAATACCATGGTCAGTAAACCATTTACCAGTGGTTTTGGCACTGTGAGCAGGTGTCAGGTCGTGCTGAAATATGAAATCTTCATCTCCATAAAGCTTTTCAGCAGATGGAAGCATGAAGTAGTCCAAAATCTCCTGATAGCTAGCTGCATTGACCCTGCCCTTGATAAAACACAGTGGACCAACACCAGCAGCTGACATGGCACCCCAGACCATCACTGACTGTGGGTACTTGACACTGGACTTCAGGAATTTTGGCATTTCCCTCTCCCCAGTCTTCTCCAGACTCTGGCACCTTGATTTCCGAATGACATGCAAAATTTGCAACCTGTAGCCCATTTCCTGCACACGCCTGTACACGGTGGCTCTGGATGTTTCTACTCCAGACTCAGTCCACTGCTTCCGCAGGTCCCCCAAGGTCTGGAATCTATCCTTCTCCACAATCTTCCTCAGGGCCCGGTCACCTCTTCTCGTTGTGCAGCGTTTTCTGCCACACTTTTTCCTTCCCACAGACTTCCCACTGAGGTGCCTTGATACAGCACTCTGGGAACAGCCTATTCGTTCAGAAATTTCTTTCGGTGTCACCCTCTTGCTTGAGGGTGTCAATGATGGCCTTCTGGACAGCAGTCAGGTCGGCAGTCTTACCCATGATTGCGGTTTTGAGTAATGAACCAGGCTGGGAGTTTTTAATAGCCTCAGGAATCTTTTGCAGGTGTTTAGAGTTAATTAGTTGATTCAGATGATTAGGTTAATAGCTCGTTTAGAGAACCTTTTCATGATATGCTAATTTTTTGAGATAGGGATTTTGGGTTTTCATGAGCTGTATGCCACAATCATCAATATTAAAACAATAAAAGGCTTGAACTACTTCAGTTGTGTGTAATGAATATGAAATATGAAAGTCTAATGTTTATATATATCAGGACTGTTAGGTATAATTCTTTTGCCAAACTTCTTCTTGGTTGCTATTATAATAATGTTAATTAAATGTAGTTATCAGCTACAAATAAAGAGAAACAGTCAGTAGAAATTGCAATGTATGCAACAGTAGAGCTCACGTCTCTGGAAGAAAATAAATAAACATTTTATCTGTACATTAGTGAGGACACACTCTTTCAATGATATCTTTATGTTTCATACATTGAAGGGCCCGAAACCAGTCTCAGAAAAATGTCTGTCTGTCTGTCTGTCTGCACCAGCTTATTCTCATTACACACAACAAGGCTTGCTACAATAGTTACCTACTGTAGATGTTAAGCATTGCATCTGATTATTGCCATCACACCATTTTCTCTTCTGCAAAACATTTTTTCAGACACAGGCACTTGACTGAAATTACACATTCTTATTATTTGTTATTAAATTACTTACCTAAAGTAGCTGCTTTAACCTGGCCAAGGTCAGAGAGCATGCAGATCCACAGCCTGTCTCAGGAATATTATGAATGAACACAATAACACATCCTATCAGGGTATTAATCCTGTGCCTATTCTGGAAATACTGGGTATGAGACAGATACATATACAGTCAGGCTACAGATTTTGAGCCTATGCTGGGAATATTGGGCATGAGTTAAACATACACCCTGGCAGGGTTTAAATCCAGAGAAATATTGGGCATGATAATGCACTGTCAGGGTCAAGATTCAGAACCTATTACCGGAAACCCAGAAAAACAAAGGTATACACCAGGCAAGTGTTTAGATCCACAACCTATTTACTAGGATTGAGGCGGGTACAAATCGTGTAAGGGTTTAGATCTTGAGTGTGTCCTGGAAACATTCATTCATTCATTTTCTATACCGCTTAATCCTGTGTTCAGGGTCGCGGGGGACCTGGAGCCTATCCCAGGAGACTTCGGGCACAAGGCGGGGTACACCCTGGACAGGGTGCCAATCCATTGCAGGGCACACACACATACACACACTCACACACCCAATCACACATAACGGGCACTTTAGGAACGCCAATTAGCCTAACCTGCATATCTTTGGACTGTGGGAGGAAACCGGAGTACCCGGAGGAAATATGTACTTATATTTAGTGCACTACTTTCTCGTGCACGCACGCTTTTAGACTCGTTTTTGCACGCTAAATCTCTCTCCCTCGCGCGCGATATCAAGCTCATTCTTGTATGGAAGTATACCATAGTATGGAAGTACTGTATAATAGTGCCAAAATTCCTGAAAGCAAAATAGCAGGTTGAATTACATGAACTGAAAAAAAAAAACGTGTTGAAAAAAAATGTTTGAATTTTTCTGCATTGCAATTTATTGTGGTTGTATATTTCAAGTGAAAATGTAATTCATTTAAAATTCAATGCAAAAATATTCAAGTTAATAAATTGCTGTTCAAAAATATTTTCAGGTGTTAAAAATACAATCTTTATTATTTTTCAATCTTACAAATTCAGGTCGACAAAATTCAGGTAACAAAATTCAGGTCGCTAAAATTCCGGTAATAAAATTCAGGTCGCTAAAATGCTGGTCTTCACGTCCGAGATATCACAGGTAGAGCAGTGGAGTGCCGCTACTGCTATCCGTGCTGCAGTGTACTTTAAAGTGTGCAGTCTAATTCTCAGAAACTACTTACCGATCGGAACGGAGCACTCTTAACTAACAGGCTGGGTTGCCAGTTGCACAATAAAGGGTGTAAATTGTTAAAATCACCCCTCAGCCGTAAACACTATATTCAAACCAAAGTCGATTTTTGCTGCCTTGTCGAAAAATGCTACCGTAGCACAAATCGATAGCAGAGTCTGTCGATTTACGCTACCGCATCACTACAACTACACCAGTGGTTCTCAAAGTGTGGGGCACGCCCCACTAGTGGGGAATACAGACATGACAGGTGGGGCGCAATGAACGGGAGGAAATTAGTGGAACATTATAGGAAAGTACCTATTCTAATTCATGCTTTTCTTTATTGATAATGATGAGCACACAAAACAATCAATCAAAACAATCACACACAAATAAATGGATCATTAATACAAGTAAATTGAATTGAAACCTGCGCGACCCACTGGGCAGCGCTGCGCGACTCAGATGAAGTTGGTCTGCGCTGCGCGATCCACCGGGCTGCGCAAATAAACTAGATCAACTCTGCGCTATCCAGATAGTCGCGCTGCGCTGTATTTGCGCAGATATTTGGTTCAATCGGGTGCCACGGTTTCGTCCCACTTTTGATGTGTTTGGCTTCACATACACTTCGACAATGGAAGAAGACGGTGCAGCAGCTGTGAGTTTGCTTACATGTGACGAGACCAACAACGAGGAGATTGTAAAGAAAAAAGGTGCATCGTCTGTGATGTGGAATTGGTTTGGTAAGAAAAGTGATACGAATGAGATGAACATGATTTGCAAGGTACGCAAGTGCACTGTTTTAACAAGTGGTGGAAACATGTCAAACCTTTTCTATCATCTGAAATCCAAGCATCCAAACGAATATGGCCAAAGTAAAAAAAATGTGGCAAACCTCAGCAATTCACAGTTTATATAAAATTACATTATGTAAAACAGTTTCTTTGTGTTTGAATTTTTATTTATGCATTTTCAGATACAAATTGCTATATTGTGATATATATATCGTTATTGATGTAGAAAATAGCTCCTACCGTGTTAGAAGATTTTGGTTATATCGCCCACCCCTAATGAAGCCTATCTTGAGCTTGGATTCATGGTGGGGATGGTGGGGGCAGAAGAGAGACCCGTGTGTGTTTTGTGTCTTAAACCGCTGGCAGCAGACCGCATGAGACCCAACAAATTAGGAAGACGCTTAGAGACAACACACTCCAGTCATGTTAATAAGCCACTCAACTTCTTTCAAAGAAAGCTGGCAGAATACAGACAGCAGGAGAATCGCATGGTAAAATCTGAATCAGTGGCCAGCAAAGCACAAATCGCTTCATTCAAAGTTCCATACAGAATTGGCCAGCGCAAAAAAACTACAAACGATTGCTGAGCAGCTAATAAACATGGGGTCAATTATGCAAAGATATGTGACAACGTAAGCCTTGTATAACAATTGCACGTCTATTTTATCTATTTAGACCTTAGTGTTGTTTGATCTTATTGGTTTAGAAATTGATATTTCAATAAACAGTAAACTTGTCCGATTTCGTTATTATTTTGTTGACAAGTTGAAAATTCGCTCACCCCCTTAAGTTGGGAATGACAGAAAAAGTTTGAGAACCACTAAACTACACTGTGGACGGTAAATCTTTATTAGAGAGTTGTAACTGTATTTATTAGCATTATCATAAATTAAAGAAAAAAACGCATGTCATCACGTGCGTAAGCATTTATGTATGAACTACTCTGTGCACTGAATAGTACTGCACACATGTGATAACCACAAGATATTCAAGTATACAAAAAAATGTCAACGTAGGTGTTTAAATTTGAGACACTGAACCAGTTTCAAGATTTTATTTTCCTCAACCTTAAAGCTCATTCACGACTATTTATGCAGAAAGTCTCAGCACCAAGGTAGTATGGATTTATAGGCGTGGAAACAGTGTACAAACTTGTGGGACTGCGCACGCGCAGATCCGATAGTTAGCAAAACTCGATGGGTAGCATTTTTCGATTGAACACCGGCGCTGTTTCATTCACACGCGAGAGCGATGGGTTTCCCGCCCCTGCGCTCGGTAATGTAGAGTCACATTCAGTAAGAAGATATGGATTAATTTCCTCAGCAGCAGCATCAAAATACATGCTGTTTACACTTTGTTAAATTTATATTGCTTATAAATAAAGGTGACCATAAAAATTTTGTAATTAAAAAAAACGTAAAGTGTGGATAGCACGGTTTAATGTCAGTCTGATTAAAATAAAATAAACAAATAAACACGTTTGTCACAAATTATTTTATGCAACGCAATTACAACATTTCAGTTTAATATTTAGCATGTCATAAATCTTTAAACAATTAATACCTGACGCACTGTGACTTTGTCACATATAAAATTGTACATGCACTGCAATTAACACCATTTCTCTTTTTTTATTGTAATTTATATTTTTTATGTATACCCTTTTTATATATCTTGTAGTTTTTGTACATCATTGCACTAGTACCTCTGGTCAGTTCCCACATGACCATGTGTCTACTGACTGTATGTAAAATATACAGTGTGCAGTCTATAACCTGTCTTACTGTTATTGTCTCTATTGCTGCTGAATATCTGGAATTTCCTTTGGAATCAATAAAGTATCTATCTATCTATCTATCTATCTATCTATCTATCTATCTATCTATCTTTATTCTTTGTCTTGAATTGTCCCTATCAGTTTCTTTTTGTCTGCAGTTACTCTGGTGTCACACGCTGAACTGTTTGACTGCTTCCTAAGTTTATTCAGCTGCACAGAATTTTTCCACAGACTGTAACATTACCGAGCGCAGGGGCGGGAAACCCATCGCTCTCGCGTGTGAATGAAAGAGCGCCGACTTTGCTTTGAATATAGCGTTCACGGAAGGGGTTAATTTTAACCGTTTATAGTGCAACTGGCAACCCAGCCTGTTAGTTAAGAGTGCTGTGTTCCGATCGGTAAGTAGTTTCTGGGAACTACTGTAGACTGCACAGGGATCAGGAAGCACACTTTAAAGTCCACTGCTGCACGGACAGGAGCACGCGGCATTCCACTGCTCTTCCTGTGATATCCCGGATGTGAAGACCAGCATTTTAGCGACCTGAATTTTAGCGACTTGAATTATATTACCTGAATTTTCTTACCTGTATTTTTGTCGACCTGAATTTATAAGATTGAAAAATAATAAAGATTTAATTTTTAACACCTGAAAATATTTTTGAACAGCAAATTATTAACTTGAATATTTTTGCATTGAATTTTAAATGCTTGAATTACATTTTCACTTGAAATATACAACCACAATAAATTGCAATGCAGAAAAATTCAAACATTTTTATTTCAACACGTTTTTTTCAGTTCATGTACTGTAATTCAACCTGCTATTTTGCTTTCAGGAATTTTGGCACTATTATACTTCCATATTCTTGCACGCTGAAAATCACTTTTGCCCTTCAAGATAATTTATGTGTGCACTCTCTCACTCTTCTGTGCGCTCACTGTCATAAAGCGACACTTCCCACTAAACATTGGACGTCGGATAGACGTGCAGATCATGTCTATATTGGGTCCGTCTGTCCATGACCAATTCTGGACGTCTATTCGACATCCAAACTAGGTCCACTATTTGGATGTCCAACCATGACCCAACTTGGACGTCATTTTGACGACCTAACGCAGCTTCCATTCGATAATTCAAACTAGAAGCGGAGGTCTGGGGAACCAATCAGAGAACGGACAGTCCGAATCTGCCCGCCTCCAGTCTCTGATTGGCTGGTGTCGCGCTGATTCTAGTCTCTGGTTGGCTGGAATAGTTGAAGAGCTATAACACTGCTGCAGTTTGTGCAAGTGTCGCTTTATGACAGTGAGCACATAGAAGAAAGTTTAAACACAAAAATTATCTTGAACGTGCAAAAGTGATTTTCAGCGCGCAAAAACGAGTTTGAGGGTGCGCGTGGGAGAGAGAGAGCTTCAGCGTGCAAAAACGAGTCTAAATGCGTCAAAAAACTTGTGCGCACGAGAGAGTAGTGCACTAACTATAAGTACATATGAATAAGTACATTTAAATTTAACTGATAATATACTGAGACTACCGTATATTAAAATTGTATTCTAATGTATACTTTCTGTACATTTGTACAATGATTATTTCCAGCATATATTTTTTTAAATATACCAAAAATACATTGAAAAACAAGTTTAAATAAGTATACTTTGGAAATTAGATCAACCTTTCACTTAAAGTATATTTTCCAATAATATATTTTTGGAAAGTGTACTATAATATAACTATTTTGAAGTATATTTAAAGTTTAATTCCAAAATTTGCTAAAAGCATGACGTTAGTATAATTTTATATATTAACTGATATACTAACAAAAAATTGTACTATTTGCAATGTACTATCGAGGATTTCAATATATTTGTAATATACTAAAGTGTATTTTTTTTAAAACTGGGGCTCCATTCCCGTGTGTCACAGCTTGTCTGGACAGTAAGTCTGCTCCCACATTCATGTGCCCCGGAATGTAAATCGCCCTGAGGGACAGGAACTTGTCCTGTGCCCAAAGCAGAACCTGGTGCGCCAGGTTCAAGCCGCGCAAGCGCAGTCCACCTTGGCGATTTATGTTGGAGACTACCGATGTGTTGTCCACTTCGCACTACTGTAGAACATGGTAGTCTCTCAAGTGCTGGAGGAAGTGCTGTATGGCCAAAAATAGAGCCATCATTTCGAGGCAATTGATGTGCCATGCGAGAAGATGGCCTCTCCTGCTCCCTTGGACTGGACGGCCAACCAAGACCGCACCCCAGCCGGTAAGGGAAGCATCTGTCATTATCATCTTGCGACGACAAGACGAACCTAGAGTGGGACCCAAAGTCAGGAACCGGGGTCTGAACCACATAGAAAGGGTACGAAGTCCTTCGCGCGTAACCTTTATTTGCCTTTGGGGATTGGCCCCTGCGTGAAATACCCTGGCTCTTCTATCTGGGGCATCATTATATAACCTCGTGCTTTTGCATCAACGATATTCGCATAAAACAAAGTCGATGGTACAAAAATACGGGATGAATAAGTCTTGCTCCAACAACGAGTTAATTTGTTGTGGAGATCGTCAAAAAAGGGGAGAGAGCGGCGTTGTGGCTCCATCTCCTGGCCACCCGACAGAAATCTGTCGTCTAATTTTGAACGTTTGGGGAAGGCTTGCTCCTGCGGCCAATCAATGTGCAGCATCTCGACTGCACGCGTTATAACTTCAAGCAGCTCCTCATACTCTCTATCTTCCTTAGAGGAGCGTTCTGAGGTAGCTACTTCTATTTCGACAGAAGCAAGAGAACGAGTCTTTTCTACACACTCACGAGAAGCACCAGAGTGCACTTGTGAAGTGGAAGGAGAGACTTCCCGATCGGAAGAGAGGGCGAGAGAAAGGAGAGGAGATTCCGTCTCGCGCGCCCTGGCCAGATCGGCTTGTGATCCCCAGGAGTGCAGCGCGGCTCGTGGTTCTCTAAAGAATGTGAGGCGTGCACAAAGCACTTTCATGGGAAGAAGATCACAGTGTTCGCTGTCTCCTTGAAGCCCTTGGAGAGCGTGCTTTTCACCCAAACACTCAAAGCAAAAAGTGTGGAGATCGCCGTCCGAAAGGAAATTTTCGCAAGGGGTGGACGGGACGGGGACATCTCACTTTAAACTCCGCCATTATATCGGTGAGTTAAACACTTTTCTTTGCTTTTTAATTTGCTTTTTAATTTGCTTGTTACACACACGCACAATGTGGTCTGAAGACAAAAAGACCTGAGGAATGTTTCTGGTTTACTCCTATTTATAACCTGCAGGTGTGTCTTATCAGATGACGTCACCTGACCGAGGTTATATAAGCCAAAATTTGGCGTGTTTGAGACACAACTGGCAACACGAAAAGATGTTCCCATAGCGTTTTCACGCAGCATCGAGTTTAGCCTTTAAAAGAGAACCCTATCTGATTAACATTAGGAGCAAACTGGGATATCATTGAGATTGCCTGATTCCAATCCACTGCACCTCCACTCTTCTATGTAAATTATATTACAATATACATGCTTTCAATTTGCTTAAAATTTTCATACCACATTTACAAAACATGGGTTACACCCTCAAAGTACACAAATACACCTTTTGACTGAGAGTGGTCAAGTGATGCACCAGGTAGGTACTGTTGCTGCTTCAGGATCCCTCAGTCAACCCCGTGCTCAGGTTGTTGTCTGTGTGTCATTCTTCCTTCATCCACATGGGGTTACCTCAGGTACTGTCAACTCTAAATTGTGCCCAGGTGTGAATGCATGTGTGAATGATTTGACTATAGTGTCCCATTCAGAGAATAACCTCAACTTGAGCCATGTTTGCCCAGGATTGGCCTTCCGGATCCACCTGAACAGGATAAAGTTTTTCTGATGAATGAACGGTTTTGATTGAAATGTTATAGAATCCTGTTCAGGAAATTTTGATCTAAACTTGATTGCAATTCGTGTTTTGGATGTGTTTTAGTTCCTGCTCTGGAATAGCAACACTTGTGTGGACTAGGAATCCCTGGGAGTTAAGATTAAAATCACTTGAGACTTTGGAAAGACTTTGGAACTTGCACTGTTCTGATCCAGCTTGAATTGCTTAGCTGTCTGCGGTGACACTGGCGAGTCATCTGCAGCGTGTTTCCCTTGCACCAAGGGAAACTTCGGTTTCTTCAGACGTTCCCGAAAAGCACAGAGCTGTGAAAAGAGCAATTGATATTTTCCATCCTTATATCATGAAACCGTTTCCTTGTGCCTAGGCATGAGCTGTGAACAGCCACACGCAAGTAATCATCTAATCAAGACGCATTCTGGTTCAGAATCAATCTGATCATGGGTAAGACTGTAATCTGATCAGGGTCCTCCATTTTTCTGATGCTCTCGGCCAGAAGAGCATCTCAGGATATTGTGCATTTGGCGCCGTGGGGGCGTAATTAGTGCTTGTCTGACTAATAGAGTAGTTCATTCAGAATTTGCATCAAACACATTTCCAGGTCTGAAAAGAGCACTGGCATATAAGGCAGACAGGACTCATCATCTTCTAATGATACAGTACATCTACAGCCATTAGGAGACAGAGAGTAAGTGCACTCCATGAACATACAGTACACACCACTGGGCATACACACCACCACTCTGTGCACATATTTGCTTTTTGGAGGCAGCTGCATTCCATAAGTTCATTTGCTTACAGTGAATGAGGCTTTCAATGCAAAATGTGTGTCAGATCTGCTGTAGTGTATGATATTCTCAGAAAAAGAGCATAAAAAAAAAACATTGATATCACTCTGTTATTCACACCAAACAGCTTAGGTTCCATCAAGTATCTAGAACCTTCCTATTTTCAAGTTTTCCAAATAGAAAAATGTATACAAGATCCAAAGAAGTTTTTCAAAAATATATCACCACATATGTCATGCACAATGCTGTTCAGTTCTTCATTCCGATTGGTCAGAAGGTTTTGAATAATTTTCTGTAAAAGTATCTTTTACGGTACTGTAATGCTACTCCTCCTCATAGATTTATCTCAAGGCACTCAACATGTATGAACTCTAATGCCAATAAATACTGTATACAGATGTATAATGTAACCTCCAAGGGGTGTTCAAGTCGAACTGGGACTTGAGATCAAATTTCTAGTGAAATAAGCTGTAAAAGCGATTAGATTTGAATGGTGCAAACTTTTTAAAAGAGGCTGTAGGATCCGTAATTTGTCACTAAGTTGCAGAAGAAATGTGTCTGTCTGTCAGAACTGTACACACAATCGTTCACCAACACCACATGTGCATGACAGGAACTCATCTGAGAGTCGTCACATCTTCTGTATAGTCCTGACTTCGTTCCAAGCCATTTTCACATGTTTGGACCATTTAAGGAGTTCTCGGGAGGCCGGGGTTTCAGATGCAAGTCAGACCGTCTGATCACGGTTCCGGCATACTAAGAAACTTTCTACCTTGATGGTATTCTTGATGGAGTGTAGCAGAAGAATCACTTCACATCATGCGCTTATTGGAAAATAATCAACTCCATGGAGGTAGCAGTGACTCCGCTTCGCACCGTCCACATCACCTCAACAATTCTTTATTATTTTCCTATGACAGAACATCGTCAGGGCAGCACGGTTGTGTAGTGTTTAGCACTGTCGCCTTGCAAGTCCCGGGTCCGGGTTCGATTCCCGTCACTATGTGCATGGAGTTTCCATGTTCTCCCCGAGCTTGGTGGGTTTCCTCTGGGTCCTCCAGATTAGGCTAATTGGTGTTCCCAAATTCCCTGTAGTGGGTGGCGTTCCCAAAATCCCCCCCGTGCTCTAAGCCTCCTGGGATAGGCTCCAGGCCCCCCCCCCCCATAGTCCTGAATACAGGATAAAGCAGTATAGATGAGGAGTAAGTGAGTGAGCATGTTCTCAAGCAGATTATTAATGCATGGTCTGAATGGATATCCTTACGTGTACAGTAAGGATATCCATGGATATATGTAAGTTTTTCTTTTAAAGCTTAGGTCTTAATTTAACACACATGATGCCACAAACCACAATCTACAGGGGCATCTAAATATTAGAGCAAGGTGTACTAGAGCTAAACTCTTTCTGCGTGGTAGATCTTTAGGACCGGGGTTAGGTGCCATTTAAGCTACAGGTTCCTCACTGCTCAAAAACAATACATTTGAAGTTATGCATTTTTACTTTATATCACAATTATCTTTATTAAAAGTAAAAGTGCCTTTTTTTTGGAAGTAATAACAATAATTGCTTATTTAATTGTACTGTGTTTAATCGAAGATTATATCACCCGGTCATGCCGCTCATTAAAACTTAATTCAATAAATAAAGAATGTGATGCTGCTGCTCTTTTCTTCAGCCGTGTTTCTAAAAATGCATATCGAAGCGCAACGATGGAAGCTGGCAGGATTTCAGGCCAGTGACAAATTTCCGCCTGAGGCCATAATTCATAGACAAGCCACATCTGCCTTGGTGTCCTCACACACACACACACACACACACACACACACACACACACACACACACACACACACACACACACACACACACACTCTCTCTCCCTCTGTCTCTCTCTCTCACACACACACACACACACATATGCATATTTACAGTAACCACAACTTGTCTGTGGAGGGCATGAATGACATGACTCATTCTTGCTGTGATTTACAACCATGAAATGATCAGTCTTACTCTTGTCTTTTCTTTTTGTCAGACATTTTTGCAGTTCTAATGTGGTTTTTTAAGACACACAAACACTCGTACTGTACATACAAATATAGAATACGTATGTATACATGCGCAAAACATATACACACATACATATATATTTGTAGAAGCCTTGTCTTCTGTTCATGCTTGTAAAAAGTGTTTTCTGAAAGTTTTCTCAAGCGTAGCTCAACAAAATCAAATCCAATGCCGCTGTCAGGGCATGCACTAATATACTAATGTTTTCTGTAGCAGAGGTTTGAGACACGCAAGAAATTCAATGACAGTGAGTCATGTGTTGATCAAAAATCTTTTCAGTCTTACTAATCAGATAAATAGCCCATGATAAGGCTACGGGTCATTTAAACATTATTTCCTACGAATATAATGTCAGGGATTTAACGTACCTAATTTATGAACGAGACGAAATGTTGGCGTCTAGCATGTGGTGTTGGCTGGCAGAGAAGTTTTCCTCCACCACATGGAAGAAAACTAAATATTACTGAGAATTTGTCTACTTAATAAAATGACATGCTGTCTCATTTTGCCCAAGTTTGGCTTCTGTATGTTTCGTTTCCAGAGGAATTTCCATGGCCTTTCTGCTTGTCAGTGCGGGAGGTGAGATGTGGCCTCTGATGAAAGGGGTGTGGCATCTGTTAACATCATTCCTGGTTCAGTAGGCATGACCGATGTACATGCCAGATTCAGTGAAGAAGGTGTGGCCTCTAGTAAAAGCAGCGTGCCTTATATACCTGCCAATGACAGCCAGCAAGGTGCAGCCTCTAGTAAAATTGGAGAGTCAACCGTACTTCCCAGTTACAATGGAAGAGGTGAGTCCTCATGTAAATAAGGTCTATCTTGTGCAGTTCCAATATCAGTCCCAATGAATGAAATGTGGCTTTTAGTGACAGTGCTGTGATCTGTCTCAGTGAAGAATGAAGTCATGAAATTAAGGTTTTCACATGGTTATGTTTCATCATTATCTAAAAATGGATTTAAATACTTTTATTCCTCGTAATTCTACACGCAAAACTCTACAATAGCAAATTAAAACAGGCATTTGAAGTCATTTGTTAATTTATAAAAGACTGTCTGAAATGTCACATTTTCAAAATTATTAAACCCATCACTTAGTACTTAGTTAAAGCACTTTGGCAGCAAGGCAACCTCAAGTCTGCTTGTAAATGATGCTTCAAGCTTGGCACATATTTCTTTTGGAAGTTCCATTCTTCTTGGAAGAATCGTTGAAGCTCCACCAGGTTGTATAGGCACAGCCATTATCATGTCTCTCCAGAGAAGCTCTGTTGGATTCAGGTTCAGACTCTGGCTGGACTGATTCAGGATGTTCACAATGTTACGGTATTTTGAAGGTACTCCTGCGTTCTCTCGGTGGTGTGCTTTGAGTCATTGTCATTGGCTCAGCCTAAGATCTTGAACAACCTGGAGAAGTTGCTTTTCCAATCCTTATTCATTTTCAATCTTTGCTGTGTAGCCTCCAGTCCCAGTCTCGGAAAAACATCCCCACAGCATGATGCAGCACCATCACGTCTGACTATAAGGATGGCTTTAATAAGGTGATGTGAAGTGCTTGATCTCCTGAATCCAAACAATTCAATCATTGTTTCATCAGACCTTGAGGATTATGTTTCTCATCATCTGAGAGACCTTCATTGGCTTTTTGGCAAACTCCCAGCTGGCTGTCATGTTCCTTTTAGTGAGGAATGGCTTCTGTCGGGCTGCTCTACCATAGGGGCCTGATTGGTAGAGTGCTGCGGTGATGGTTGGCCTTCTGTAAGTCTCTCCTATTTCCGCATGGGAGCTCAGGATCTCATGTCTAGTGACCCTTGTGATCTTGGTTACCTCTTTCACCAAGGCCCTCCATCCCTGATTACTCAATTCTTTTCAGCACACTTTTAAAAACTGAAGCAAACGCAGTATGTTCATGCAAAAGCCAAGTGCAAAGCAGCGCACACTGTATATGCAAATATTTAGATGTTTCAAAGTTACAAAGACAATAAGATTTTTATAATATTCTTCAGATGAAATGTATTCAGCACTGTCGCCTTGCACCTCCAGGGTCTGGGTTCGATTCCCCGGCCAGGCTCGATTCCAGTCTCAGTGTGCATGGAGTTTGCATGTTCTCCCCGTGCTTGGTGGGTTTCCTCCGGGTACTCCGGTTTCCTCCCACAGTCCAAAGATATGCAGGTTAGGCTAATTGGCGTTCCTAAAATTGCCCGTAGTGTGTGATTGGGTCTGTGAGTGTGTGTATGTGTGTGTGCCCTGCGATGGATTGGCACCCTGTCCAGGGTGTACCCCGCCTAGTGCCCGAAGTCTCCTGGGATAGGCTCCAGGTCCCCCGCGACCCTGAACACAGGATTAAGCGGTATAGAAAATGAATGAATGAATGAATGAATGAAATGTATTCTGTGCAGAACACCAGGGATCTTGGTCGTATGTGAACTACAAATCTTTCCATTGGACGTTCTCACAGTAGCTACATTTTCAATATCTTATTACAAGGACAGCTGAAAGTGGGTGGTATATGGTAAGCAGCAAGTAAAATCCTTTTTTTTTCTCATAAAGTTGATGTGTTGTAAGCAGAATAAATGGGAAGAATAAGGATTTGAGTGACTTCGACAAGGGCCAAATTGAAATGGCTAGAGGACTGGGCCATACCTGTACTTGTAGCAATGCTAAAATTGCACCACTTATTGGATGTTCCCAGGCTGCCGTGGCCAGGACATACCAAAAGTGATCCAAGGAAGCAAAAACAGTGAACTGGCGACAACGTCATTGGTGGCCAAGGCTCACTGATGCACATGAGGAGTGAAGGCTGGCCTGTGTAGTCTGATCCAATAGAAGCGCTAGTGTAGATCTATGACCTATGACCAGGTTAATGCTGGTTGTGATAGAAAGGTGTCAGAACACACAGGGCATTACCTTTGCCCAAAGGTGGACCAATGGTGGCCAAAGAGGCACCAACTAAATATTAGCCGGGAGTTTATAATGTTATAACTGATTGGTGCATTTCTGTCAGTTCTCATGAAGGAGGTACAGTCTACATTCTGTACGTGTCAGTATTAGTGATGGGGGTGTGTTCTAAAGTACAGTACCAGTCAAATGTTTGGACATAATTTGGGATTTTTTTCCTCTACATTCTAGAAGAATATTGAATTCTTTCAAAACTATGAAACACATATGACATTAGGTTATTAAGTAACAACAACAACAAATACAGTCAGTTGTTATTTTAAGACATACAGTATTGGTCAGCTGTTCTGGAACACTTCTTGCAAGAACAGTATTGTCAAGTGCATTTGCAAAGCCCATCAAGCATCATGATTAAACTGAAGACCTTCAAAGGAAAGCAAGACCAAAACTTACCTCTGCTGCAGAGACGAAGTGCATTTAGAGTTACCAGCCTCAGAACTCACCAATGAAAAGCACTTCATATTAGAGCCTTTATAAAGGCTTGAGATAAGATAAGAGATAAGATAAGATAAACCTTTATTAATCCCAAGGGAAATTGCAGTTCTGCAGCAGCTCATATTGTGCATAAGATTATCCAGCAACTACTGTATATATAATCATATATACAGTAGAATAAACATGCAGAGCATGAGTATCAGACACATCTTAATATCAACTGTTCAGAGGATATTATTACATATTTTGGACACCTTCAGTATTGTTTTACAATGTATAAAGAAATAAAAATCAACAAAGAACGGTTGGCCGGTAGTGTGTATACAGTATACATACAGTACATTAGTGTCTATATACTGTAGGACATGTGGCCTGTATACTGTATATGTTGATTTTTTTTCGTAGTGCTTCAGTGTTTCCAGGTGAGCCTTCAATGAATGTATAAACATTATTGGGAAACACTGCAACAAAACTACATTGCAACAAAAGTATACATAATAAGTTTAACTTTTATTTATAAAATTTTGACTATTTATAGGTATTCGGACACAGGAAAGTTTTTATAAGAGAAGACGTACAGTAAGTTACGCCCTCTGGTTTCTCAGTATTATGACATACTGTACTGCACCTGTGTTTTTTTTTGTCTTATTACTATCAAAAGAACGAGAAAAATAGAAGTTGGAAAGATAACTGCTATAGCATAAATAACAGGAAATGACATTTCTTAAAGTCAAATGTAATTCTTAAATATATACATATATATTTTTATAATTAATCAAACAACATCATTGGCAAATTCTTATGCTATAAGCAATCTAAAACATACACCACTTTGTGATGTCATTCTATAACAAAATAATGTAAATCAACATATTTTTTTTTATTAAATTATTATTATTATTTATTCAAGCACTGTTTTTTTCTTTTTTTTTTCTTTTATATTTTGTTCAGTAGTTCAGTTGCTTGGTGCATATGGACCAACATTGGGAAAAGGCTTTAAACTCTGCACTCCATGTAGACTATCATTAGATTATATATCTACACATTTTCTAAGTCTAATCTCTCAAAATCCCCTTCAGAATCACTTCTTAGTCCTACACACAGCTGCAGACTGCCTCTGCTCTGCTGCTTCACATGTCGCAATGCTGCGATCTGCGTCTACTGAAGTGACTGTGTCATCCACTCATTCTATAGTGCACTTCTCCTTTTCCTGCTTCGCCGCTCCCTTAGCCATCCTGATGGAGAACTGCCATGTCTGCGCTATCTCTGGCATGTCTGGTTCTCGCAGTATGTTTAGAAACGTCACACACTTCCCTTTTGAATATTCCTCATCTGACGATTATGGTAGAGTATTAATAAAAATGTTCTCTAAAAAGCCTATACACACACACACACACACACACACACACACACACACACACACAAAAACGCGCACAAATATTCTGAATGTATAACTAAAAAATTTTATGAATGGGGTGATAAGGATTAAAAATGGTCGAAATTGATGTTGGGGTTAGAGTTGAGGAAGTCAGTAGAATTCTTTTTTTTGGTTTAGGCCACGCCCTCCAGTATATCATGTTTAAATCTGGATACTGTGTTAATATTTGAAGCATTTGTCTGACTGAGATTCAGAACCAGGTACCATCATTGCATCCATTCATATCAGAATCTCTGTAGTCCAACCAGGGACTGTGGAGGCTAATGGTGACCATTTAATTTATTTCCATTTTTACAATGGTAGTAGGATCTCCAGTCAAAATTCACGCATCCATTCACACACTACTGGTAATTTGGGAACGCCATTAGCCTTATCTGCATGGGAGGAAACTCAAGGAGAAAATGCAAACTCCATGCACACAGCCCCCGAGGCAGAAATCTAACCCTCAACCCTGGAGGTGCAAGGCCACAGTGCTAACCACTACTCCACCATGCCACCCATCACTGCATTACACTCTGAAAATGTACATACAGTGAATGTATGTGCACAGTGACCACAATGACTGTGAACTGCCTGCCTAATAGTATGACACTCGACAGGCCATTAATGATAAGCTGTAATTTCACGTATTCCTCCCCACACATTGACCGGAGCAGGTGGATGTGGTGTATATTATAAATAACAGTGAACATATACATAATTAATGACAGTATGGCTCGCATATGAAACCTAGCCTAAAAGCTAAGCAACGTTTGAAGTGATAAATTATTAATCTTACTTTTAAAAGATACTCCTGCATCGACCAATGACCACTAAAGGCTTGGAATCATATTCTCAAAAAAAAAAAAAAAAAGAGAGAAAAAAAACGGCTTAGTGTCTGTACTAGTACATTAACGCTGGCTTAAATGGCAAGAAATACAGTAACACCTGTAAAGGCTGAATAATCTCAATACGAGGTCTGAATATTAGTCATAAGGAGAATCACATCCACGTGGCAGATCATTAGTTCGTGATATATTTCATATTTTTTTCTTATGCCACAATGGCCAAGGGTATGGGAGATAACTATTAAATATTATTTGATAATTACATCATGATGATAATGAATGTTAATGCTGATGAAAAAAAAGGTAAAAAGTAGTAGATGATATTTAATGTTTCATCATTGTTCTTGGGAAATTTAGGAAATGAAACTTTTAAACGGAAGTTATGAAAAGAGAACCGGAATCGAGCTATTAGACGTTCTAAGCAGAAAAAAAAAAGATTTCTTCTTCTTCTTTTTTTTTTTTTTACGGTTTCCGAGTTTTCTAATTTATCTTTCTCTCTCTCTTTCTTTTCTTTACAGTATTACAGTGTCTAATTACATTTTTAATTACATTATTTTCTACATTATAGAGCAACAAGAGATCTCATAATTATGAAATAACACAAATGGCATTATCTAATTAAGTGACAAATACAAAAACAACAGTCAGTTGTCATTTTAAGACTTGAAGATCAGCTGTTCTGGAACAGTTCTTGCAAGTACAGTATTGTTTCAAGTGCATTTGCAAAACTAATCAAGCACCATGATGAAACTGTCTCTCATGAAGACCTTCCCAGGAAAACAAGACCAAAACTCACCTCTGCTGCAGAGGAGAAGCTCATTTAGAGTCACCAGCATCAGAAATCACCAATTAACAAACAGCGCCTCAGATTAGAGCCGTTATGAAGGCTTTACAATGGATACAGTAAGTAGCAGACTTTTATATCCTGTACTGTCCTGTACTTTTATTTATTTATTTATTTATTTATCTATAAAATTAATATTCCTGATTTGCATAGGCAATTCTCGATCTTCTAGGTCTGTTAACAATAAAAGATTTGTTGCCAGCTTATGACTGTGAGACTAAAGTCTCTAGCCACGTTTTAAACCACTGCATACTAGTACAGTATAAATGCCCAAGTCTGATTTTATAGCTCTGCAGGATGACCTGATGCACATTAAAGCTCTGTTAACACACTCAAGCACAACAAAGGGAGCTGCTTACACACTGCAAATACTGTACATTGTGCTTATTACTGTACGTGACATCTGACAGTTTCATTCAGTATCTTGTTTTGAACAATGCTAATTATTGAATAACTTTTAGCTTGCTCGGTTAGAACACTAGATTTTCAAAACAATAGTTAAATTCTGTATGATACATTGTTTTGTTCTATCAAAAGTTATGTTATGTCAATGTCAATGTCAATGTTATGTTTAATCCAGAAATGAAAAAAGCAGCCTTTAGTCATTTTCCAGTGGGTTTTGTTGCAGTGGATGATTCAGAACGGTGCTCAGAGCATCAGGTTTAGACACGAACCGTGTCCTCTGTGTGTTGCATGTATTCACAATCTAAGATAATATCTAACATAATGTCCATTACAGTGAGAACAATTACGATTGCAACATTTACAGTACAGAAACATTTACGGTATACAGGCAGATGTTAATTCACTTTTACAGTGCATTAATGAAAAAAAAAAGTATAATTATAAAAGAAGTTTCCAGTGTCAACTTTTCGTAACAGTCAGCAGGTTTTCCACTATAGGATTCTTTGCTTTTCTGCCTTCTTACAAGTGCAAGAGCAAGAAAAATAGATTATTTTAAGGAAATGACTGTTTATGGCTGATGTAATGTGAGTACTAACAGGAACTAACTTGTTTCAAAGATATGTTACAACATTACAGTATATGTATAAGCAGATATACAGCCAAGCACAAAAAAAAAAAAAAATTTTATTACAGTGTAATAATTTATTTGACCGCCTTTGATTACACAGCACACTGTGGTGTCCAGCTCATGTGTGAAAATGATTCCTCACGCTCCCAGAACCAATCTGAGTTCAGGAATACTGTATGGTCGACCCCTGAGGGAAGAAAAACTCCATAGATGTTATAACCTGGTCATTCAATGCATTCAGGTCATCAGCTGGCTTCATTTTTTGCCACATAACGTTGCTGAGTCTAGACCTGACCAACTGAGACAACCCCAGATCATAACACTGCCTCCAGGGGCTTGTACAGTGGACACTATGTATAATGGGTACACCGATCCATGCGCTTCCCTTCATACCCTGACACGCCCATCACTCTGGAATAGGCTCAATCTGGACTCATCAGACCACACAGACACACCTTTTTCATTGTTTCAAAGATTAATGCTCATACTTCCTAGCAAACTCAAGCCTTTTTTTCTGATTAGTTTCCCTAAGAAGTGCTTAGCATTTCAGTCTGAATCCGGTGGATTTTTTGTCACATTTTGAGTGTGTATGCCATGGATTTTCCAAAATATGCAAAAATATTTAACCAAATTTACTCCACAAAGTTGATAATTCAGTACTATCCTTCCAGGTTTTCCAATCATTCTAAATCTCCTTAGTTGTTTTCTTTGCTTGGTCAATAATTTAACCCTTCTGTTGTTAAAATGTGACTTTTTTGGAGGAGCACAAACAGATATATTACTGTATTTACTCATTCTCTATACCGTTTATCCCGTACAGGATGGTGTGAAGCCTGGATCCTATCCCGGGGACTTGGGGCATGAGGCCATTCCATCGTAGAGCTGCCATTATTTTATGAATACCAAATTCCTACTGTATTAGAGAAATATAATTATTTCAGACATGTTGTTATTTAGTGGAAAATAATAAAATTCAGGATGTTTCATGTTGGCCTGCATCACATCATCCTGTCATTACGTTGATTATGTTCTCTTTAAACCCTTTCACTGGAGAGTTTTAGTTTTAATCACTCAGACATTGCCAACGCTGCTGACAGACACATATTGCCATTTTTCATTCTAATAATAAAAATATATAACAGGTGGCCAGAGTTTAACTTGTTTGGGTTCCTGAACAGGTTCATAAAAGCGTTCCACTCAGAATCAACACATCTACTTTTACAGTACATAGACAGTTTAAGGGTTCCCCTAGAGAGACTGTAACAACAAGTCTTTCCTGTTCTACATACACTCATTGCTGGACAATAAAAAGCCAAACAACATGACACGGCTCATATGGTTCACACCATCGCCCAATCGTGGAAAGAAAAACACTTCAGTTTGGTGTTTTATTCATAAAGAGGTGTTAATAATGTATTAATAATAACATTAACTGTTTGCATTGTGCTTTCTTTTCTTGTTAAACACACAGTCCCCCAGGTGTAAGCCCTGCAGGCATAAATAAAATGACCACGCTTTTTGTAAGGCTAACCATATTCGGTGCTCGCTGCAAAAATAAGCGCTAAGTTATACTGTAGGCTATATGTTCTCCTCCTCCTTCGTAGCTCTCTCAGTCTTTGTTTCTGATACAAAAAGGCCACAGTGTGCCCACATGACCCCACACAAGGCTAATACATGCTCACTGGGTCAAATGTGAAGACTTTCTTTCTCCCTTTTCCTGTTTTCTCTCAATGCTTTCTCTTTTTTCCCTCCATGTCACTGGTGGAATCCCCATTCTGTTTCCTGATGTTTGGGTCCTGTCGCTCGGATACCGTGGCCCCGTGCCAGCTTTGGTGGTTTACTAAAATGGGAATAATGGATAGCGCTATTAACAGCTGTATTTACTATACCCTCATGTGTCTTTTTTTGTATCTGAATTTCATTAGTTCAGTCATGCCAACCGGTTAAACCCACAAATGTACAACCGGGATCACATTGTGCCAGGCGTGGGTGGCTCATAAAGTTCTCAGTTCTGGCTTGTTCCTTAAACACGCAAGAGACAGCAATACCCAAGACCCCTATTAAAAACTGCGGAGCTGTGATTCACGCCACTTTTATAGACAGCCATTGGTTTGACTCACATTTATGCGTTTATTAAGACAAGAGGAAGTGTCATATGAGGAAGATGCAACGATGTTCAAGACGAGTTTCCTATTTTGCTCCGAGCACACACGTTCCCACATACATTCATAATGTGATCACGTCTGTAAATAACCTCTGTAAATGAAATCTCACATCTGATTGGTCAGAAGGTGTTGATTCATTTGGTTGTGTTTCTGTTTTAATAGCTGTTAAATGGAGTCTCTACTTCGAGTGGTTAAATAAGCTTTCCAACATAGAATTGTTTTCAAGACAGAAAATGTTTAAAGTATCATGGTTTGGCAACATGATACGCTGTGACATCACATGCCTTAAATCATCTGCGAAATGACTACACATATTAATTCTGTTACAGAGTACTTACTATGCTTTATGATTTGCTATGAATAGTCAAGACAAAAATTAGAGACCTGGATATCTGGGTGTTGAATATTTGTGACTACCGAAGCTATAAACCAAGAGTTAGAGTTATCGTATGGCAGAGTATGGATAGAAAACATCCTTGATCACTGACCGAGAAAAAGTTCAAAAGTCAGCCATCAGCTGGAAAATTCATCAATGCTTACAGTTTTCTGGGATTGTCAAGGGTCAGTATTGGATCATTCCTGGTCTACTGATCTCGCTCCATCAAACTTTCTCCTGTTTGGTCCCCTGAAAGCAGCCCTACACTTCTGACGAAGAAGTGAAGACAGCAGTGCATTATTGACTCATAGCTCAGATGACAGATGGACAATTTATATTGAAAAGTGGGATGAATATGTTGAAAAAATGGTGTATTTTAACTTTTCTAAAGGTTATTGAAAATAAACAACCAGTATGCGGATACTGTAAGTTTCAACTCAGCTTTAAACTTTGAACTATAATTAGCACTGGTTTTGCTGCATTTAGGAGGCACCCCTAGTGAAAAAAAAATACACTTTAGTGTATTACAAATATGTTGAAATCCTCGATAGTACATATTTTAGCATAATATACAAAAAAAAATTGTACCATCAGTTAATATATTAAAAGTATACTAACTATAAATATACTTCAAAATAATTGTATTATAGTACTTGTTGTTGTTGGTCTTTCGGCTGCTCCCCGCAAGGGGTCGCCACAGCGGAATATCCAGTCCGCACAACAGCTTGGCACAGGTTTTACGCCGGATGCCCTTCCTGATGCAACTCTCCGATTTTATCCGGGCTTTGGACCAGCATTGCAGTGGCTGGGGGGTTTGGGCACTGGCTGGGAATCGAACCCGGACCTTCCGCATGGCAGGTGAAACACCTACCACTGAGCCAACAGACTCGTTTTTTGTACACTGAAGCTCTCTCTCTCCCGCGCGCGCCCTCAACCTAATTTTTGCAGAACTGAAAATCACTTTTGCCCGTTCAAGATCATGTCTGTGTTCAAACTTTCTTCTATGTGCTCACTGTAGTGATGGGTCGTTCATGAACGATTCATTCTTTTTGAACGAATCTTTAACATGACTCTGATGAACGAGTCGTCTCGGGGAGTGATTCATTCGTTTTCTATTGGGCACGCATGCGCAAAGCATCGCAAAACCTCCGTATGTTATATACAGGAAACAGTATTGAACGATTCTCAGCAATAAGTCTTCAAGTCTCGAGTCATTCGTTCTTTTGACATGTGACTCCCATAGACGCTATGCGGTGTAATAGATTCAAAAGAACGAACTACTCAGAGAAGGTATAAGAGGTGAGCTGCTCATTCTGTTTATTATAATATGTTCTTAGTTACATTGTAATATTTTCATAACTGGAACTATAGCCAAAATTTGTGTATGTAGACGTATTGGGGGTATTTTTATTGAAAACGGAACATTTTAATTTATTTCTGATCAAAACAATAAGGTAAATTTAACGGTTTTTGTTTGGTAATTTGTCATTAAGTACATACTGTACTTTAAGCTATAGAATGTATTGTCTAATGCGTTGTTGCTAAATCTTTTTTTTTTTTGTTTCAACTATTTTTTTATTAAGCAATTGAACATACATAAACATATCGAAAGCAACTACTTAAATGTATTATTATTATTAAATGAAAAGAAAAATGAAAAACTCCCTACCCACCCCGAACATACCCTAAAACACACACACACACACACACACACACGCACCCAATCATCCTTCGGCTCAACCCAATCTATGTGAATTAGATTGGTCGTACATACATTCCGATGCTTGACCCACTCCAGATAATCATTCAGGCAGTACCTGTAAGCTTGCAAAATAAGCAATAAATGGTTGCCATTTGTGAAAAAACATATTATTAGAACCTCTCAGTGTATATTTTATCTTTTCTAGCTTAAGAAAAAATTATAAATCTTTAATCCACTGAGAGATTGAGGGACAATTAACGGACTTCCAGTGTAAAATAAATGTTCGCCTGGCCAACAAAGATGAGAAGGCGACGACATCTTTATGTGCAGAACTTAATGGGACTGAAACATCTGTAATACCAAATATAGCAGTTAATGGGCATGGCTTCAACTGTACCCCAAGTATACAGTAGTGGACATGAGATGAAAAAAACCTGTCCAAAAGTTGTGCAGGTTTGGGCACAAAAAAAACATGTGACTTAAATTACAGGGAGAGGCGTGGCACCTGTCACATCTATCCTCAACATCAGGAAATATTTCAGCTAGCCTTGATTTGGGATAATGGACTCCTGTACAAAACCTTAAACTGAATAAGACTGAGACGGGCACAGGAAGAGCTGGAGCGTATGCTGTCTATAGCTTTCTCCCAACATTCCTCACTCAACTGCAATCCCAGTTCATTTTCCCAAGCAGCTCTGCCTTTAGTGATTTTACAATCACCAAAAGATAAAATAAAATTATATATTCTTGATATCACACCTCGCCGATATGGATTAAATGTGATCAGATTCTCCCAGGGCTGCTCGGGAGGTATAGAAGGAAAACTAGGAAAGCGCTTGGATACAAAGTTGCGAACTTGCAGGTAACGAAAGAAATGAGCTGCAGGCAGCTCATACTCTGAGGACAGATTAGCAAAGCTTTTAAATACTCCATCTTCACACAAATTATAAAAATCTGTGACGCCTTTGTCGTGCCATGATGAAAATGCTGAATCTAAAATTGACGGGGGAAACAAATGATTTTTATGCAATGGACCCATTGCTGACGCAGATCCAAATTTAAAGAGCCGTCTAAACTCATACCAATTCTTAAGTGTATTAAGTACCACTGGGTTATCAGTGTATTGAGCGGGTTTGATTGGAAATGAAGTGCAAAGTAGAGCTAATATACAGGATGGTTTACAAGACAGTAACTCTAATTTGCACCATGGGGATTCAGATGAGTTTATCCAAAAGTTTAATTTTTGAATATGTGGAGCCCAGTAGTAAATTTGAAAATTAGGCAGAGCTAGTCCACCACTAAGTCTACATCTCTGTAGTAAGGTCTTACGGATTCTAGGAGGTTTTCCAGCCAAAAGAAAAGAGATTATGATTTTATCTAAGGAATCAAAAAAATACTTAGGAAGAAATAAAGGGAGTGATTGAAAACAATAAAGAAATTTAGGAAGAATGGTCATTTTAACTGCATTAATTTTTCCAGTTAAAGAAAGAGGCAAATTGCTCCATCTCTGAATATCAGATTTTACATCGGAAATAAGAGAAGAAAAGTTGGCATGAGAAAGGTCAGATAGAGAATGAGTCACTGTAATACCAAGATATTTAAAGCCTGAACAATTGAGTTTAAAAGGCAGGTTTAGATGCTGAAGTTGTAAAGCACTATTATTAACTGGGTAGTATTCACTCTTATGCAAATTTAGTTTATACCCAGAGAAAGCCAAAATTATCCAAAATCGTTAAAATAACAGGAATAGAGGCTGCAGGATCAGTAACATACAGTATAACAACAAGTCATCGGCATATACAGTAGGGATAATTTTTGCTCCAAACCATTACGAGTAATACCTTTAAAAGCAAGAGAAGACCTAAGCTTAATAGACAATGGTTCAATAGCAAGGGCAAAAAGCAGTGGTGACAGTGGGCAGCCCTGTCGGGTACCACGCCCAAGAGTGAAATAATCAGAGCTTATATCATTTGTATGAACACTCGCTTGCGGGGATTTGTAAAGAAGGTGAATGCAAGAAATAAATTTATCACCAAACCCAAATTTCTTCAATACTGCAAACAAGTATTCCCACTCAACCCTATCAAAAGCCTTCTCAGCATCCAGTGAAATTACAACCTCAGGGGATACAGATGTTTGTTTGGAGTAAATTATATTAAAAAGTGTACGAGTATTAAAAAACAAATCCCGCCCTTTTATGAAACCGGTCTGCTCCTCAGATATAACATGTGGTAATACATCCTCTAAACGGGATGCAATTACTTTAGCCAGAACTTTCACATCAGCATTCAGCAATGATAGTGGCCTATATGATCCACACTGAAGGGGATCTTTTCCCTTTTTAAGAAGAAGAGCAATTGAGGCTTGGTTAAAAGTAAATGGTAATGAGCCCTGGTCTAGGGATTCACTGAACACACCAAGAAGCAATGGTGCCAATTTATCTATAAACTTTTTATGAAACTCAATTGGAAAACCGTCTGGGCCTGGAGCTTTATTAGACTTCATTGCCTTAATTGAAACTATGATTTCTTCAAGAGATAATGGAGAGTCCAAGTCCCTTTCAGATATTGTATCAATAACCGGAATATCAATACTTCGAAGGAAATCATCCAATTTTATATCATCTTTAAGGCATTCAGATTGATAAAGGGAGGAGTAATATGATTTAAAAATTGCATTAATCTCTATGGGATCTGTAGTGATAACATTTAAGTCATTTTTAATTTGTGGTATTAGGCGTGAGGCATGCTGTCGCTTTAGCTGATGTGCTAACAATCTACTTGATTTATCACCATATTCGTAATATGTTCCCCGAGTCTGTAACAACATACGTTCAGTTTCTTTCGTTGAAAGAAGATCAAATTCTGTTTGTAAATCAATGCGCTGCTTGTACAACTCCGGAGAAGGATTAGATGCATAAATATGGTCAAGCTTGCTAATAACAGATGTGAGTTCGTTGAGCCTAGTCTTGCGACTTCGATTTAGAAAAGCAGAGTATGAGATAATTTGCCCTCTAAGATACAGTAAGCCTTGAGAGTTTCCCATAATAACGAATAAGAAGTGGACTCAAGTTGGTTAAACAACAAAAATTCATCAATAGTGTTAGAGATTAATGTACAAAACTCTTTGTCCGATAAAAGAAGTGAGTTAAACCGCCAAGACGATGGGGTCTGTTTATGCATTGATAATTGTATATCCAGTCATAAGGAGCATGGTCAGAAATTACAATAATTAAATAATCTGAAGAAACAACAGAAGGATTAAGATGACTGTCAATGAAAAAATAATCAATTCTAGAATATGAATGATGCACCTGAGAAAAAAAAGAGAATTTTTTTATCTACAGGGTTACGGAATCTCCATGGGTCTATAAGACCATTCTGTGACATGAAATCAAAAAATATTTTAGACATGGCAGACTGGCACACAAGGCGAGAGCTACATAGAACGATCCAAAACTGGATCAGAAACACAGTTTAAATCTCCCCCAAAAATTATCAAATGGGTGTTTAAGCAGGGAAGGCTACTGAGTAATTCATTCGCAAAATCTGGATCATCAAAGTTTGGAGCATAGACATTTACCAACAATACCTTGGTCTGAATTAATGTGCCTGCAACAATAAGATACCTGCCATTTCTGTCAGCAATTATATGGCTAGGTGAAAACTGTATCTTTTTGTTAACTGATATGGCCACACCCCATGACTTAGAATTAAAATTAGAATGAAATATTTGACCTACCCAAGGATGAATAAGCCTATGATGATCCTTAACTTGAAGATGTGTTTCTTGTAAAAACACTATATCAGTATGTAAACGTTTCAGGTGATTAAATACCCTAGATCTTTTAATTGGATTACCCATACTGTACCTCTGATGTTCCAGCTAAGAAAATGGACAGGTGTACCACTCCTAGCTAAACTTGGCCCTACATAGGAATTAGCCATTTAGTCAAAAAATGTGGAAATGATAAGGATTCACAAAGAGCCTGAAGGATGACACCCCCCCTCCCCCTACCCCCCCACATACACACAAACATACTCACAAATACACATAAAACACAAATCTAAAGTCTCCATCCTAACAAACCCTAGGAGACAGCAAAGTAAACTAACTAAAACAAAAGTCGCTCTCACAGTAACTGTGGCCACGACTCGGAGAGTGAGCCCGATGTAGAAGGAAAAAAACAAAACAAAAGAAAACAAAAAGGCTCCCACAGATTAAATAGCAGAAAAATAATGCGCAAATGGAAGTATCCTCCTCCCCAGCTTATAATAATGTATAAGTAAATGATACCCAACTTGAAAGAAAAAGATGAGAAAAAAAGAGAAGAGAAAAAACAACAGCAGCAGCAACAACAGAAAAAGAAAACCCTAGAGGATACTACTAGGATCACCCCTCATACATTGACCAGGCATGCATAATAATACATCTTGGCACAAGTTAAATATTTGGTTCCCAAGACGACATACCAGCTGGAATGCAATATATCAATCAAAAACACTAACTTTGTAAAATAAGAAGCTTGTATAGACAGAAGTAGCATCAGAAAATGTAAACATCACACATAACAAAACAGAATTCAAATAAAATATAAAACGAACTATTTAAAACACTACCAATATAGTTCACGCAGTTTGGATAGTTTTGATGTAGTCTTTTGCTTCATCCGCCGAAAGAAAATCTTTCCCTACACAATTGTAGGTTATCCTCAGGCGCGCTGGGTAAAACAGGCCGTAGCGCACGCCCTCAATGCCACGGAGTTGTCGCCGGACCTCATTAAAAGAAGCACGCGCTTTTGCAATTTTTGCTGTGTGGTCGGGAAAAACAGAAATACTAAGTTCCTTGAATTTAATCTGCCTTAACTCTCTGGCACGGCGTAAAACGTCAAGGCATTCACTGTGGTAGTGAAATCTAGCCACAACTGCTCAAGGTCGTTCACCAGGCTTTGGTACAGGCTGTAGAGTGCGGTGAGATCTGTCCAAAGTCGGCTCCTTCTCCAGGCTGAGCGCCTCTTTAAGCAACGCAGCGATGCTAGAGGTAGTGCAGCTGTTAGGACCCTCAGGAACACCGATTATGTGAATATTATTACGACGTGACCTGTGCGTCCAATTCTTCACATTTATTATCCAGTTTAGTTAAATCTGCTGTAAGACGTTGTATCTTACTTTGCATTGCAGTGATATCATCGGTACAATTAGAGAGCGAGCGCTCCATCTCACCTACGGTACCCTTTAGCACAGACAGTCCGGCATCAATGGCGGCCTTGTCATTGGCCAGTTGTGTCTTTACAGCCTGTAATTCCGATTGAATTGTGGACAAGGCATCCCCCAATGCAGCACGCAGTTCCGCCTTAAAAATATCCGCGATTTCGTTCCTCAATGAGGACAATATCTCGAGCTTCAGCGCACCCGTGTGAATCACAGAGACTGCCTGGTGAACCGTGGGGTCAGCGCGCGGCGGCGATTCACGCGAAGGTGTGGCCGTGACCTGTGGATTAGGCCTCAGTTGTGACTGCGTTGTGCTACAGGTTTTAGTATTTTTACCGGACATTGTAACCGCCTTTAGAGACAAATATATAAATAAGACTGCTAACGGGGAAGAATGACAGTAAAATTAAAACTGGAAAGCGCAATTTAATAACAATTTTAATAATAATCCTTCGGAAGCCTCCCAAAACACGTCCTACTCCATCACGAGCTCAACTACTACTGTATGTTATTTATGCGCCAAAATTTAACAAACAAACACAATCTGCACAGTTTGTTTGTTAAATTTTGGCAAAAGTCGCTCTCAGCAAACCCCCCCTTACTTAATACTTAATACTTAATACACTTTGTGCTATTGTGCTTTTGTACAATTTAATTACAACTTAAATACACTTAGTACAAAATGTATAAAAATAGCCAACTTCAAGTATACTAGTCATTAGTCTGGCTGCAAGTACATTTAAGTATGCTTTGGCATGCTAGGATTTAATACTTTGATCAAAGGATGCAGGCTGCTTGTCAGTACCGCGTATTATGAAAACTACCGTACAGCTGGGGGCAGAGCTTTTTCTTACAAAGCCCCAAAATTATGGAATAGTCTTCCAAATAGTGTTCGGGACTCAGACACAGTCTCAGTGTTTAAGTCTAGGCTAAAAACCTATTTATTTAGCCATGCATTTTTATAAATAGATTTGCCATAAGGTAAAGGAGCAGATCTGGGGGACTCATGGACGTAGAGTATTATGGTGAACTGGTATGTTTAGATGCTGTCTTCCTCACTCTCATTTGATCACTCAGGTTTGTCGACGGTGAGGTGATTGTTTGCTTTACATCTCAGGGAGCCCTCATGTTTGCGTTTCCTTCTGGCTCTCCCTTTTAGTTGTGCTGTCATAGTTAGTCCTGCCGGAGTCCCTGCTTGCACTCTACAGTAAATATACATTCACATTATACATTATGTGACTGTGACCATACCGAACTGCCATCTCTCCTCTTCTTCTCTTTCTCCCCCTCTTTCTCTTTCCTCTCTCCTCCTGTCTCCCCTTTTCACTCTTTCTCTCTCTCTGTCGAGCTACTGTACACATGTCATTCCTGAGCTGCCAGTGATCCAGACTCCCTCTGCCCTCCGGACCTGTCTGATCCATCCTGGTGCCCCGTTTCTGGTTGGAGGTCTCATCGCATGGATGCCCCATGTGTCTCTTTGGGATGCGTCTGGTGTCTGGGGATGATTCTCTCTACTTAGAAGACGGTTCTGGCCTCGACTGGTGTTAGCAGCTGTTTTCTCTGAGGACTTGACAATTCGATAGTTCAGGACTGGAACTTTCTACAAGTCTATCTGAGTCTCCAATAACTACCTGGACTCCATTTTAACATCAACTGTTATAGCTGAACTGCCTGCCACCTAACACACAGTATAAATGCAGATAATTTCCTGCTATCTGTTTCACCCAGATGAGGATGGGTTCCCTGTTGAGTCCGGTTCCTCTCAAGGTTTCTTCCTATTACCATCTCAGGGAGTTTTTCCTTGCCACTGTCGCCCGCGGCTTGCTCACCAGGGACTATCTGACCATTTTGATTCATACAAATTCACATTCCATACAAACTTAAATAATTCTTTTGATTGTGTAAAGCTGTTTTGAGACAATGTCAATTGTTAAAAGCGCTATACAAATAAAATTGAATTGAATTGAAAATTTAATATACTTAGCATACTTTATTTTTTTTACTAGGAACTTGATGTTTACAAATGTAATTCATTCATTCATCTTCTATACCGCTTTATCCTGTATTTAGGGTCGCGGGGACCTGGAACCTATCCCAGGAGACACAGGGAACGAGGCAGGGTACACCCTGGACAGCGTGCCAATCCATCGCAGAGCACACACACACACACACACACACACACTCATTCACACACTATGGTCAATTTGGGAACGCCAATTAGCCTAATCTGCATGTCTTTGGACTGTGGGAGGAAACAAGCATGGGGAGAACATGCAAACTCCATGCACACAGAGACTGGAATCGAGCCTGGCCGGGTACAAATGAAATATAAAAAAAAAAAGAAAATTAAGCCAAGAGATAAACTTATGACATTAATAAGATAATATGCAATTGCGTGTACAAGAGATACTGCATGAAATACACAGGTTGTGTATGGGAAGCTGTTGTGTTTGGTAGCCTGGATTTCTGAATACTGTTATAACCTTATAGGACCACAGATGTACACAGTTAGATGTTGCCCAGTCACACAGTACTATGATAAGCCACTGTTGCCATAAATTGAAATGAAACTAGAACTAGTGGAAGAGGAGGCTGATGTTTTGTATCAATGTTTTCAATATGTTTTCAATCATGGGTAAGACTGCCCACCTGACTGCTGTCCAGAAGACCATCATTGACACCCTCAAGCAAGAGGGTGTAAATTTCTGAACGAATAGGCTGTTCCCAGAGTGCTGTATCAAGGCACCTCAGTAGGAAGTCTGTGGGAAGGAAAAAGTGTGGCAGAAAACGCTGCACAACGAGAAGAGGTGACCGGGCCCTGAGGAAGATTGTGGAGAAGGACCGATTCCAGACCTTGGGGGACCTGCGGAAGCAGTGGACTGAGTCTGGAGTAGAAACATCCAGAGCCACTGTGTACAGGCGTGTGCAGGAAATGGGCTACAGGTTGCAAATTTTGCATGTCATTCGGAAATCAAGGTGCCAGAGTCTGGAGGAAGACTGGGGAGAGGGAAATGTTGAAAAATGACTGTTTCCTGTTGGTGACGTAGCTTCCTGATTTTGTATCGTTGCCGCGAAAGTTTCGCGTTTGTATCAGCGTTTAAACTACATCGCTTTATAGAATAATAATATTAATAGCAACTAGCTTTTACATCTCCATACTATTCGGCTTCGCCTTTTTTCTGCAATTTTTGGAGAACGCGTGAGTTTCCTCGTCTAAAAACAACAAATGAAATTCACCTCCAAAAAACTATAATCTCCGACACAGAGGTATGTTATAATGTCTACCATTCTGCTCGTTCAGTGTGTAGAGTGCAGGATGTTTAGACATTCTTCCTCCGTCATTAGCGATAACTTTATTTGTGATAGGTGTGTGTTAGTGAGGACTCTGACGGAGAAGATATCAGCGTTAGAGGAGCGCATCCAGACTTTAGAGAGGGTTAGAGAATGTGAGAGCAGCGTTATTCCCGTAGCGGACAGTCTGGGTGCCGCAGGCGGAGATAAACAGCCCCCGACTCCGGCATTAGAGCCCTCACAGCGGGGCGAGTGGGTGACGACTCGGCGGCATACTTGTTCAGCCAAAGCTAACGCTAAGGCTAGCCCACCGGAGCACACCTCCTCTGCGCCTCACGTGTCCAACAGGTTTGCTCTCCTCAGTGCTGCACCCGCTGAGAATCCTGAAAGAACTCTGGTTATAGGAGACTCTATACTGAGACACGTGACATTAGCTAGACCTTTAGGGGCGCCAGCGGCAGTGGTTAGGTGTATCCCGGGAGCCAGAGCACCGGACATAACAGGTAATCTTAGGGCTCTAGGACAGCACAGGTTCTCTAAGATAGTTGTACATGCTGGAGCTAACGATATACGCCTTCGTCAGTCAGAGGTTAGTAAGAGTAACTTTACAGAGGTGTTTAAATTAGCGAAGGCGATGTCCGATGAAGTAGTATGCTCTGGTCCCATCCCAATGAGACGTGGCGACATAGCTTACAGCAGGTTATGGTCGCTGAACCGCTGGATGTCCAGGTGGTGCTCCGAAAATAATGTGGGCTACATAGATAATTGGAAGACCTTTGAGGGCAAAGCTGGCCTGTTAGGGCGGGACGGTGTCCATCCCACTCGGGAAGGTGCTGCTCTCATTTCCTGTAGTATAGCTCATAGTCTCAGTAGAGGTCTAGTTAATCGGTGACAATCCAGAGCCCAGGCCAGGGAGCAGACAGACAGGCTAAACCAACCGTCACCATATTGAGACTGTGTCTGTTCCCCGATCTAAGCAAAAATATAGAAAGACTCAGAAAGTCTGTTTCAATAATCTAATTAACATAAAGACCACAAACTCAGATCAAACTGAATGTGCAGCCGGCAACTCTGATCTGAAGCTAGGATTGTTAAATATTAGATCTCTCGCATCAAAAGCAGTTATTGTTAATGAAATTATAACAGATCAGGCGTTTGATATACTCTGTTTAACTGAAACATGGGTTAAACAGGACGAGTATGTAGCTCTAAATGAAGCTAGTCCTCCTGGATACAGCTACGTACACCAGCCTCGGTTAACTGGTAGAGGAGGAGGCGTCGCAGTTATTCATGATGATAATCTGTCTATCGTACAAAAACACGGACACAAATTTAACTCATTTGAAATTCTTTATAGTAACATGAGTATACTTAAGTATATTAAGTCAGCTCAGTCGATTCCACTAATTATAATTTACAGACCTCCAGGGCCGTATTCTGAATTTCTTAGTGAATTTGCAGATTTCATCTCAGACCTGGTCATTTCTGTAGACAAAGTGTTAATTGCTGGAGATTTTAACATTCATTTTGAGAATACAGAAGACCCTCTGAGAACAGCATTTATGTCCATACTGGACTCTGTAGGCGTAAATCAGTGTGTAGTAGGACCCACTCATAAAGCAGGTCACACTTTAGATTTAATAATATTCTTCGGATTAAGTATAAGAAATGTATTCACAATTCCACTGTCTGAAATTATCTCAGATCACTATCTTGTCTCCATTCAAGTGTGTCACAGTGATAATGTACGCACAGCACCGCGCTACCCTATTAAACGTACAGTCACATCAACTACCACACAGAGTTTTATCAGTAATCTCCCAGAGTTACCAACTTCGATTAGGTCACCGTCTGACCCCACAGAATTCGATCAGGCGACTGAATATTTAGAGTCGACATTTCGTTGTACCTTTGATAATGTAGCTCCAGCTAAAAGAAAAATTATTAGAGATAAGAAACTTGCTCCCTGGTATAACGATCACACGCGCACTTTAAAACAGACCGCTCGGAAATTAGAGCGTAAATGGCATCAAACTAAATTGTTAGTATTTCAAATAGCATGGAAAGAGAGCATCCTGAACTATAGGAAAGCTCTTAGTGTAGCTAGATCAACGTATCTCTCCACTCTTATAGAAGAAAATAAAAATAATCCTAGATTTTTATTTAATACCGTAGCCAAATTAACCAGAAATAAGACCACTACAGAAATCTCCACAACAACATCATGTAATAGTGAGGACTTCATGAACTTTTTTAATAATAAAATTGTAAATATCAGGCATAAAATTGAGGCTTTGAAACTGAACAATGTAATTGATACAGATGTTAACCTAGCCATGTCAGATCGGAACCTAGAATACTTTACTCCCCTTGAAGAGTATGAATTAATTTCACTCATCTCTTCTGCAAATTCATCAACCTGTATATTAGATCCTATTCCGACACATTTTTTTAAACAGATAGTACCAGTAATAACAGAACCGCTGTTGAATCTTTTAAATTAGCAGAGTTATCAAACCAATAATTAAGAAACCTGACCTCGACCCCTGTCAGCTGTCCAATTACAGGCCAATATCAAACCTCCCCTTTATCTCTAAGATTCTGGAAAAGATAGTAGCAGAGCAGCTATGCTCATATCTACATAGAAATGGCATACATGAACTGTATCAGTCAGGATTTAGGCCTCATCACAGCACAGAAACAGCACTCGTTAAAGTAGTAAATGACCTCCTATTGGCCTCTAATCAGGGTTGTGTAACTATGCTTGTATTACTCGACCTCAGTGCAGCTTTTGACACCATTGATCATGCTATTCTTCTTCACAGATTAGAAAATGTAGTAGGAATTAAGGGTACAGCCCTCTCCTCCACCAGAAGATGGTTCTGGCCTCGACTGGTGTTGTCAGCTGTTTCTCTGAGGACTTGACAATTCGATAGTTCAGGACTGGAACTTTCTACAAGTCTATCTGAGTCTCCAATAACTACTGGACTCCATTTTACATCAACTATTATAACATCAATTAACATCAACTATTATAGCTGAACCTAACACTTAACACTATATAAATGCAGATAATTTCCTGTTTCACCCAGATGAGGATGGGTTCCCTGTTGAGTCTGGTTCCTCTCAAGGTTTCTTCCTTTTACCATCTCAGGGAGTTTTTCCTTGCCACTGTCGCCCTCGGGCTTGCTCACCAGGGAATATCTGAACATTTTGATTCATACACATTCACATTCCACACAAACTTAAATAATTATTTTGATTGTGTAAAGCTGTTTTGAGACAATGTCAATTGTTAAAAGCGCTATACAAATAAAACTGAATTGAAATGCCAAAATGCGTGAAGTCCAGTGTCAAGTACCCACAGTCAGTGATGGTCTGGGGTGCCATGTCAGCTGCTGGTGTTGGTCCACTGTGTTTTATCAAGGTCAGGGTCAATGCAGCTAGCGATCAGGAGATTTTGGAGCACTTCATGCTTCCATCTGCTGAAAAGCTTTATGGAGATGAAGATTTCATTTTTCAGCACGACCTGGCACCTGCTCACAGTGCCAAAACCACTGGTAAATGGTTTACTGACCATGGTATTACTGTGCTCAATTGGTCTGCCAACTCTCCTGACCTGAACCCCATAGAGAATCTGTGGGATATTGTGAAGAGAAAGTTGAGAGACACAAGACACAAGAATCTGCAAAAGGATTCCCGACCAAGTATTGAGTGCATAACTGAACATAATTATATGAAGGTTGACTTTTTTTTGTATTCAAAACACTTTTCTTTTATTGGTCGGAGGAAATATGCAAATTTTTTGAGATAGGGATTTTGGGCTTTCATGAGCTGTATGCCACAATCATCAATATTAAAACAATAAAAGGCTTGAACTACTTCAGTTGTGTGTAATGAATCTAAAATATATGAAAGTCTAATGTTTATCAGTACATTACAGAAAATAATTAACTTTATTACAATATGCTAATATTTTTATATTTTTTGAAGGACCTGTATATATATATATATATATATATATATATGTGTATATATATATATATATATATATATATATATATATATATATATATATATATATATAAAGAATTCAACAGTGGCAACAGTAACTCTGCTTCATCACACCACCCTGCTGATTATTTTCCTAGAACTTATCATACCCCAAGTGTTTTATTCCTTAATAATTATGACTAATGACTGAATATATTTTGGAATATTTTATCATTATTTTTGGCCATTACGCAAAGAACAATTGAGAAAGCAATCACATGCATGAGGATTTCCAGTTCTGACTGTGAGCTGGCTATCATACTGGAAGTATGAGTCTAAATCCCACAACTCCCCTGGATGATCTGGAAATTCTGTGCAGGCTTAGTCCACACACTCGCACATGCAGAAGCACACACACACATGTATGATGGCATCTAATCCAAAGCGAACTACTGTAACTGTCATGTCACAATAACGCACATGTCTTTACATTGTTTAACAGGACATTCAGCTTTACTCATACAGTACACACAGTCTTGTGTAAGAGATTTTTAATGGTGTTGCAAATGACAGAGGCTCCACAAGTGGGCGCTCTTGCTCTTGCAGCTTTTGATGCATTATAGTTTAACAGGGCCAATGTTTGTTTTAGACTTCTCTGCTACCTGTGGGGATAGTTACAGTACATTTCTAAAAAATATACCCACAAGCCTTCTTGACCACACTTCTTTTGCATAAAGTCAGTCCAATTGGCAGCCATCTCTGTCAATTGGATTGGAAAGAGATTGGATTTCTCCAAACAGCAGTCATATAAAAAAAAACCTTAGCTATGTATTCTGGGTTAAGATGAATATTAAAGGCACAGGAACCCTATATCGGAGAAAAACTTGCAAAAACAGCAACAACCAAGAAACAACAACAACAAAAAAACAAAAACAAAGCACCAATTAAAATCCAGTATGAATTATAGGTGAAAGTACTGTAGACTGGCACCATCCATTGTGTATCATTAAAAGCTTCAATGGTGGTACACAATGCTAAAAAGTGGAGACAGCAGCTGCCTACCAAAACCTCCATTTAAAACCAGTTACAGACGTACTTTCAGGAAGAAAAAAATATCTGATAACGTTACATCATCTTGAGTATCCTCTGTACCTGCTTCTAAGTCATTTTGAATTGCTTCTGAACCATACATATTGTCTTTCATTACTGGTTAACGTACAGTAATTATGACTCACCTCAGTGCTTGTTCTTGGCCAAAGCAAGCTACGAAGTTTACTATCTTCTAACACATGGTTGAATCCTAAGTCTTTCTAAGTCTTCCTAAGAATACTAAGTCTTTCTCTAACCGCTGATCAAGGGCACTACTTCATGTATTGAACAAAGGATTCTCCACCCTATATAATTAACTGGATTTCCATTTTAAGCTATTTGGGATTCAACCTCAATACGGTTAATTAGCTGAATCGGACACAAAGAGACTCTTAGGAGATCTGCAAGACTATCTACCACCTTCATTTTGGCAACAAAGTTCCAGTAGGAAGTTAAAACTAGCTCTGAGTATAGTGTAGCATAAGCCTTTACCCAGCTAAATTGTGTGATGTTAGTCGGTTAGAACTAGGAGCAGATAGAGTTAAAGAAAAGACTCATAAGTACAATCCATTTGATTGAAGATTAAATCTTACGTCTTGAGAAACTTTTCCCTGCTTATTGCATAATCTATTAATCATAAAAACATCCCAAAAGACTCATGGCTGGAATCACTAAAAACGGTTGATAAACTATTAAAGGTGTTAGAGTGTTTCTTTTAACAAACCTGTTTTAAAATATTCTTCTTTCTCAGCCAAAACCCCAAAGCAAGATTTTCTAGTAATCTGATCTCCTTCCTGATGTGTACAGTATGTCTTGTGCTAATTTCACCAATGCGCCCTGCAGCTCTCGCACCACCAACGCTGCGTTTTTATCCCATGTTGGTAACACAAGTCCGTCTGGCTCGACCGTAGCTTACACATCAGCACGAGCGGTGGAAGTCTCTGGTTACTGACAGCTAAGCAGAGACAGAGAGACACAGTTATCCAACTGTCACTCTTAATTAATCGGCTTGTGTTTGGTGGCACATCTTTGCAAATGTGCGTGTCTAGGTGTTTGGGTGTGGGAGAGATCAACAGATAGGTCTCAGAGGGCTGATATCACATACTGAATGTGTCACGACTGGGTCAGAAAGCGCCTCTGGAGTGAAAAGTCTGAACAGGATCTGTGGTAGCATGGGAAGGTAAATCCCTTCATAAGCCATAAAGCTCCACTTTGATTGAACAGGGTGGAAATATTGACATGGCTTCAGTCAGAGGTGGAAAGTAACGAATTACATTTAAACTCGCGTTACTGTAATTGAGTATCTTTTTTGTGTATTTCTACTTTTTAAAATAGTTTTAAACATCTGTAATTTTACTTTTACTTAAGTCCGTTTTGTTTGAAGTATTGTAATTCGCTACATTTTAAATCATATTCGCTACTGAGTAAAAAATAAATGAATGAAAATGCTAAAATAATACAAATATTATGCTTTGTATAAATGCTTCATTGCGCTCGCGTGTGTGTGTATCATGTCCTGGTCGCGCGCCGCTCCAGACTCCACTCCAGGTTTTCTGACATCGGCAGCTACCTGACCTTCCACACGGTCGCTTCCGTCTTGAAAGTGACGTCATCGACTAGCGCGACCATGTATAAACCGGAGAGAGACGCGGGAAAGATGAAAGAGGTTGTGATTTTGGCGTTTTGACATTTGGTTGTGTATTCTGGTTTGACTTTTTGCCTCCAATTGACATTGAATATTGCTTTGTCCCTTTGGTTTGGTTGATCTTTGTATATATTTGTAGATAATTTCATTGTTTTTGGTTTAGGGAGTCCGAGAAGGTACCTGCATTTTTGTTTGTGTGTTTTTTTGTTTTGTTTTTTGCAGGTAATCTAGCTACTAAATATAAATACCATTTTGTTTATTATTTTGGCCTGTTTCCACCCTGAATCTGATCCTCCTTCTCCTCCTGTTGTGTGTATTTTTTGTATATACAAATCTCATTATTTCATCAGTTAATGATTGGATCTAGTTCTTTCTGTCATATACCACCATTTCCATACAGTTTAAAATAGAACCCTGAACCATTCTTTTGCTGTATGACCATAGACTGGGACGTAACACCATATTTAAGTGACCACTTTGATTTTCAAGCACAAGAAAGACAACAGCTTTATTATGCAAAGGTGTTCCTTCAGTTAAAAACCACTAGTTTGAGATTTATATCTGCTCATCTTTTTTTAATTACGCTAGAATGCCTCATCCCACCCCCGCTGTTAAAAAAATTAAAAAGTAACTCGGTAACTTTTACTCTGAGTAAATTTTTTAATGAGCTACTTTTTACTTTTACTTGAGTATTCATTCATTCATTCATCTTCTATACCGCTTTATCCTCTATTCAGGGTCGCGGGGGACCTGGAGCCTATCCCAGGAGGCTTAGGGCACAAGGCGGGGTGCCAATCCATCGCAGGGCACACACTCATACGCACATTCACACACTACGGTCAATTTTGGGAACACCAATTAGCCTAACCTGCATATCTTTGGACTGTGGGAGGAAACCGGAGTACCCGGAGGAAACCCACCAAGCACGGGGAGAACATGCAAACTCCATGCACACAGAGACGGGAATCGAGCCTGGCCGGGGAATCGAACCCAGACCCTGGAGGTGCAGGGCGACAGTGCTAACCACTACACCACCGTGCCGCCCTTTTACTTGAGTAGATTTTTATAATTGTACTGTGACTTTACTTGTACTTAAGTAAAATTTCACTGAAGTAACAGTACTTGTACTTGAGTACAAAATTTTATTACTCTTTCCACCTCTGGCTTCAGTACAAACAAACAAAAATTCACTTCTCTGTATTGTAGCCTGAAGAGAAAATGTCATGAGTGTATGCCTTTTAGGATGGGTTTGGATGAGGCATTTCATTTCAATTTCACTGACAAGAATTGTTTATTTCATCAGTTATCCCATAGTACGGTAATGTTGTACTCAGGTGTTGTGAAACACCACTGGTGGCGGAGATTGAACCACGGCTTCCTGAGGGTGCCAGGGAGTAGTCTATATTCCTTATTGGAAACTTTTACGCGCCCATCCCCGGGGGGCAGATGGCCCCATAGTCCTGGGCACGTAAGCCTCAGGACTCCCCTTTTTTCTTTCTTTTTTTTTTTTTTTTTTGGTGAAGGATGCTCCTCAGGTCTGGCCTCCTTGAAGCGGACTGCGGGCGCGACGAGTCCCACCCCAATCTACGAGGAGGTGATCTGCTCGGCACACCTTTTGCGTTTCACGCCTGGCGAGAACTGGACCTGGTCAAGACTGGGTGGCCGACAGTCCCGACCCCTGAGCACGGCGGGGGAGATACCTCACAAAGGCCTGCTCGTAGAGCTTCGCCTCCCGAAACCTAGTGGCGGCGGTGTTTACGGCTTCGCCAAAAAGGATGGAAGGCGAGATAGGGGCATCAAGGAAGAAGACGCAATTCCCATCCTTGATGTCTGTGAGGTTAAGCCACGGCTGTCTCTCCGTGGCAACCATGGCAGCCATAGAATGGCCGATAGCACAGGCCGTCTGCTTGGTGGCACAGAGAAATAAATCTGTTGTTCGGCATAGCTCCGCAAACGCTGCGTCATCGACAAACCCGCCAGTGCTCAGATCTCTCAGTAGGTCAGCCTGGTATGCTTGCAAAGCCAATGTGTGCAGGGCAGCACCAGCCTGACCCGCTGCCTGAAAAAGCTTTTCCCACCAACGAAGATGTTAGTCTACACGGCTTGGTGGGGAGTGTGGATTTTTTCAGGGAGGATGAGCTCCCAGGAGAGAGATAGCCATCAAGTGTCTCTCTAATCTGAGGCATCACCATATAAAACCACGCTTTTCACATCAACGACATTCGACGACATCACTGTCAATATCACAAAAACACGGGATGAATACGGCTTATTCCATGAAAGAGATAACTCATCATTGAAGTTGCCAAGAAGGGGAGGGACCATAGTTGAGGCCCCTCCTCTGGCCACCCGAGAGAAACCTGTCGTCTAACTTTGAGCGTTTGGGGGATTTCATTATTTATTTATTACATTTTTTTTTACAGCGAATCGAGGTGTAGGCGTACAACCGCGCATGTTACCACCTCTAATAACAATTAATACACTGGCTCATCACTAGAGGAGCGCTCTGAAGTGATAGTTTCCATCTCCGCAGAAGCGAGAGAGAAATTTTTCTTTTTCTTTGCCCCTTCACAAGAAGCACCGGAGCTCTTGAGAAGTGGACGGAAAAAGGCTCAAGATCCAGCGAGAGAGTGAGAGAAAAAGAAGATTCCGTCTCGTGCGCTTCCACCAGATTTGCACGGGAGAAATGCGCCGCAGCGAGCCTAGCACGAGGGACTTTAATAGGGTCAAAAATCGCGGTACGCACGTGGTTCCTGAAGCCCAAGGATAGCGTGCTCTTCCCCCAAACACTGAAAACAGAAAGCGTGGAGATTGCCCTCAGCGAGATATACTTTTACTCGGAGGGACGGACTACTGTCTAACTCCGCCATCTTTCTGGTGAATAATAAGACACTTTCTATTTTCGCTTTCTTTTTGAAAAAGTGCTTGCGTGCACACACACACACAACAATGTCAGTCCTTGAAGACAAAAAGAGATGAGGATGTTTCCAGTTCATGCCTATTTACTGTATAACCTCCAGGTGCACCTAATCAAATGACGTCACCTGACCGAGGTTATATACTGTATGCCAAAATCTTTGCCGTGTTTGACACACATGCCTCAACAACCGGTCACGCGGAGAGCGTTCCCATAGCGTTTTCACGCAGCATCGAGTGTAGCTTTTGAAAGGGAACTGAATATTATTGGATTTTTATATTGTATATGTTATATTATATAATATTGTAGGATACAGTACTGGTGTGTTAGGAAGAATTTAAAAATGAGACCTTTTTCATGTGTTTCTGGAGGCAAAGTAAATACATAATTTTTAAATTTTGGGGTAAATACATGTACTAAAGTCCTTTGACTGTTTCACTTAAAAGAATACTAATACCCTGGAAACACTGATCTAATCATATTTAATCCTTCTGGTAATATTTTGGTGAGTTCTAAGACTACGATGTTCATGGAGCAAAATGTGAACTTTTTAACTGCATTCCAGAACAATGCTTTACCACCTGACACTGAGGAGAGACATTGAGACCTGCAGTTTTGTCCATGTGTCCGGGAACAATGTTCCTCTGGGGCTGTTAAATTCCTAAAATAAGGTTCTGACGTAGGAATTTTCAGGAATGCACGGTACACATGTTGGAGTGGTTGTGTAAATCTGCATAACTTCATGGGTATGTTTTCCAAGCTGCACTGACAGAAGGAGCCATGGTTACTCAGCATCTTCCCGTCTTAACTACTAAGATTTCAGGGAATCGACTGGTTAATCATCCCGGAAAAAATGAGGTCTTTAAGGGGGGAACCCTTTTAAAGGCACACACTCATTCAGAAACACTGTGTGAACACTCTTTTCGAATAAAGTACTAATTTTGTCTGGCTAAAGGTTATGAGAGACCATTTGAAGTAACTTAGATTTTACTCAAAAGAAAGTGCACTCTAATGGACAACACTAACATCTCTTCCTCTTTTATTTTTCTTTATCCTTCATGTGTTTTCACTGCTTAATAATGAATGACATTTCAAACCAGGTCATCGTTTGTGTTTTTATCACTTTTGACAAAATGCATTTTTCAAATCCCCAGTAGACAACAACAACAGAGCTGCTGAATGAGTTAAAGGCATCAAGTACCAAAGTATGAATATCCATTAAGAGAGCCTTAAGAAAGCTGTCCTCTCCATGAGAAGAAAATGTTACAGTACAAATGATCACAAGTCTTTGAAAAGTCTCTGTGATGGTCAGGTGAATAAGAAATGTAATAATTTTGCCAAAATGTTTTATCTATTAAGAAAAACAATGAGGCTTTTAATGTGAAGATCCACCATATCTACTGGGAAGCATGGGTGCTCTTCATGCAAAAGTGACTGGTGCACTTGAAAATAGAGGCACAATGGGGATGGTGTACTGTATTTACTCAACATACTGAAACAACAGCCAGAAAGTAATTAGGTTTTCCAGAAGAGCAATGATCCTAGGCATCCACTTCAAAGTTATAGCAGTAGGATATGTTTACATGGACAATATTTCTTCAATCTGATTGAACTTATTCAGAATGCTGAAAGTCTGAATCTAACTTAATATACAGTACATTTACTCTCTCCATCTAGGAACCTCTGTAGTCCAACCAGGCATCATGGAGGCCAATGGTGACTACTGTATTAATTCCCATTTGTACTGGAGAAACGTGGTAGGAATCCGGTCAACATTCACACACTACAGCTAATTTGGAAACGCCGATCTGCTAATCTGTTTTTGGACTGTGGGAGGTAACTGGAGTATCCGGAGGAATCTGGAGGATCTGGAGGTGCAGAATTTAACTTTTTTGACATGTGAACTGTTTCTACATTACCCATTTGAAAGTGTTTAATCTGGCAGAATTACAACAGAAGAAGAAGAAGTTCTCTCCAACTTTGAAGTTAGGTTAGGCTTTACATTGTTTCTTGTTGATAAATCCTACCTGCTATGATTGAATGAAAGTGAAATCCAAGCTACTCAACCAGAGACCCAGAGAATAAAAATTGCTCTTACTGAGTTAACCGATCAGGAATTAAAGCAAAATTATCATCCTGGAAACTTTTCGTGCCACCTAATGTTACTTCCACATTGGGCAAACATGCATAGGGTTGTGGGGGTGGGGTGGGGGGGGGGGGGCTACAGCCCATGCAAAGAGACTTAATGCACAAGGTTGGGTGACAATCTATCTCAGGGCACACACCCGTTCATTCACACACTATGGGCAATATGGGAATGCCGACATACCTAATCTGGATGTCTTTGGACTGGAGGAAAGTGGAGTACTCGGCGGAAAACCAACCAAGCATGGGAAGAACACGCAAACTCCACACACAGCATGAGGTGTTTTTATGTGATGCTTTTTTTTTTCATACAGGGCTATTATTCCCATTATTAGTGGAATACAGGGGTCCCATAGAGGATTTGTGGATTGAAACTGAAAAAAAAAAAATTCAACCTAAGAATTTGATTTCCATTTAGTGATACAATTAAAAGGGAATTTCACTAAATCATAGCAAAGTGTACAGTACATATGTTAACATTCAACCTATTGAAAACCTGATTTAGTAAATACTGTTAAACCAGAAATAACTGTAACTGACTTAACACAGAAAACATATGGAATCGTTAAATGTTATGGAAAAATTGAGATTGAAACTCTTTAGGCTAGGTGTACGGTATGTAAACTTTCTCCGCCTCAACCGTAAATGATATTTAGGGAAATAAAACCCCTACAAGCCGTTCTTTGTTCAGGGGTCTTCCTCATGTGTGCAGGTGTGTTTGGCCAATTCCAGGACGGAGATGGAGGGTAGGTAACACTAACTAAAATCGCCTTTTTGTTCAACCAATTTCCAGAAAGCACCAGAGTTTTACAGGCCTGTTAGACATCAGCTCCATGCCACTGACTTCAGAGACTGCTGTCAGGCTAGATTAGCGTTCACCCAGCTCCACAACTCTTAAAGGAGCCTGAACAGTGGAAAACGGCTCCTAAAGGCAGTTACAGCTTATCATGGCCACTGGCGTTGTGTCAGGCATGTCTTGTATTTGGGGCACACTGGCATGGCTGCTGTGGAAAACCGTCAAAATGCTTATGAAACAAGTTATTAGAGTACATCAGGTTCTGGCTTATGATTTGGAATCAAGGAAAGGGAACTCCTCGTGCTGAGCACGATCTCTAAGGGATATTCCATTTCGGCTTCATAGGCAGCATACTTAATGTGTTCTGTAGTTCTTTATGGGGCCAGTTTTGTCTGTGTGTAACTACAATGTGAATAGTTAGTGTTAAAGGTTCCCGAAGGGGTTGAAGCAAGAAAAAATACATGGAGATGTGATGGTATAGGAAAATAATCAAGAAGGGCATGGTTTAATGCAGTCTTACATGAAGCAAAGTTGCTGTTATTGTTTAGGACTCTAATTCACCAGCAATTCCCTAATGACTATAAGTTTTCAATTCATTCATAAACATGTCTATCTTTTTATCCATTTATCTGCAAATCAATTTAGTTCCTGTTATCATTTTCATTATAGCAGCGCTAAACTGTAATAACCACTTCTACTGTACCTTTGTTTTTTTTGGCTTCTGTCACTTGACGGTAATAGGACGAAAAAATAACTCAGAAACACAGCTTGTCATGTTACAGAGAAATAAGAAAGCGAAGATTTTCTTATTGGGAAAAATTGACTTCTACAAAGTTCTGACACTGGAGACTCCTTCCATAAAAGAAAAACATATTTTTTTATTGGGTTACATAATGTACAGTATATCCGAGGGGTCGCCACATCAGATAATTTCATTCTTAAGGTCTGATGCCCGTTGCCCTTCCTATTGCAACCTTTCATTTGTCTAACCAGGCTTGGGATCGGCACTACATCCAGTTTGCTGGCTTGTATGGTGTGTAGGGATAAGGGTCTTACCCAATGACCCAACAGTGGGAACCTGGCAGCGACAGGGCATGAATCCTGATCTCAACAACGCAGGACCTCAACTGTCACACCACTGTCAACCATATCAGTGGTCACGTAATTATATAACTTTTTTCTTAATAACCATAATCTATTCATTATTCAGCTTTAAAAAAATGAATAAATTCATCATACAGTATACAGTACATGCAAAGAAATCTTCCCTTTGACTTTCGACCCTTAAACAAGACGGTTTAAAGACTCGACAAAACCAAATGAGTGCAGGGTGTTGCATTATAATCTCAAGACGTGCTTTATGTGGCAGACACAAGCCTATCGTGTTACCTCTTACATAAAACCAAGAGAGCCTACAAATTCTAAATCGTAGTATCAAGCACATAACTGGCATCCTGGAAGCGTGTGCGAGTGTGAAGATCAGACTGATTTGCAAGATGATGGAAAACCTTACTATGGAGTTTAAATTAGGGTTTATTCAGAGCTCGGGGAGTCAGCTCTGATTGTAGTCACAGTCTGGTTAGGAACAATTGACGAGACAGAAAACTGCACCCAATATCAGGACATCGGGACCAGGCGCAGTGGTTTGTGACTTAAAGTTGGTTGTTCTTCCTCAGAGGTTAAGGATACACTATTTATTAGAAGGTTGTTGTTGTTTTTTAATTCCAATAATTAATTGATTAGCTCCAGGGTCAGGGGTTTGACTCTCATTCTCGGGTCTGACGTTTACATGTTCTCCCTGTGCTTGCTGGGTTTCCTCCTAGTGCTCTGGTTTTCTCCCACAGTATAAAGACATGTATTGTAGGCTGAGTTGCATTTCCAATTTGCCTACTGTTTGTGTGTGTGTGTGTGCTTTTTTCCTGAAATGGCTTGGCATCCCATCCAGGGTGTCTCTTGGTTTGTGATCTGTTCTCCCTGACTGACACACACACACACACACACACACACACACACACACACACACACACACACACACACACACGTCAAATGAATTAGTGTTGTAATATATGATTCAGCAGCAGGAAGGAGAGATGACTAATAATTGTGATACATGTGTATGTACTGCCATCTAGTGGTCAAAACTACTCATTACCTTCTGCTTAAGGAAATGGAATCCAATCTGAACATGTTTTTTTTTTTTTTTTTAAAGGTTAAAATAAAGCATAGATACTTTAAATATGTGTCTAACTCCGTACTTTTAAGGAATTGCCAGCTTAAGGCTTAGAAAATTATTATAATAAAAAAATATACAACTCATATACAAAATAAATAGTTTGTGTGTGTGTGTGTGTGTGTGTGTGTGTGTGTGTGTGTGTGTGTGTGTGTGCAGTACTGCTCAAAAATCTGGGATCACTTTTGGAGTCATTGCTGTTTACCTAGGAAAATATAATAAGACACGTTGACATTGTCAGAGTTTAAAATACTGATTTTAAACTTTGCCTTCATAAAGAAAGAAAGAAAGAAAAACCTATGCAGAAATTATTTTCTGGCTGTCAATTTTTCAAGATAATCTGATGAGATTTCCCCCCATGCTTCCTGGAGCGTCTCCCACAAGATGGATTGGCTTGATGGAGTTTTCCTCTGACCCACACAGTCAAGCTGCTCCCACATCAGCTCAATAGGGTTCAGATTCAGAGACTGTGCTGGCTGCTCTGTTACAGTCAGATTTCCGGCCAACTTTAATTGTTTGTGAAATGAATAAAATTGTAAATTGCATGAAAATGTGTTTTTCTTTGGAAAACAAACTAATTTGCAAGTGATCTCAAACATTTGATCAGTAGTGTATACAGTGGTGTGAAAAACTATTTGCCCCCCTCCTGATTTCTTATTCTTTTGCATGTTTGTCACACAAAATGTTTCTGATCATCAAACACATTTAACTATTAGTCAAAGATAACACAAGTAAACACAAAATGCAGTTTTTAAATGAGGGGTTTTATTATTTAGGGAGAAAAAAATTCCAAACCTACATGGCCCTGTGTGAAAAAGTAATTGCCCCCTGAACCTAATAACTGGTTGGGCCACCCTTAGCAGCAATAACTGCAATCAAGCGTTTGCGATAACTTGCAACTAGTCTTTTACAGCGCTCTGGAGGAATTTTGGCCCACTCATCTTCGCAGAATTGTTGTAATTCAGCTTTATTTGAGGGTTTTCTAGCATGAAAGGCCTTTTTAAGGTCATGCCACAACATCTCAATAGGATTCAGGTCAGGACTTTGACTAGGCCACTCCAAAGTCTTCATTTTGTTTTTCTTCAGCCATTCAGAGGTGGATTTGCTGGTGTGTTTTGGGTCATTGTCTTGCTGCAGCACCCAAGATCGCTTCAGCTTGAGTTGACGAACAGATGGCCGGACATTCTCCTTCAGGATTTTTTGCTAGACAGTAGAATTCATGGTTCCATCTATCACAGCAAGCCTTCCAGGTCCTGAAGCAGCAAAACAACCCCAGACCATCACACTACCACCACCATATTTTACTGTTGGTATGATGTTCTTTTTCTGAAATGCTGTGTTACTTTTACGCCAGATGTAACGGGACACACACCTTCCAAAAAGTTCAACTTTTGTCTCGTCGGTCCACAAGGTATTTTCCCAAAAGTCTTGGCAATCATTGAGATGTTTTTTAGCAAAATTGAGACGAGACTTAATGTTCTTTTTGCTTAAAAGTGGTTTTCGCCTTGGAAATCTGCCATGCAGGCCGTTTTTGCCCAGTCTCTTTCTTATGGTGGAGTCGTGAACACTGACCTTAATTGAGGCAAGTGAGGCCTGCAGTTCTTTAGATGTTGTCCTGGGGTCTTTTGTGGCCTCTCGGATGAGTTGTCTCTGCGCTCTTGGGGTAATTTTGGTCGGCCGGCCACTCCTGGGAAGGTTCACCACTGTTCCCTGTTTTTGCCATTTGTGGATAATGGCTTTCACTGTGGTTCGCTGGAGTCCCAAAGCTTTAGAAATGGCTTTATAACCTTTACCAGACTGATACTGTAGATCTCAATTACTTTTGTTCTCATTTGTTCCTGAATTTCTTTGGATCTTGGCATGATGTCTAGCTTTTGAGGTGCTTTTGGTCTACTTCTCTGTGTCAGGTAGCTCCTATTTAAGTGATTTCTTGATTGAAACAGGTGTGGCAGTAATCAGGCCTGGGGGTGACTACAGAAATTGAACTCAGGTGTGATAAACCACAGTTAAGTTATTTTTTAACAAGGGGGGCAATCACTTTTTCACACAGGGCCATGTAGATTTGGAGGGGTTTTTTCTCCCTTAATAACGTAAACCTTCATTTAAAAACTGCAATTTGTGTTCAATTATGTTATCTTTGATATATTACTGTATATCATTTATTGTAAATGATTCATTCATATTAATGCCAACACTTACATTGATGGATACAGGAAGATGTAATTACTTTAAATTTTTTAGATACAAAAAATTAGATTTTTGTGGCATGCTGCATTTCAAATTCAGAATTGCTCTGTATTGTAGTTATTTTAATAATTTAGGATCTATTTCAAAATGTATATTTTATTTATATATTTATTAATAATTTATATGTATATATATATATTTGGGAGTTATTTCAATTTCAGGAGTCAAATCCAAATGTAAATCATAAAATATCATTCCATTCCATACATTTGTCAGTTTCTAGATGTACAGTTAAAGTGATGTTTTTTGGACTAAGAAAGAAACATGGTGTGTGTGTGTGTGTGTGTGTGTGTGTGTGTAAGAGAGAGAGAGAGAGAGAGAGAGAGAGAGAGAGAGAGAGGAATAATAAGATTACAGCATTTATTTCTGACTCTTAGAGACCTCTAGTGGACACATTCTACACCACTCTAAGCCAATCTTTTTCTACCTATTCCTTTCCTTTGAAAGGTTTGATTACTGTACAGTATATATGTGCCTAATAAATGTATGTTTCAGTGCAAAAACATGCTTGGGGTAGACAGGACAGGTGGACACAGATACAGAAACAGAAACACTTAATAATACAACAATGTTCTTAAACTGGTGACTCAGAGATGTGTGACGCATAGCTGCCAGCGTGTGTGTGTGTGTGTGTGTGTGTTTGTGTATGTGCGTGTGTTATTATATTTTTTTTCATACAGCAGTAAAAAAAACAGCCTACTATTAGACCTGGAACTTAATCAAAAATCCTCCTACAGCTGATGAAATCTATATTTCTAATAAAAACGTGCTGTGCGGGTGGATCCTAAGAAACAAATAAAACAATTATGACTCCAGTAAGCAGCCAAAATAATATTTGAATAGCTGCTTTATATTCTACTCAATTATATTGTTATATATTAAATTATATACTATTGTTATATATTAAATTATATACCAATATAATTGAGTAGAATACAAAGCAGCATATTATATTATATTATATTATATTATATTATATTATATTATATTATATTATATTATATTATATTATATTATATTATATTATATTATATTATATTCACTACAGTTGGAAGGTTATAACTAGAGTATGCCTCATTTCTGAACCAGATTTTTTTCTTTTTCTGTACCAATTACCCTGTTTAGGGTTGGGGGGGGGGGTGACAGGGTGTGTCTGGAGGCTATCCCAAAGAACACACACACACACACACACACACAGACCGGAGGTGAGATTTGAACCCTGACCAAGGTGGTGTGAGGCCACAATGGCCCAGTTATATTAAATGTTATATAATAAAAATTATATTATATTATATTATATTATATTATATTATATTATATTATATTATATTATATTATATTATATTATATTATATATTATATTGTATTATGTTTCCCACACAGATGGGCAGTGGCGGTTTTAGGCATGGGCGGCCTACGGGGACAACGAGGAGGCCAAATTACAAATAACGCACATTTCATTCAAAATATTATAAACACAGACCAATAATTTGCACTTTTTTCATTAATTTAATTGTGTGAAATGGCTAATAAAAATAGGTAATAAAACCGAATATGATGTGGAGGTGAATTGGTTTAGTCTTGACTTCTGGTCGTGAGTGACAGCGTTGGGGGAAATCTGCTGATTGTCGAATCGTCGATTACAAAGTATAAACACAGCCATGGAGAGAAAAAGGCCAAAGCTGTCAGGGGCCCAATTTAGGAAAAAAAGAAAAGAAGATGAGGAGAAACGGACAAGGGATAAAGGTATGCAACAATGTTCTCTCTGTATGATTAAGTTATTCATGTCATCATGTTAATTAGTGGTATAACGTTAACTCTTAGGTTTGTTAGCCTTCTTGCTTATGATGCTTACTATGCTTACCTTGCTAAAAAAAAAAAGAAAAAGACACAATAAAAGCCTAATATACAAACCATCACAGAAATTCTAATGGTTTCTATTAAATATCATTATGAACCATTAACTTTTTCCAGTGAAACTATTACAAAATTCCTTATTGTAGTGTGTTTTGGGCACTTTCCCAATAGGATTTACCTTCCCACCCACCAATAGAATCAATCATATACCAGCAGACTTTGTTATACTTACCATTAAAACCAATACAATTCCCATTATAACCATTAAATCCATTACATCTTCTATTATTTTTGGGCAGGGTTGTATTGTTTTTTCAGCAGTGTATACAACATGAGATCTAATTAAATTTAACCAAAAAATATATTAGTTATTTATTTCCATTGTTTATGTTAATGTTGGCTATAGCCAATTTATTTACAATATATTTACAGTATACTGTACTGTAAACAGCCAGTGTAACTTACATATGTGTAGATAGTTTAAAAGACATTTTCCATTTGCTATAACTCTGTTCTTAAATAATATTTGTTTGTACAGAGTATATTTATTTAAGTTATGAGTAGTTCATTTATTTTTTGCAAAAATTGCTCTGTTACGGAACGACATGTACAGTAGTATTACTACAATAAAGCGTGTGGTTTGTACAAAATGTGACATTTTGTCATGTTTTTTTTTTTTTTGGTGGTAGCTTGGGGCGCCGGGACGGAGTCTCACCTGGGGAGCAATTCAGTGTAGAACTGCCACTGCAGATGGGTCTCATTCATAATCACAGGGCGCCGTCCTGCATTTTCATAAAGCAGCCTATGTCAGACTATGTGCGTTCACAGATATGTGATAGTGAGAGGTAATCTTTTTACCCAGCTTCAGCAGAGAGACGTTACCCACACTGTGTGGAGGATCTGATCTGACTGTTAGTCTTTGCAAGGGTTCGAGAATGAAGCAAGGAGAATCAGAAATATTAAATGAAATATCCTGCTTAAAATTTTTTTTTTAAATGAACAATTAGTCCCAGTTTGACATAAATGCCCATGACACTCTCTTCATTTTTTTGAGGAGTATATATAAAATGCCTTTCAGAATGTATTTATTTATATATGTACCGTATGTATGTATGTATGTATGTATGTATGTATGTATGTACAGTATGTATGTATGTATGTATGTATGTATGTATGTATGTATGTGTGTATGTATGTATGTATGTATGTATGTATGTATGTATGTGTTTATTGGTTTGTCATTGCTGAAGGTTAAAACTTTTTAACTTAATATTTTATACTTTAAGATTTTTATAGCATGGTTTATTTGCTTGTAAGTTGTTGTGTATACATTACAACATTCTGTACATTTATTAAATATATAAAATTTACATTATTTATACATTTTTTTATATAATTGGTAGTTAGCCTCAAAAAACAACTTGCACATCTAATAGAGAATTTTCCTTAATTATTTATTAATTTTTTTCTTTTACAAAATCTATCTAATTAAACTTTTTATTATCATTTTCTGTCTGTCTGCCTATTTGTTTGTATACAGATTTTTTTTTACTGCAATCTATTTAATAAAAACATATATATTTACTTCACATATTTATTTATTTACTTATTTATTTGGTATTTAGCCTCTAAACCACTTTACTTGCACATCTAATAAATTATGGTTTTCTGAAACATTAATCCAATTAATAATACTTTTCACTCTGTAAATATTTATTTACTTATTTATTGTTTATTGGTAGCCTCAAAAGCAACCTCCACATCTAATAAATGATTTTGTCCCTGAAACATTACTCATTAATTAATTAATAATAAATTTTACCGTGTGTATTTGATAAAAAAAACATAATTTATTTATTTGTCTGTCTGTCAGACAAATTAAAAGAGCAATTAAACAACAACTAAACAGCTAGGCAGAACAATAAAAATGCAATAAACATGTGCATATAGTAAAGGATTGTTTTTTTTTCTAAAGCCTTAAGCTAATTAAAAAAAAGCCTTTATTTATTTATTTATTCAGATGAACATATCATACAGCAGATTGGGTGATATTAGCAGTGATCTCTCCGGCCTGAGCGTTCACATTTCCTGTTCTTCTGCTCTGTTGTGTAGTTGTGGGCCTCTACGTCTCCGTATATGTAAGGAGGATGCCCTCACTGACTGATGACTCCAGCGGTGCTTGGATTGGCTTCTTCTGAAGCAACACTAACTGGTAATGAGCGGACGCGTCCATCACGGCCTCGTCTGCTACATGACTAATAAACATGCAGCCTGCAGGGGGCTATTAATAGGGCAGAAATGAGGGCGTTCGGCACGGGCTGTCTTTATCCTGCCCTCCCTCTAAGCCTGGCTGTCACTCTCACGCAACCTCGTGTCACCCGTACGGCTGTGACGGACAGTCTCTGGTCTCGTTATCGCAGCCTAGTGGACACTGAAGCACACTGACACAACAAAGTGTCAAAATGCATAATTATGCACATGGCTCCTGATGATGTCTTTTTAGGTCATAATGTGTTACAGTAACGTAGTTTGGCCAGAAAAAAAGCAGGAAAGAGCTCTTGGGTTAGAAATCCGTTCCACGAATTGCCATTCTGATCTTCTGTGCATCAGTAGGTCACACAGCAACTCGGCCAACTTCTCTGTGTTTGCTTTGGTAGATGAAATGAATTGTGGTACACAATGGTACTGCATATGTGGCACAAATCACTGCCATTTGTAAGATTTTTTTCTTAGAACTTATAACATGTATGTCAATATATTTTATTATAATGAACATTAACTTGGTTTTAATTAACTTGGCATCCAATCAAAGTTATTTCAGTTTATTGGATTTGAGATTTGAGAGGTTCTTTCTTTTTTTCTTTTCTTTTTCTTTTTAGTTAAAATTTAATTTGATAGTCTTTAGTTTTCTATATTACCAACAATGCCTTGCTTCTAGATTCAGTGGGATTTAGTCCTTACTTCAAAAATCATGTCCTCCATAATCTTGATACATTTTTCATATGATTTTCACACTAAATTTAATTATTTTATTAGTCTTATACAATTGTTTCATATTATTTATGTAATCACATCATTTGTTTTCATATGTGATATGTCATTTCTACATAATTGTTTTTTGTTGTATTTCCACATATAAAATGTTATTATTTTTTCTACCTAATAAAAAAAAAAATTCCCACTTTTATAAATTCACACTTAAATAGTTGTATGCAATCTCTAAGCATAAAATATAACATAATAATAATGTGAAATATATTATTCCATGTGCCTATGCCATGTAGTATCAATCGCAAACACAAATACAAATTTCGTTCTTATGAAAGAACGCACACAGACGAGCTTGTTTTCTGTTTGAATGACATGAAGGTTCCCGACAACTTCCCCATCTCAAGGTCCGGAAAAAAAGAAAAAAAAATTCTACATGAATATAATCAGCCGTATTAAAGTTCTAATTGTAAATTGTAGTCTCGAGGGTGCCATTTAACTTATTTATTTTCGGCACAAAAAACACATTTATATGTAAATTATATCTTAATAATTATGCCTGCAAATTAATTAGCTCGCTTTCGCTTAGAAATACTTGCAGGATTTAGAAGAAAGAAAAAAAAACACCCCACATGACAAAAAAAAACACATTTTCACAACCGACTGGAGATGAAATGTCAAGTTTGCCCAAATTTTGATGGGATTGGGTTTGGGCTCATTAAGCCGAGGAGTGACGGGGCCAAATTCATCTCATTTTCATACACATAAGAGCAGAGCTGGTGTGCTGTAGGCCACAGAAACACACCTACAGTCTTTTCATTTTATCAACATGTAACCTTTTTATTTCATTTCACAAAGTGTGGTTCAAATGATTAATTAGGCAAATTAAGAATTGCCTGTTTGAGGCGGGAAACATATTCTGCGCTACATAAAAACATCAAACATAATAAAATTGATCCTCGTAGCAATGAATGATAAATCGGTTACTGAAATATGAATAAAATAATAAGACCCTATATAATTTTAATCCCAGGGGGATTGCATATTTTAATGATAACCTGTGAAAAAATACCAGACCACCGATTTTTTAAAAAACGTATTTATTAATTTTTACAAGGAAAAAAAGAAGGTGAAAAGTACAGACAGTATATACTGTATACTATGAAAGTAATTGTACATAAATCCATAATGTGTTATTTACAAATGAATCGACTCTTCAAGTCAATTTATTCTTGTAGATTTTTTTTAAGAAAGAAAGTTAATTTTTACCTGTATGTAAAGGCTATGCTAATGCTGTACTGTGCAAAAGTCTTCACCCCCATTTCTTCATAGTAAAATTCTAATACTGTAAATTATTTAGATTCAACAGCGTTGTGGTGGCGTAGTGGTAGTGCAAGGGCCGACACAGGAATCAAACCCTTGACCCTGGATGGTTTGATTCCTGCCTCAGATCTGTGTACATGGAGTTTACATGCTCTCCTTATGCTTGGAGGGGTTCCTTTGGGTACTCCGGTTTCCTCCCACAATCTAAAGACATACTCTACAAATAAGGTCAATTAATTAATTGGTGTTCCCAGATGTGTAATTGTGCCTGTAATGTGTGTGTGTATGGACTGTACACTGCCTTGTGCCCTAAGTCTCCTGAGATAGACTCCAGGCCCCAGTGACCCAGTACAGGATAAGTGTTATAGACAATAATTAATGTATGATTGTATGATTTAGATTCAATTAAAGAAATTGGAACAAATGTTTTACTGCGACAGGCCACAAAGTGGCTAAAGATACAGCCTCAGCAGCAACCTCATTTCCATTCTCGTCTGTTCCAACTAATCAACATTCAGCATCAGCAGTACACTAATCACCAGCTGATCATCTGTCATCATATGCACATGTTTCTCACTGGTTCAAGTTTTTTTTTCATTATTCTTGAATGATTTTAGTTTACTTAACTAATATAAAACATGCCTCTAAAACTGCTCAGATACTGGACTTAAAATGAGAGTCTAAGGACTATTTCTCTACATTAAATATACAGTACAAGCAGTTTGCCTCTTGGAAAGCAAAGGATGAAGAATGGGTTTGAACAGTATTATATATCATTTATACAAGTTGCATAAATACAGTATAATCTGTGTTCATTTAAATTAATACACTAGTCATGTGACGGTAGCAAATGATTCAACTCCCTGAGTGAATCTTTTTTTTAAATTTTTTATAAAGGAACCTTATTTGTTAATGAAATTTATATAGCATATCTTTTATCTACTGTACAGTATATAAATAACAAATTGCTATTTTAGGCAAGACGGACACTTGTGTGTCATTTATGAATGAATCGGTTCTTTTAGTCATTGAGCTTTTTTAGATATTTGAATATTGTTAAAGGAAGCAAAATGAACTGGAATACACTGTATCTGTGTATATACAGTAAATTATATAAGTAACTATGCACATATGCTCACTCTGTGAGGCCAATGAAAGCACTACTGGTGTGAAGTTAATTAAGGAATTGACTTGTTTAAATGATCAGATTCACAATGACCATATGGACAGAAGTTGGAAATGAATTTTTGTACGACATGACAGAGGATGCAATTTTCATCTCTAATATGTAGCAGTCGATCGGCTTGGCTCCATCCCCCATCACACGGTCCCACAAACAGACATTATAGTGGCCTCTGCGTCATTAACACCATCGCCACGATTATGAGACAAAGCCTCCTCCACATGGGATTAGCATCTGCTAATCATGCATCTAATGAAATAAAGCTGCCTTCAGCTCATATCGACCTGCTAATATCAGCAATACAATTATGAACATGGCGCTGCCAATCTTCTATCTGTGCCTAACGACCATCTGGCCTTCGCTAGGCCTAGCGGCGGGATTGCTACGATGCGCTAGATATAAATCACGTGTGTTCGGGAGGATGGTGTGTACAGTATAGCCCCCCACCTCTGTTTGTCTTCACGTAAGTGTTGTGAGTGTCTCTTTCGTGTTCTGTTTGCATACAGTAATTACGGAGGTAGGCTGGAAAATGACTCGCTTTTTTCTTGAGAACTGAGGGCCTCATTAGTATGTACAATGCATCATTTCATCCAAGGAGCTCTCTCTGTACAATTATGCTGAAAGCTCTTAATCTCCTAAACTCTGCGAAAGCGCCGGATACGTGTAATTATGTTATAAAATGAGCTCGTGCCAAGAGAGCGGGCTGTCACACGTCGGTGGGACCTTTAACCTGTCGCAACTTCTGACACACACACACACACACACACACACACACACACACACACACACACACACACACACACACACACACACACAAACAGAAACGCACTTGTGTAATGTGTATTTACTGTAATGCATTTTAGATTTCATATTGTATGCACAATTTATACACATATTAGACCTCTGACCAGTGAAGTAAAGTTGTATTTTAAATTAAAACGATCCATTCAGTCCATAAAATTCTGTAATTAGACTAGTTTTTATACAGTCACATACAGTACTGAAGATGAGACAATAGCTTTGTCTCCATATACAGTACATCCTAATAGGGTTACTGTTCAGTATATATTCGGAAAGTGTTCCCCTAAATACTACATACGATTTTTATTTTAAAGAAGGAGTATCCAGTGTCCAGTGCAACAGGACAAACTTCAAGACGGTAGGTTTTGTGCTTTTTACTTATTAAAAAAAAAATTCACCAATTTATTTAAGACAGAGAAGCGACAACTAATTCTACTGTAGCTTGTATTGTACTACTGCGTACAATAATAAAACGTGTCCTTTTTTCCTTTCTCAGAATCACCACATCCCCATTTTCTCTCCAGGCTTAGGACTGGCACTGGGCTTTATACTGTATATGGGCATAGGGTTTAGGGCCTTGCCCAATGACCCAAAAGTAACAAACCAACAGTGATGGGTCTTGAACCTCTGACCCTCTGATCAGCAACCCAGAGCCTCAACCGCCGGAGCAACAACTGCCCCAATGTGTCAATGTTTAATCAATTTAGGTGTCATTTTTAGGCAAATTAGTGTATTATAAGACATTAACATAGAAACTAGGCACTTAACAACATGACATTGTTGGGAAAGATTTTATGACATTATTTTTGTAGGGAGCATCATAGCATTCTGTGGTGCTGTAGATTATTTTCCTGTAACAACATGACTATACATTACAGTGCTGGAGAATTCTCCAGGCAGGTAAACATCCTGTTATAGGTTATTTAAAAAAAATGTGGGTGAAAGTGCAACATATTTGTGCTATGCTATTTCCAATCACTCTGTCCTTCATTATTTTCCTCCTTTACATCACATACTGAAGCAGTTTATTTCTAATGTAATATGAATATCATTTTAGAAACGTATCATTAAAGTACTTATAATCATTAAATTAATATAAATATACAGTACATCTTATGTTTTTTCTCTTCAGCTCTAGTAGTGACATATGGGCCTGTACCCAGATGAGTACAGTAATACATTTTGTTTCCCCTTGGGCATTTTCCCTTTTGGGAAACACTGGAAGACACTCTGTGTCAGTCTTCACTCTGTTCTTTATTATTTTCCCCTTTTACGTCACAGTTTATTTCTAATTTAATATGAACAACTTTTTTTTAGGATGCACAATAAAATACTTTAAATAATTGAACAAATTATTAACAGCATAGTGTTTTCTCTTCCAGTCTAGTAATGAGACGTGAGCTTGTATCCAGTCCTCAGTCATGTACTGTATTTAATGCTAAGCCTGTAATCTGATTAAATATTATACAATTTTGAAATGCTCTAATAGCACTTAGAAACAACAGCCAGACCATTATAATAACAATAACAATAATAACAAGGAACTGCTCTTACACACCACTGATGGCACGCATCCGAGTGTTCTCTCTGACACAACGTCGACATCGACAGCATCTGATAAAGGTCAGAGGTCGGATATCAACCTGCAATTTATGTCGCAAAGATATTTCCGAGATGAGTCGAATATATACATTAAGATAATGTGTTCGCCTCCTGATCTATAGAGGAACGCGGCACTCTTCAGTCCGAGCGTTCCTAATGCACTCAAACGTATTTATTGAGCATAATTAAAAGGGAAAAGCATGCATTAAAACTGATCAGTACTTTGCAGATCTAAGCTAATGAGATTAGCATAATGAATAGGCCAGACTAGTGGCACAAAGTGGATTTTTTGCTGAATATGACAAGGTTTGGATTAGAAGTCTGAGAAACAGACTCAATTTGTTGCTTGTGATTCCAGAAGGTATAGCTTTTTTTTTTTTTTTTTGAGGAGCGAGACAAAAGCTAAGTGAGGAACGGAGTTAAAATGGGGATATTTTCAGCGCATGAAGTACGAGTGTGGAGTGTTGCGCTCTTCCTCTCGCTCTACTTAGCCCTGTCTCTTGCTCTGTTCCGCTCACTTCCACTCCATCTCTCTTGTGCATTCTCCCACCCTCTCACTCTTGTTCTCCGTATTGCTCAGATCTCAGCTCCCGTTTCCACCCGGCCGCGTGGACACCTCCGAGAGACAAGAAGAAAAGCTTGCGGTAATAAATATGATTACATTTCATCACTCGCTTCACCCCACCCTGCTTCTTGTAACCCTTTTTTCCTTCCTTACGCCTTTTCCTCTTAGAAGGAATGAGAGAAAGATGAGAAAAAAAAAAAGTTCATGAACAGCATCAGCTGCAAATGATTCAATACCCCAAAGGTTAATTTTCAATTTGCACAGTGAAAGGTTACCATTACGATTTGACCTGCAAATTGTATCTTCCCTGCTAATACCCTATCATTTGATTTTCGGGTTCCTTTGTAGTCTGAACCGGGGGCTTGCTATATCGGGTGACTACCATCTGTTTATTATTTAGGCCATGCTTGGCTACACAGGCTGTCTGAATTACATGCTGGTAATCGCTGATCACACTCATCACCCCCCCCCCAAAAAAAACCCCTTCTTTAGCTTTAGCATGTACCTGTATTACCATGTACGGTAAGTCCACTAGAACCGGATTTACTTTAAAACATGTCCGTAGATCTCGGTTGGGAGGGGTTGTAGGCTTGAATGAACAGTAAAGAACAATTAGCTTGTAAAAATTCTGTAAGCTAAAAGTTTTGTTTATAGGAATGATTAATTTCAAGACAATATGTTATAACTCATGTTATAGCATCTGGAACTAGCCAGACGACATTAATAAGACAAAAAATCTATTAAGCAAGAAACCACAAAGTTCAAACCATAAACTCTTCCATTCTTCTATTCCAAGACTTTCCCATGGTGAAAAAACTGGTATAAAGCACTGGAGACTCCTTTCATGAATGTTACACAAACCTTTGTTTTTATATAGATGCACCATTAACATCCCTATGAATTTAAAATATGCAAAAGTGTTATAACAAGTGTAATTCTGTGATTTGTCTTGCATCCAAACTACAGTCAGATATGCTGTTTAAAAATAAGAATTTAGTATATTATTTTTTTCATCAAATCCTGCTTTTCAGAATAGTCTTCTCTTGTGGTGTTCACAAAAAGTCTCATGCTAGGGGTTCAGTTCCACACAGGAGGCAATTTTTCATATTTCTTGGAGAAACGTTGTTAGTTAGTGTTAGTTAGTGTTATGTCACACAGCTTTCCTGACAATTCCGAGCTGGTTTTGCAAAAATACAAAAGCTTAAATGTGGAACCTAATATTGTAAGTATTACTATTTTACAATTATTGTTACTTTTTTTATTTAGCCACAATATGAGGCTAATGTCGCTACCTGTAGCTTGTATTTTACAAGCAACAGATCCATCATGTGTGTATGTGTGATCCATAAAAGTGTAATTTTGACAAAGATATTCTCAATTTTACCTCTTTAGCGATGCGAAATTTAAAATGGGACTGAAACAGATTGTCTGTTTCTTAAGGGCAAAAAATGGATAGGTTGGTGTAAGCATTACTGTAACAGTTCATTCTACTGTAACAGCCTCCTTTAACATTGAGGAATCAAAACTCTTAAATATACACACAATTAATAGGTTATGTGTTGGCTATTATAATAATATATAATTATGTATTATTAATAATATATAATATATTATATGTATTGAATATTACAATTGGATATTCTTTCTGGATGTTTCATTATTTATATTGAAATTAGTATAAAGCAAGTAAAAGCTGCAAAAACAAGTGAAAAATGCTGGGTTAATGGATAAAGGAAGCATTATTGCTTGATGAATCCGCTACAACTTGAATCTGCTTACCGGGCAGGAAGAGAGCGCGCGCACACACACGCACGCGCACACACACAAACACGGTGTGTCTGAAGTTCTCTGTTATTATCAGGTCATTATTTTGACCAGGTGCTCTGTGTCACATACATCAAAAGAACAAGTCATTAACATGTAAATCATAGAGAGACGCGGAGATGATTGGAAGCACATTAGCTTTCCAGCAAGCATGAGCTATATATATATATATATATATATATATATATATATATATATATTCATTTGGACACGGGCTGTAGGAAGTGGTAACATATAGGGAATGAGGAATGGATTAAGGGTGTGTGTTTTATGGGCATGGAGGAATGGGGAAATGTGCACAATATCAGAAAATATTACATACATAGGTGGTATATTTTTCACAATCATTTCCATTTTGTGCATTCTGATTGGTTAGGAAAGTACACTTCACAAAAGGGCTGTTCTAGGGGGTTTATTTAAAGCTACAGACACTGAGATGGCAGAAAGGAAAGAGAACAGAAACAGAAAGAAAATCAAGCAGTTGACTTTCAGCTGGCACATTACAACACACATTTTGGAGACTTGTGGATGGTGTTGGTTTTGCCATGCACTTGTCATAGTAATCAACAAAATCTAGTCTCACTTACAGTACCAGTGGTACCATCATGATGCATAACATTTTTCCGTTATGTAAAGAGGTGTTGCTATGGCTGCCAGTGATGTAATACAAAAAGTATAAACAACCACATATTAAGGACAAATACGCTGAACCTATTAAAATCTGGAGCTCCACCATAAATCATAGCCAAAATCAGGGAACTGGGAACTGGGCTCTTACAGAAGGTTTCTGAACTGAGTAGAGGTTGGAGGTAACTGAGTATATGTACAATATGTACTTCAGTACCGTACTTCAGGTACATATTTCATGTATCTGTACTCTACTTGGGTGGTTTTGTTAGAGGGTACATTTTACCTTTACTCCACTCAAAGGTACAATGAATATTTGTACTCCCAGTTAAGCATGTTTCTGCATGCCGTTGCCTTACCTGACCAAAGTGATGTGCAGTATTTGAAGTGGGAATTTTGCCACCTGCTGACTATTACAGTACGTGTAATTGTGTGAGTTGCCTTTCCGTCAAGACACGCCTAGTAACGTAACAGGTGTTTGAAATCAAAAGCAGAGCTGATTGTACACAGCGGCAAAAACAGCATGTTCACAATACATACACACACACACACACACAGAGCGAGAGAGAGAGAAAGAGAGATTTTTTTTCGATGAACAAATACAAGCTTCTATATTTTTGATACTTGAAGGTGAGTACTCCTGTACTTTCACTCAAGTACATAAGTAAATAGACGACTTTTACTTTTTCTTGAATGTTATTGGCTTTAGGGAATCTCTATTTTTACTCAACTACAGTGATTTGTGTACTTTGCCCACGCCTGTAATTGTAATACAGTTTCCCCCCCAAAAAATATTAAAACATAAGCAAGTCTGACATAAATGGAAAATTATTTAATAAATTTATTTGAGGTTCAATGTGTAATAACGAATATACCATAATTATATGAAATAGTAAAGACCAATAATACATGCGAACGAACCAATTTTATTTAGTTTTATATACTCCTAAAACACTGGTAAACGATTTCTTGATGGTTTATTATTACTAATTACTAAGGCAATCAGAACAGATAAAAATGGCAGGGAATGTGCATGTGGCAGGATGGCATCTCTCTCTTATCAAAGCTTTTTTCCTTCTGCTTCAAATCTTCATCTCTCGCTTCCTTTGTTTTTGACTTTCAAAGGCAAGCCACACATTCACCAATGCGGTAATTTCAGCATATGGGTTTGTGTGCATGTGTGTATGTGCTCCCAGTGGAAAAAAGTCAGTGGAAACGAGTGAAAAACCACCAGCATGTGGAGTGGCGTTCCGGCGTGCCTTCTGTGTGTGATTAGCCCAAGGAATTAATGGAGAGCTCAGGAACAGCCCTTATATGGGTTAAAGTGTGTGTGTGTGTGTGTGTGTGTGTTTGTGTGTGTGTGTCATTGGGAGCCAGCTCAGATAAGACAAAAGGGAAAAAGAAAGAGAGAGGTGTGAAAACAAGAAAACAATGAAAAGTAGGAAAGTGTTTGGTAAAGAGACTGAAGAGAAGAGAAGAAGTTAAGAGGATAAAAGAGAAAGAAATTGGGAAAATTTTCAGAGGGTAAACAAGTAGGATGGTGTGAAGGGAGAAAAAAGGAGAGAGAAATGAAGACTGAGAGAGAGCGAGATGTTTTGAGGTTTTAAACACTCTTTATTGTGAAACAATGTTGTGAAATGTGAAACAATAAAGATAAACCTACGTTACATTTTTTATTACATTCATCTTATATGTATACAGTATATACACACACGCTCGCATATAAACACACATACTTACTGTACACACACATAGAGTATTTACATTTTTTTTAACACCCACTAGACCCCCCCCCCACCTCACTTCCCTACTATTAACAAGTCTTTTTTTTCGGTTCTGTACCGGACGTCTCCTCCCGTTTTCTCCTCGGTTTTGTGTCTTTAGGTGTCTGTGGTGGTGCGTTGGTCTGCAGCTGCTGTGTTTCTGTGCAGATTTTGGGGGCATGGTCACTGTCAGCACTGAACACTGTACCGGCATCAGGTTCTGCGCTCGCACTGTGTACAATGGTACCGGTGTTGAGTTCAGTGCCGAACGCAGTGTGTGTCTCAGTGCTGCCGGTGTGTTCAGTACTGACTTGTTGGAGTTCGGGTGTGTCGGTGAGGGCCACCGCAGGCCTGGACTCCTCGGTGCTCCCCCGCCGGTTGTCGTCACGCTGCCGCCGCTGTTTCCCGGCTGTGTCGCCGCGCGAGCTCCCCGGCTGCACGGCTCCGTGGGGACAGCTCAGCCTCTTGTGACCAACGTCCCCGCACTCAAAACATCTCAGCGGCTCCGTGGTGGCGAAGACGGTGTAGCCACTGTTCCCCTCTTTACATTTAAAATTCACATTTAGTGTCTGTTCTCGGACCATCTAAACCATTAAAATTTGCCGGCGGAAGGACAGGATGTGGAGCATGTTGGAGGCTCTGCACCCGAGCTGGATGGCTCTAATGGGGCCGGAAACGTCCCGAAACGGGCCAGCTCCTTCATTATTGCCTCGTCTTTTATGAAGGGAGGCACATTGGAGATCATCACCCTCACTGCGGGGACAGACAGGTGGGTGACTTTAACCACAGCTCCTCGCACACATATTCCGCGCTGTGTCAGTGCACTGGTGAGGTCGACACTGGTTACAAAAACCACCACAGCTTTATTCATCCGGGAGGCAGACAGGGGCGTAGCAAGCTTTTCAAAAGTGTGGGGGATGAATGTGGTTTGTTTGTTAACAATAAAAATGATGAATACAATGACAGAAGGGTACAAAGGGTATTAACATACACGATATAAAAAGCTTTCAATTTAAATGAGTGATAGTGATACTAGAGTGATACTAAAAACACACTCAGAGCACACTTGCTAGACTTGCTAAAGATTTAGAATCAGAAATGCTTTAATAATCTCAGGGAGAAATTATTTTGTTACTCCAAATATACAGACAACATTTCATACAAACAACATACTGTATATTCAGAACAAAAATATAAACAACTATGTACATATATAAATGCAACCAACCTGTCTGCTTCTTGCCTGTCTGCTTCTTGTCTGCCTTTTACTCCCTATTCATCTCTGTCTTCCTCACTCCTGGCCACATCCTCACATACACCCTAATCAAAACATATAAAATTAATTTGTGAATTTGATATAAACACACCATACACATGTGTGCACCTGAGATGGAAATAAGCACCACCCATGACACAAACACACACACAGCACCTCTTCCTTCATAAACCTCTTTTACAAACTGTAACATTCATTTAATTTCTCACCTGTGAACCTTCCTGTGCTGCCTCTGAAACCAATGCCTCCAGCAATGTCCTCTCCTAAACAAGGTTGCAGTGGTAATAGGTTCAAACAGTTACAGCTGTGGCACTAGAAAACCTCAGTGAATATTGAAAAGTAATACAATCATTCATTCATTCATTCATTTTCTATACCGCTTAATCCTGTGTTCAGGGTCGCGGGCAATTTACTGTTTTTAAACATTAAAATAATATACACATTAAAATACTATTCTTCCATAGTCAACACGTATGCAAACTGACATTCTCACTTTTTTCTCCTCAATAGATACAATCAAACACAACAGGCAAGTCAGCCAATGAACAAACAATGCTCAAAATATCAAAATCAATTGCACTGGCAATAAACCCATAAATACATTGCTTAACATTGTCAATTCGTCCCTACTCAATTTCCTGCCTTCTTCATCACAGTTACGTTATGCATCGCCACACACATAACAGACTTTAGCTACTGAACAATATCCCAATTAGCAATTGCCATTAGTCTAAAAAACGAAATATAATACAGAAAACATTCGACATGTCAACAAAACATAAACAGAACATCTTCCCAAACATATATCAAGCTTATTTAAAAACCTCAAAATCATAAACATTCAAAGCACCTGGAAAACGGAGATGTAAATAATCATAACCACAAGTTCCCGCCTCCTCTGCACGAGCTGACCGATAAATCTAACGCACCAAGAGAGGCAAGACTGACAGGCAGAACAGCCAATCATCAGCCGGTGTCATGTTTGAGTGGGAGGGAGAGAAGAGCTGAAGCGAACGTAGACACAGAGCGGCCAGAGAAACGGAGGAGCGAATGCGAAGGCGTTTGTTCAAAAATGCGGGAAAACTGTATAAAAACATCCCCCACGGATGGGACGCCCCTGGAGGCAGAGTAGATGTTCTCGCACCCGACCTGCTCCCCCACCGCTAGCAACAATTCTCACCCCATCCTCCGGCACACACCTGACGCCATGCCGGAAAGACAGAGTCTCCACACCGGCCACAGAGGCTATGGTGTCTGCTCACTCTCTCTCACTTTAAACTTTTATATTAATTAAAACATTTTCTGATTAAAGAAAAAAAAGAAAAGAAAAATAGAATAGGCCGTTTCCAGAGAACTTGGCAGGCCGCCAAACAGTCTTTCGCGGGCTCCCTCACACCCAGCGCATGCGCACAGAGAGAGAGAGAGAGAGATGGAAGAAAAGAATAAAATAATTGTTTTGGGGAAAAAGAGACAGGATGAAGAAAGGATAATAATTAGAAATAAACATACAGTAAAAGATTTGTGAATAAGGGACTGTGAAAAATTATTTAAATGGAAGATGAGGCAAAAAGAAAAATTTTAGAAATGGAAAGTGGGAAAAGATTTGAAAGGATAAGTACAGGTACTGTGACAAGAAATTAGAAAGAAATAATTAGAAAAAGATCAGAGAATATGGAAATAACTGATAAGACAAAGGAATGGGAAAAATTTAAGTTTCTTAAAATAATGGACACAGCTAGGGATAAAGGACAATATGGGAAATGATGGGGAAAGAATGAACTTAGAAAAGACTGAGAAACAAAGAATGAATGAATTGTAAATAGAATTGTAAATAATGCAGTTTGAAAAAAAAAGAAAGAAATTAAAATAAATGGAAACAGGAAATGATTGGACATTTAGGAATTAGTACGAAATTAGGCAAGGGAAAAGGAAAATGTTGGAAAAAAGGTAAAAACATGATTGGGACTATAGGAAAGAAATATATGGGGGCAGAAGAGGAAATGACTGATTAGAAATGGGAAAACAGGAAGGTTTGGAAAAATGTATTGGAAACGAGTGGAGAAAATTATTAGAAATTACTGGAAAAGAAAGAAAGAAACATCCAGAAAGAAAGATCCAGAACGAAAGAAATAAAGAAGGAAAGAAAGAAAAAAAGAAAGAATATGGAAATAGAGAAACAGTAATACATAATAAAGGAAAACAATTAAGGAAAAGTCTGGGAAAAAATTATTCAAATTTTGATTTCTTAAGAACGACAGACTTAAGCCTGAGGAAGAAGGTGAATATTGATATGTTGCTACAGTATATAGACATTTGGGAAGGGTGAATGGAATCTGTGGTTGTTTAGGAGGTCGGGACAGTAATGGCTTCTGTCACTGGGAATGATCTGCAGAACTCGCATTGACAAACAGACATGATTAGTTGGATCTGAGTGAGCAGCTGCTGTTCCGTCTATCGGCAGGATGCAGCCATTTTGGTTTCCGTTACTGATACTGCATCACTCAAGGGACTCCATCCATCCATCCATCCATCCATCCATCCATCCATCCATTCATTTACATACAGTACATACTGTAAGAGGAGACATGAGTTTGGGGATTGGGGAGAAAAATTGGAACACCCCCAAAAAAAGAGATGGTTCTGTCTTTTAGTGTTCGCTCCAGAGTGACGATCAAATAATGTTAATTGTTCCAGATGTAATTTTTTATTAGTTATCTTTAATGTACAAATGCTCCCATGTGTTATTGGTGATTGGATGAATAAATGTACCTATTTCAATATAGTATACACTTCATTGCTCTGCATAACTTAATGAACAATATATAAATATAGTATATACATTTTTGGAAATCTTTTTAAATCTAATATGTTTACTCCTAAAACTTTACTGCATTATTCTGCATTAATGGAACATTATAACAGCTCTTGTACATAACTAGTTATGTTGATGCTGGTGGTAATTATGTTAAAGCCTGTTTTTACAGAGGGCTCTGCCTATTGGTCTGAAAATTGGTAGAGTATGTATGTGTGCACAGTATGTGTGTACGTATATAGAAATTATATTAAATTATATATATGATAAAATTGGAACAAACATCTGAAACAATTTGGCAGAATTCTCTTGTGTTTAAAAAAAATAAAATAATACAACTTATGGTTCCAAGCTTTTAAATGAAATATAAAAGTGAGTAGTACCTAACAAAAAGGATGATATTCATCCAGATATTTAACATGAATAACATTTCTGGCATTAGTAGTACCATCTAAAAATTCTTTTTTTTTAAATAATAACCTAAAACAAGACTTTAGTGAAGGACTGCAGATCATCATCGGCACCATTCGGACCACATGCTGCGAGACTCAGGGTGCAGCCCTGACCCCTGAGCCCTGATAATCCATTACGCAGCGTGTCGACAAACTCGCTCTGATCACTCTCGGGTAAAGGTCATCAAAAGGTCGCGTTCACAGCTCAGGCTGGAGTCAACCTGACCCTTTTTCTTTACTCTCTCAATCTTTCTCTCTCTCTCTCTCTCTTTTCTTCAAGGTTTCTTCCTTCATGAGTCTTCATCACATTAGGGTTGCCAGGTCTGCACCCCTTTTGCTCCTTTTGACAACATGAATAATGGCCAAAACCTCCAGGACGTGCACACACTCCTGGCACAGGAGAGCTTATGAAGATGAGAGAAAGAGATAGTGACTGGGACAGAGGGAGAGAGCGAAAGAGAGAAAAAGACGGCAGCTGAGTGTCACTGCAGCTTGATTCCTCTCTCCTAGAAAATTAAATATTGATCAATCTCAGAGGCCCACAAACAAAGAGCAAGAGATAAAGAGTAATATAGGAGATAAATAAATGAATAGATGGATAAATGCACATGAGTCTCACCTGCCCAGGACAGTCAAGAAGAGCAAGGACAATGCTCGTGTCCTAGAACAGTGTATACAGACAAACATGCACACACACACACACACACACACACACACACACACACACACACACACACACATATATGCACAACACGCATGCACATTAAACAACATCTCAAAGACTGAAACAAAAGCATGGAGTGTGTTTTTCTTCTTACTGCTTCAAACACAGGGTTTTAATGATTTTCAGTCTCCAGAAAAATAGTCCTTACTGATTAAAACCTGATGTCATCATTCCATTAAATATTCACCTGCCATTCGAGGTAAGTATCTTCTCATCACTCTTCTGCTTTTTGCTACTAAGCAAAATATCCCATTGACTCAGGTCAGCTTTTTACACTTTATAGTAATTTGTTCTAAAGGAATAATTTGTCAAAAAGATAAATAATCATTAGCTTAATTTCTTTACTAGTAGTCCATTAAACAAGACTGCTATTCATCTGTTTGCTTCATTTCTTTTATTTTTCCCCAGAGCAATTAGGTAATAAGTAATATATGTAGCTACAGCCCCCAAAATATTTCATTCAAATATTTCCTATATAATATTTAATCATGAGCATGAATACAGTATTGGATGTCATCATCTTGGACAACTGACGTTGACCTCATGGCTCGCACGTCCCAAGGGTTAAAGGTTGAATTGAAGCTTAATGGTTAAAACCATTATAAAATGTGAACTGTTTTGTGATATTTAAATGAGTTATTAAGAAATCCTCTGCTTTTATAAGCCAACCTTTGCTTGTTATCTGCATTAACCACATAATAAATAAGAAATATTGGACACCAAACATAAGTTAATATTTGGTATGATACTACTACTACTCCAACTAATAATAATCATCATCATCATTCAGGCTATTAGAATGTTTAATAGCGTTTATGTTGTTTACACTGTAAAAAATATAGTGTCCAAAAAAATAATGGAATAAAATTATAAATAGTTTTTATTTGTTATTTCTAGATTAAAGTATTGTGTTTTAAATATGTTATTTTGTCTAAGCTAAAATAACACATTTTGTGTAAATCTTTTTATTATTATTAATTTTTATACTATTCTATTTTAAATTTTTACAAATTTTTATTTTGTTGGTCTCTTTGTAAAGCAGGTGCATTTCATTGTATTAAAGGTGAAATACTGTATAAGATGGATGTTCAAGTCAAACTGGGACTTTTGAATGGGAAAAACCTCCCTTTATTTCTCTGTATAAGCCCCTGCTAAAGTACTGTAATGCACTCATCCCAGTGTTTGACTACCATTGCTTGGCTACCGAGAAGATTTTTTCAGTACGCCAGAACCATGACCGGATTTCCTGCTTCACGTCTACAATTATGGCCTCCCAGGAACACCTTTAATAGACCAAATATGTGGAAATGAGTTGTGTTGGTGGATGATTGTGTGTACAGTTCCCATAGACAGGCCAAGTTCATCATTCACAGTCAAATGGCCTTTGACGACGATTGACCCCAGCCTACCCTCCATAGCCAGGATATTTATGGGCCCGATCCGATAGCGCTGTGCTTACATTGTGCCAGGAGAGGTCCATATATTACAGAGCCGAGGAGCATAAATGCCATAGACATAAAGAAAGTCCTGCGTTTCACATACATGAGTACATCGGCGATGCATCATTAAGTTTCCATCTTATCTGTTCACTTATGAGAGAGTGGATGTGTGATTGAAGAGGAAGTTATATGCTATGGGCTGTTTGAGCCACAAATCTAAAAAGATCTGAACACAAGTCAAAAGAACAATATCATTTTGCAATGAAACAAAAAAGCAGTAGAGTATAATGTAACCATAACAGGTGGATGCAGTGCATAAAAAGTGGTATTTATTGTTTTTGGTATTTGAACCTTTGAGCCAGTAATAGAACAATTAGTGAATTCAGAAAGAACAAAAATCAACCAGTTTATATTTTAAGAAATTAAATTGTCTTTCATTTTTAAACATCAAATATAAACACAATCAACAATGCTCAATCAACGGCTTGGAGCGAGGTCATGAAACAGGAAATGTGGCAGTGTACAGGAAATGTGGCAGGTTTACTCCCAGCCGTGTTCCTGTAATGTGTAAGTGGTGTTGGTGAATGATCGTGTGTACAGTTCCCACAGACAGATATGTTTGTTCCTCAAGTTGGTAACAAGTTTTCTGTAATTTTTTGATGATCCACTCTAAGGCTGGGCGATATGGCAAAAAAAGTAATCTCGATATAAGCTGTTAATGCTGCCAGCTTTAAAAGAGTATCCCAAAAATGACTGAAGCCACAAAAATTAAAGGGTTAATTAAATGACATTTTAAAGTATAGTTTATTAACAAAAACAGATGACAGATTTGGCCTTAAAAATTAAGATACTATAGGCACATGCTCAGAATCTTTACAAGGCAAAGATTTTTATAAAAAAAAATACTGTGTTTGTGATGATAAAAAGTATCTTGTGATGATATATTACAATGTTTTGAGATTTTTAAACAATAATAAGAAACAACATTTAGACCACACACACGAGGGCTGTCTTTTTATCCCACAATTCAGAGTTAAATGAAGGCTATTTCACATTGCCCCAATGAACTGACATACAGTAATGGCTTAAGCATGTAATGACAACAAAAATGGAATGAATTATGAGAAATTATCACGTTATTTATGTAGAACAGATGCATTACTCACATTGTAAAACATTAACGCCATGTAAAATGCTATATATATATATATATATATATATATATATATATATATATATATATATATATATATATATATATATTTATTAATTTATTAAATAGCGTCAAGCAGGTCTAGACGATCACGTTATTTATGTAGAACAGATGCATTACTCACATTGTAAAACATTAACGCCATGTAACATGCTATATATATATATATATATATATATATATATATATATATATATATATATATATATATAATTTTTTATTTTTTTTTTTATTAATTTATTAAATAGCGTCAAGCAGGTCTAGACGATCATTTATTTATTTATATCTGCCTTTACACCGCACAACCACACGCAAATTGGTGCTTGTTAGGGCAGTGTGAATACAACAGCATTTTCTAAATTATGCAGTCAAACGTGATAGCCTTACAGTAAATGCTGTGAAATCTTACAATATGTTATAAATCCTTATAAGCTGTTTTAGCACTGAAAACTTTAACTTTAGTAGATGCTTAACTTACCAATGGCTAGATGCAGCTATCAAATCAAAATTCAAATCAAATTCAAATTTTATTTGTCACATGCACACTCATACACAGTACGATATGCAGTGAAATGCTTAGACAACTGCTCGTGACCTTAAAATAAAAGACTATGAATAGGAATAGTAAATAAATATGAAAAATAAAATTAAGGGTAAATTTTACTAGGATAGAATAAAATAAAATTTTAAAATGAAAGTTAAAATAAAATAACTGTACAACAAAAATACACAATATAGAAAATATATGAAGAATATATTAAGAAATATAGAACAATAAGAGCTAGGGTTGTGTACCGAAAGCCGGTGCCAATACAGCACCGGTACCTATAGAACCGGTATGTACCGGACCGAAACAGAATGCGAATTTCGGTGCCTCATTTCGGTGCCACTTAAATGCCTGAACTGTGGATTGAAATATTTGTTCTCTATATTCATATATTTTTGTAGATTAATAGTTTATTAGATTAAATTAAAGAAATTAAAAGCACAAATTATCCGGAAATGAGAGACCATCCGACATGCGCGTGAATGCAGCAACTAACGTTACACTCGCTCTGACGGCAGCAGGCGGTCTACCGATAGCTTAGCATGCTAAAGTAAACAACTCTCGTTAAAATGCCTAAAACTAAACGGTCGAAAGTGTGGCTGCATTTCACAAGAAAGGATTCCGACACCGCGACGTGCAGCAAATGTTTCACAGCAGTTGCGTGTAAAGGCGGAAACACGTCAAATCTAATGAAACATTCGAGGGCAGACGGAATAAAGTTTAAAGCAGACGGAGGCACCGTGTTTTCTTGCGGACAACAGCTGGCGCTATCAGTGTGGACGACCCTCAGTCCCAGTCACACCAACCGTAGCAAAAAGGAGTCACCGATTATGATGACGTCAGCAGACTTTCCGCAGGTTAGTAGTAGGATAATGTAACGTTAATAGCAAAATGCAAATCTTGCATTCATGCTAACAAATAGTCAAACGATTTGTAAAAAACTAATGTAACATGGATTCTGTTTATAATTATGGCTTTCCAGCCTGTACTAGTAGTACTGCAACAGTGACCCCATTTATCATTGCAAAGAAGGCTATGCATGTCCTGTGCAGGGCAATAAGTCAGGAAAGGAGTCGTATTTTGCCAGAAAAGGCAAATATGGTGAAATTTCTGCAAAAGAATTGCTAAAATTTGAAGCTTACATATTCATACAGTATATACTTTAAACTTTTAATATATTGTTCAATTTTAAGCATAAAATTTTTTTGTTCAATAAAAATTAATTCTTGAGTCATCCACTATAATTTTGTGGCTCAAAAGTATCGGTTCAGGCACCGTTTTGGCACCGGTACCGTTTTCAAACTAGCGATTTGGCACCGGTATCGAAAAAAACCCAAACGATACCCAATCCTAATAAGAGCAGCTGTAAGAGTAGGTATATATTTATGTTAGAATAAATGGAAAAAGAGTGGTAATGTCCCGGGTTGTGCAATCCACATATTTAAAGTGTCTTGTGCAGTGCAAATACAGTATGCTTAAAAGTGATTTATTTAAAGTGACTTGTGATAGTGTGATTTGATGACCATGAAGTGTAGTTGTGCAGTGGCCACTAGTGTAAACAAATGTCCAGAATGTCAGAGTGTGTGTAAAAACCATATGTGTGGATCAGTACTGCGTGGTGGTGTGATTGAGAGACCGTATTGCCTTCGGGAAGAAGCTCCTCCTCAGTTTCTGTGTTGGTCTTCAGGGAGCGTAATCGCTTTCCTGACCTCAACAGAGAGAACAGTCCATTTTTGGGATGGCTGAGGTCCTTCACGATCTTCCTGGCCTTGGTCCCACACTGCCTGCTATAGATTGAGTGCAGGTCAGCGAGCTCGGTGCGGATGGTGCTCTCTGCTGATCAATCTGGGCCAGGACAATTTCACTTTTACTATTTAGTTGGGTACCTGCTGGGTATTGTATACAGTAGTTCATATTTGCTTGGCCAGAATAGTTTAAGCCACCAAAATAACGTTTTATTGATAAACTGCGCAGCTTTTGCCAACGTGAACACTCCCGTTAGTAACGAGGCGAATGAGGAGCTAACTTCAGCCGCAGAATGAGACGCTGCGCAATAAGAAGCCAAACAAATCGGATGCTGCGAATAAGGAGCTAACTTCAGCCTCGTGTGCTTAGGGGCATCATATCTTTCGCTAGAAAGTTAGAAACGGCCCTGGTTATATCCTTGCTCCTTTTGGAACACCTTTCATAAGGTGTAATGGCCACGAAAGACGACACAATCGATATCTGCTTTGGTACAGCCCCACTGCTAGCCCTGCTAGTTGACGGAGTAGCATTGGCTCGCATTTTCATGCTTTCAATGTGGTCGTTTGGTTGATGCGTTCATATAACGGAATTCATGCTACCTTTTCTGTCTACAATTTCAACATCTTTAGATAATAACTCGAGGTTAGATTCACTTTCGTTGCTGCTTCCACTCATTTTTTTTTTGTTGTCCTTATGTTTGATTCGCAAAGTGCAGTAGGAAATTAACTATGACGTGCATGGCACGTGCAAGCTGCATGCTGATTGGCTGTTGTCGTATTGTTCTGCTGTGTGATTGGTTCTTAGATTAATCCATATCGAGCAAAAAATGTCTAGAGCTTATCATCGTTATTAAAATCAAATAAATCGCAATTCGATATGATATCGCTTATCGGCCCAGCCCTAATCCACTTGCTGAATGTTCCTGAGAACAACTGCAGTGGGTGCCGAGACACCTCGGCCGAGATTGTCTTTCATAGCCCCATGGGCTTCCTAATTTTTTTTTACACATTTCAAATGTTTTATGCAGCTAAGAGTCTCATAACCATACTGTATGTAAAGTCTTCTGTAAATGTCAATCCTTTTTGTGTTTTCATTCACCAGAAATCCCGGTTTGACTTGAACGCCCCTCATATTTTGTTTTATTTAGTTTAAGAGTGTGTGTGTGTGTGTGTGTGTGTGTGTGTGTGTGTGTGTGTGTGTGTGTGTGTCAGCCTCTATTCAGGTATCTGCTGAATAACTGCCTGGCCTCCTCCTTGCTACACTGACAGATGCTCAGTGCTTGTCTTTTACACAAGAACTCAGATGAAGTATAAAATATTGCAGTGTGTAAGACTGGCGCTTTGACACACATGTTCAACTATACATGCACATGAACACACATACATATAGTACAGTCACACAGTCTCTATCTTCAACTCACACTCCACTGGAAACACATACAGCCCCTTTTTCATCTGTGCTGTCATGCGCCACACTGCGATTGCTCACACACACATAATACACACAATGCACACACACACACAGCAAACGACACTGGAGCGAGGGAAAAAAGCGACACCTAGAAGTCTATTCATGTCATACGGCGGAGCGAAGGGGCTTTTTTGCCCGTCTTCCATCGCACAACAACCATCAATTTAGCTCGGTGGTGGCCGGTTGCAGCTCCGCCGGCCCAGCTGTGTTTGACACAATTTATCTGCTCTAGTGAAGCACATCATTTTTGATTATTAACCTCGCGGCCCAGAAAAAAAAAGAGCCAAAACCCCTCCAGAGGTTAGGATGGGAAATGACAACCTCGGACTGCTGCCTTCCCGGGCACATCATGAACTTGCCTCTGAGTGTAGACTCGTTTTATTGGGGTCCTTCGCCTCTCCAGAAATGTAATCTCAGCTCGCTGTTCGACTATAGAGAGAGCAAGAGAAAGAGAGGCAGAGAGAGAGAGAGAGAGAGAGAGAAAGGGAGGGAGGGTGCTATGGATGCCTGTCCCATTAAATTATAGTGTTTTCTAATAAAAGGTTGAAGTTTCTTCTGCCCAGTCATGTGAATGAAGAACGTGCCAGTCACCTGCTGGTCTGAACCCCTCATCACACACACACACACACACACACACACACACACACGCGCGCGCCTCCAAACACCCCAGTGTCACGCAGTTATCGTCATGGATCCGGGTCCTGCTTAGCTTAGACTTTCTTTCTACATTCGGCTTGGTTATGAAAAGATCTCATTAAAGGTTCACTCATGATGTAGAAAGATTTGGTTAGCATTGATGCTAACTGTACGTCTATACAAACAGACTTCCTTAGCATAATGATGTTCCTGAAAGACAATTGTATCTTCTTTATGCCGTAACTACACCTTTAAAATATTTCTACCAAATATATCATCATTGTTCATAATTAACCAACATTTTCAATATGACAGCAAGGTTTGATTAGCATTGATGCTAAATTTTAAATGTAATTGTAGCCAAGCATACCTGCAACATTTTTTTCCCGACAATTTTGATGTTTCCACAATCACCATACCATACCAGAAAGTTTTGATGCAACAATAATTTTTTGCCACTATTTACACTAAACAGATTACGTTAGCATCAGAGCTAGTTTAAATAAAGAGTAACTAGTGTCAAAGAGAGGCTTCTCTTAGCAATTAAGCAACATATCAGACTAAAATGTTGATATTCCTGGCTATTTGGTCCTTCACTGTCACTGCACCTTTATCTAGTTTGTATCAACACCATGTTTCTTTTTAACTTAGCAATGCTTTTATTATGGCACTGATTTTTTTTAGCATTGATGCTAAGTTAAAAACAGCACAACTGTAGGCAAACAGAACATTTTCATACCACTGCTGACTGAAATGTTGATATTTCTGACAGGTTAATCTTGTTTTGACTGCAGCAGCACCTTTACAATGTTTCTATGTTTAGCAGAAAGATGCCAGAAAGTTTTTTTTTGGCATTGATGCTAAATTAACAACATAAGGCCTTCTTCACACGGGCGTTAAAATCGACCGTTTTGCTGCCATTCGTAGTGTCTTGTGACCGCGGATGAAGCGCAGAGGGTTTTCTACACATAGGAGTCAATGACGGTGTTCACACGTGCTTTGCTGACGTGCGTTTGTCCGGCTGCGCGTTTATACGGTGTTAAAAAAATGTTGCATGCAGCTTTTTCTTGGCGTTCAAATCCCAACGAACGCAAGGAAACCACGTCTAGTTCGTTTTCTTCGCGTCCATTTTACGCTTCAGAGGACCAGATATATCCCATGATCCTACATGCTATACATAGGGAAATGCAGAAAAAAAGGCAAAAATAAAATACTTAAAAAATAAAACTTGCGCGGAAATGTTCGCATTTCTTCCATCCATCTATCTCTAAGGGAGAGCCCAGACACCCTGTGGAGGAAACTCATTTCGGCCGCTTGTATTCGCGATCTTGTTCTTTCGGTCACTGCCCACAGCTCATGACCATAGGTGAGGGTAGGAATGTAGATCGACCGGTAAATTGAGAGACTTGCCTTTTGGCTCAGCTCCTTCTTCACCACGATGGACCGATACAGAGCCCGCATCACTGCAGACGCTGCCCCAAGCCGCCTGTCGATCTCCCGTTCCATTTTACCCTCACTCGTGAACAAGACAAGGACAAGGATCTCACTCCCAACCCTGAGATGGCACTCCACCCTTTTCCGGTTGAGGACCATGGCCTCAGATTTGGAGGTGCTGATTCTCATCCCAGCCGCTTCACACTCGGCTGCGAACCAATCCAGTGAGAGCTGTAGGTCTCAGGATGATGAGGCCAACAGAACAACGTCATCTGTAAAAAGCAGTGACCCAATCCTGAGCCCACCAAACTGTACTCCCTCAACGCCTTGGCTGCCCCTAGAAATCCTGTCCATAAAAATTATGAACAGGATCGGTGACAAAGGGCAGCCCTGTCGGAGTCCTACTCTCACCGGAAACAGGTCCGACTTACTACCGGCAATGCCGACCAAGCTCCGACACCGGTTGTACAGGGACCGGACAACCCTTAACAGGGAATCCGATATCCCATACTCCCGGAGTACCCCCCACAGGACTCCCTGAGGGACACGGTCGAATGCCTTCTCCAAGTCCACAAAGCACATGTAGACTGGTTGGGCAAACTCCCATGCCCCCTCCAGGACCCTGCTAAGGGTGTAGAGCTGGTCCACTGTTCCGCGACCTGGACGAAAACCACACTGCTCCTCCTGAATCCGAGGTTCGACTATCCGACGGACCCTCCTTTTCAGGACCCCTGAATAGACTTTCCCGGGGAGGCTGAGGAGTGTGATCCCTCTGTAGTTGGAACACACTCTCCGGTCCCCCTTCTTGAAGAGGGGGACCACCACCCCGGTTTGCCAGTCCAGAGGCACTGTCCCCGATGTCCATGCAATGTTGCAGAGACGTGTCAACCATGACAGCCCTACAACATCCAGAGCCTTGAGGAACTCCGGATCTCATCCACCCCCGGAGCCCCACCACCACGGAGCTTTTTGATCACCTCGGCGACCTCGGCCCCAGAGGTGGAAGAGTCCACCCCTATGTCCCCAGACTCATGTTGGTGGAATTAAGGAGGTCTTCGAAGTACTCCCCCCACCGACCCACAACGTCCCGAGTCGAGGTCAGCAGCGCACCATCCCCACTATACACTGTGTTGACCATGCACTGCTTTCCCCTCCTGAGACGCCGGATGATGGACCAGAATCTCTTCGAAGCCGTCTGGAAGTCATTCTCCATGGCCTCTCCAAACTCCTCCCATGCCCGGGTTTTTGCCTCAGCAACCACCGAAGCTGCATTCCGATTGGCCTGCCGATACCTATCAGCTGCCTCCGGAGTGCCACCAGCCAAAAAGGCCCGGTAAGACTCCTTCTTCAGCTTGATGGCATCCCTCACCGCCGGTGTCCACCAACGGGTTCTTGGGTTGCCACCGCGACAGGCACCGACCACCTTATGGCCACAGCTTCGGTCAGCTGCCTCGACAATGGAGGCGCGGAACCTAGTCAATTTAGACTCAATGTCCCCCACCTCCCCCAGGACGTGGTTGAAGCTTTGTCGGAGGTGGGAGTTGAAGCTCGTCCTGACAGGGGACTCTGCCAGACGTTCCCAGCAGACCCTCACAATATGTTTGAGTCTACCAGGCCTGGCCAGTATCCTACCCCGCCAAGGAAGCCAACTCACCACCAGGTGGTGATCAGTTGACAGCTCCGCCCCTCTCTTCACCCGAGTGTCCAAGACATGTGGCCGCAAGTCTGACGACACGACCACAAAGTCGATCATCGAACTGCGGCCTAGGGTGTCCTGGTGCCAGGTGCACATATGGACACCCTTATGCCTGAACATGGTGTTCGTTATGGACAATCCGTGACGAGCACAGAAGTCCACAAAAATCACCGCTCTGGTTCAGATCGGGGAGGCTGTTCATCCCAATCACGCCCTTCCAGGTCTCACTGTCATTGCCCACATGAGCATTGAAGTCCCCCAACAGAACGATGGAGTCCCCAGGAGGGACGTTCTCTAGCGCCCCCTCCAGAGACCCCAAAAAGGGCGGGTACTCCAAACTGCTGTTCGGCGCATAAGCGCAAACAACAGTAAGGATCCGTCCCCCCACCCGAAGGCGGAGGGAGGCCACCCTCTCGTCCACTGCGGTGAACCCCAATGTACAGGCCCCGAGCCGGGGGGCAATAAGTATGCCCACACCTGCTCGTCGCCTCTCACCGGTGGCAACTCCAGAGTAGAAGAGAGTCCAGCCCCTCTCAAGGAGACTGGTTCCAGAGTCTAAGCTGTGCGTCGAGATGAGTCCAACTATATCTAGCCGGAACTTCTCAACCTCAAGCACTAGCTCAGGCTCCTTCCCCGCCAGAGAGGTGACATTCCACGTCCCTAGAGCCAGCTTCTGCAGGCGACGATCAGACCGCCAAGGCCCCTGTCTTCAGCCACTGCCCAGCTCACACTGCACCCGACCTCTTTGGCCCCTCCTATAGGTGGGGAGCCCATGGGAAGCGGGACCCACGTTGCCTCTTCAGGCTGTGCCCGGCCTGGCCCCATGGGTGCAGGCCCGACCACCAGGCGCTCGCCATCGGTCCCCACCTCCAGTCCTGGCTCCAGAGGGAGACCCACGTCCGGGCGAGGGAAAACGTTTTCCAAGGGTTTTATTCATCATAAGAGGTCTTCTGAACCACTCTTTGTCTGTTCCCTCAACTAGGACCAGATTGCCATGGGTGACCCTGCCAGGGGCATGAAGCCCCCGACAACATAGCTCCCAGCATCATTGGGACACGCAAACCCATCCACCACGATAAGGTGGTGGTGCAAGGAGGGGGCATTTCTTCATAAACCACCAAAAAACTTCCTTTAATCCGACGTTGTGCAGTCAGAGAGCGAACCCAGTAGCGGCTGCGATTTTTTTCTCTCCCTACGTCGCCGTATTATTTTAAAAAATACGGCGACGTAGGGAGAGAAAAAAAAATAATACGGCAACGTAGGGAGAGAAAAAAATCGCCGCCTCTACTGGGTTCACTGGGTTAAGAATTTAATTTTAATTTTTATCTTTTTACAGCTTTGATACAATATATTTTTTCACTATTGTAATAGCCAACCTGAGACTTCTCTTTGCAATTTAGCAACACATCTGGCTAAAATGTTGATAGTCCTGACCATTCTGTCATCTTTGCACGATCACTACACATTTATCTTGCTTGTATCAACAACAGGGTTGTTTTTAACTTAGCAATGCTTTTTATTTTGGCACCAAGTTTGGTTTAGCATTGATGCTAAGTAACAAACAGAACAACTGTAGACAAACAGAAAATTTTCTTAACACTTCTGGCAGGTTAATCTTGTTTTGACTGCAGCTGCACCTTTACAATGTTTCTATGTTTGGTTTGATGTACTTAAATATAGATATTTATGAGATGACAGAAAGATGTGTTTGGCATTGATGCTAAATTAACAGCATGATTCTAGCCTACCTGAAACATTATCTTGTTTTGACTGCAGCTGCACCTTTACAATGCTTCTATGTTTGGCTGCCAGAAAGATGCTACAAAGGTTTGTTTGATATTGATGCTAAATTGTAGCCAAGCACATCTAAAACATAATTTTTTTCAACACTTTTGGCATTTCTACAGTCACCATACGTTTTTACAAATTAAATACAACAATGACAGATTCGGTTAACATCAGTGCTAGTTTAAGTTAAACGTAACTTTAGCCAAACCGAGGCAGTTTAGCAACATACTGTATCTGACTAAAATGTTGATATTCCTGACAATTCTGTCCTTTTTTCACTATCACTGCACCTTTATCTTATTTTTTTCAACAATATGGTTATTTTTAACTTGCCAACTTTTTTTTGTTATGGCACCCAGTTTTGTCTATCATTGATGCTATTTTATTATTTTAATTATATTATTTTCCTTAACACTTTAACAACACTTTTTGATTGTATGTTCACTGCAGTGTTCACTACAAGATGACAGAATGGTTTGTTTATCATCAATGCTTAAATTAAGAGCATAATTGCAGCCAAGAGCATCTGAAATTTGACAGTCACCGTACTTTTTTTTTTTTTTACAGATTTGATACAACAGTGTTTTTTTTTTTTTACTATTGTAGACTGATTTACAGTAGTTAGCATCAGAGCTACAGATTGATGTTGTTTTGACTGCAGCTGTTAATATTTCTGACAATTTTGTTATGTTTCCACAGTTCACAAAATTATTATAAGATTATAAGATAATTTACAATTTTAATATACATGTAGATTAATATTTAAATGTTATTTAAACAATATGATAGTTTTCACTTTCGTAGAAAGATCCGGCTAGCATTGATGCTGTGTTAAATAAAGTGTAATTATAGCCAAACTACGTTTTTTTTTTTTTTTTTTTTTTAGCAATTTACCAACATTTACTGTATGATTAAAATGTATTTCTGAAAATTTCTTTGTGCTCCCACTTTTGCTACACTTTTACATTTTATATATTAACCCACACATCAGTGTTTTTAATAAATTTTTTCACTTTGTGAAGTGTATATGATTTAAATGAAGATTTTGTTATAATGCAGGAACCTTGAGGGCCATTTTGACACCAGTATTTTTCTACTAAAAATAAGTTAAATAGCAACACAGTTTTATAATAATAATAATAATAATAATAATAATATGCATGAGACTCCAGGTGTAACCAGCTTGAATATTGCTTGTTAAAGTATTTTAAAACAAATGTTTAAAATGACAACTTCCCAAATCTGTTAAAGGATAAGTAAGACAAGCTATTTATTAACCGTTTTTTGCCAAAATAAACCTATACAGGGCTCAGAATTGTGCAGTAGACAATATGATGAACGTCTCGGGTTACTTTGCTGTAACCCTGTTCCCTAACAGGGAACGCGAAAGCGCTATGGGAACATGTGTAGTGTGCGCACAGTACCCCCAAGGAGTCTTAGACATAATTCTGGGATGCTGACTCGAGGACCTGCGAGCCTGGCATCCAACTATGAAGCCTGACAGATGTCTTGCGGAAAAGCAACCTGCCGCATGACATACTGTACTGGAAGCCCCTATTGCCAGAGCAATTGATGAGGCAAGCTTCCTGCTCGAATGGGCCCTAATCACTAAAGGGGAAGTGTGCCACGCGCATCATAGGCTAGGGCACTAGCATCTCTCACCCGACTCGTCTAATGGCGGCTGCCTTCGGTCGTGGCCCAAGGATGTATGAAACCCTGCTCTAATTTACGGCCCTGGCTAATGCGGAGCTGCACTGTAAATTGAAGAGCATGAGCTGGACACAGCAAATGAAGTCTTACTGCTCCGGAGTTAACGGCGGCGGACAGAAGGCTTCAACTGTGGAAGATAGTTGGGTAAGGATGCAGAACGGCTTTTTTTTTTGGCAGAAACTTCCAGCACTGAAACAGTTTGGCAGTGGACTGGGTCTACATGTTTTATGTCCTGGAATGTATGATCCTGGGGGACAGAATTTGTCCTGTCCTTAAGCAGAACCTAGTGCACTAGTTCCTTAGCGGCGCAAATCTAGTCTGCCCAGGCGATATTTACAAGACTACCGTAATGTTGTCCATCCGTGCTAGGATGTGCTAGCCTCTTGATTGCTGGAGGGAGTATTTCAGGGCCAGAAATACAGTCATCAATTTGAATCAGTTGATATGCCACGCAAGAAGATGACCTCTCCAGATCCCTTGGGCTGGACAGCCATCTAAGGCCGCACCCCAGCCTGTGAGGGAAAACGTCTGTTGTTAGCAATCGACGACAACACGGACCTATACTGGGACCCAGAATCAAAGACCGGGGTCTTTACCACATAGAAAGGGTACGAAGCTCTCGGCGCGCAACCCTTATGGCCTCTGGGGATTGGCCCTTGGATGAAATCCCCCGGCACTTAGCCACCACTGAAACTACTCTAGGAGCGGTGAAGTTACCTCCTGGCCTAGCTTGGACTCCTTTAGGGTGCTATAATGGATCCGGTGAGCGCAGGAGACAGCTGTGCCCGCATTGCGGTCGGATTCCACATGACAATGTCATACCTCGTGTAGGAAGGAGGAGGCTTTCTGTGGCGTTAAGACTCCACCCTAAGAAAATGAGGTGAGCTAGGGCGAGCCTGTGATTTGAATTAACATAGGTGCTCACTGTGGCTTCACGGAAGTGGAAAACCCACGCCGTTGAAACACAATGATTGAATCCTGTAGCCAGGGAGACATGCTTGTCAGTAGCTTACACACTGCCAGCTTCTCCGAAGGGGCGGTAGCTTTGTTGTTTAGCTAGGTGGAGGAGTGGTGGTAATGGTGGTGGCTGTTAGGTGTTCGGTGTCCTGAAACACGACAGGAGGGAACCAAGCACCTAACACTTTGCTAAAGTGGCGGCAGGAATTGAACACCTCCTGAGGGTGCTGATCTTCCACAGTGCTTTGTACCTAAAGAGACATGCCTGGCAGTAGGTTCCCCGCTGCCGGCCTCTCTAAAAGGTGCACAAATTTTGACAATTCGGCTAGGTGGGTGTGTTAGATGTTCGGCATCCTGAACACGGGAGGAAGGGACCAAACACCTAACATTTCACTGGAGACCGCTGCTCCCCGAAACACCAGTGGTGGCAGAGATAGAACCACGGCCTCCTGTCAGTGCTCAGCTCTCAGTAGGTCAGTCTGCTATGCCTGCAAAGCCCTTGTGTGCAGGACAGCACCAGGATGACCCGCTGCCTGAAAAATCTTCTCCCACCAACGAAGATGTTAGTCTACACACTTGGTGGGGAGTGTGGATTTTGCCCGGGAGGATGAGCTCCCAGGAGAGAGATAGCCCGCAAGCATCTCTCTGATCTGGGGCATCATCATATAAAACCGCACTTTCATCAATGACATTGGAACAAATTGATGGCAATAGCACAAAAACAAGAGGTATAAATACAGCTTATTCCATGAAAGAGTTAACTCATGGAGGTCATCAGGAGGGGGAGGGGCCATCATTGAGCGTTTGGGGGATTTATTTTATTTATTTATTTTTACGGTGAATCGAGGTGTACGCGTGTTACCACCTCTAACAACAACTAACACACTGGCTCATCACTAGAGGAGCGCTCTGAAGTGATAGTTTCCATCTCCGCCGAAGCGAGAGAGAAAGTTCTTCCCCCTTTCACAAGAAGCGCCGAAGCGCGCTTGAGAAGTGGAAGGTAAAAAGGCACATGATCCGGCGAGAGAGCAAGAGAAAAAGAAGATTCCGTCTCCTGCGCTTCCACTAGATTTGCCCGCGAGAAATGCGTCGCGGTTCGCGGTTTCGCTTTAAAGACGGCGAACCCGAGCGCGAGGGACTTTAATAAGGAGAAAACCGCAGTACTCACGTGCTCCCTGAAGACCGAGGATAGCGTGCTCTTCCCCCAAACACTGAAAACAGAAAGCGTGGAGATCGCCCTCAGCAAGATATTCTTCTACACGGAGGGATGGACTCCTGTCTAAATCTTTCTGGTGAGTAGTAAGACACTTTCTATTTTCGCTTTCTTTTAAAAAGTGCTTACACACACGCACACACACAACATGAATCCTGAAGATAAAAAGATCTAAGGATGTTTCCGGTTCATACCTATTTAAAACCTCCAGGTGCACCTCATCGGTTGACATCACCTGACCGAGGTTATACATGCCAAAATATTTGGCGTGTTTGACACACACATGCTTCACAACTGGTCATGAGAAATCGTTCCCTTAGCGCTTTCGCGCACCATCGAGTGTAGCTTTTGAAAGGGAACTGTATTTTAGTTCATTTTAACCAACGACCCATACATGACTGAGCAAAAAATTTCAAGTGAAATAGGCAAAGAAATAGCACAGATACACATGATCATGGGTTTTTTTTTTTTTGTTTGTTTCTCTGACCAAAAAAATTATATTTATATGTACATTTGTATATTCTGGTAGTAGTAAAATTTACCCTTTATAAAACTAATAATAACTTTTGTTCTATTTGACATGCTATGTCTGAAAACCCAAATAAACAGTTTGAAGTCTGTTTACACAAACCAGGCCTTCATATAAGCACACACACACACACACACACACACATGTATATATACAGTATACAGATCTGTGATATACTTGAGTTTTTAATATGGTGAGGGTTTGAGTGTATAATATGACGGGTTACAAATTTGAATCCTAAATAAAACATCAACAAATCTGGACATGTTTTTCTGTACTGAGACATTAACCTGTGGAGGTTATAAATGTGGAGTAGAAGGGATGTCTAATGATTTCTAAAAGCCCTAAACTCTGTATTATTTGTATTATTTGGTTAAGTGTGACCGATGTACATACAGTAGTTGTGTATGATGCATGGATATCTCTAACCTGCCTGAAAAGTTAGCAGTGCTGTATTGGTGCAGTTCTGAACATTTGGATAAAATTCCAACAGTGTTCATAAGTTTGTTTCAACCTAAACCTTTTGTTATAAGGTTATTGGTTATAAGACATTATAGAAGGCAAACATTAACTAAGGTAAGTAACAATGTGAATGTGGTAGGTAGAGATTATGTTGAATAACACTTGTTTATTCCTATGTGCTGTTTAACCAAGTTATTTACCTTAATCATTAGGAAGCACTTGCTTGAATTTCATATCACTTGTTTCACTCTTTCTCTCCCTCTCTTTCACTGCTCCTCCTCTCTTGTGTCTTCACTCCGTGGACACCGGTGCCATTACATCTGCCTATCCAATAAATTAAGCCCACTTATCCTTCTGAATTATGTTATGTTTATTGATGCTCGTATAATTTGATTTTGAGCAAACTCCATTAAAGATTCCCCCCCCTCCCTCCTGCCCCCTGTCACAGCGCGTGGCTGCAAGCGGAGGGAAATATAATCGGGTTATAATGGATCTGCTTAGTGCATTACAGTGGGGACCCCGACAGACTATTGTCATCTTAATAACACACGGATCGATCCCTGCCTCGAGCCGCACGTCACGCTGCACTAAATGACACACAGCTTTCATAACCTACAATCACACGCCTGGAGCATCTCACACTTATCAGCACAGTCGAGGTGAGATGGCTAGTTTAGCCAATATATTAGAAAATTGGCCAAACGTTTGTATGTCTCATCGATCTACATGATGTACTCTTGTACTGTCAGGTCATATTTCATTATGTTTCAGTTACTGAAAATGAAATAAACCATCAGTATCTACGTACATCTTGACCAAAAACAGTCCATCTATCCTTATATAGTATACTACAGTATACTGTAAACACCTCCTGCATCCTAATATCACTTTTCCCTTTTAAACCTTTTAAAAAAAAACATTGGGTGGATTCCATTTATGAGGTGCATGTAAAGATGCATAGATTAAATGAAATTAAACTAGATTAGATTAGATTAGATTAGATTAGATTAGATTAGATTGCCTTGGGGTGCTAAGAGAAAATGAGCAGAATTGATTTTTGCTTTGTTTATAATAAATGTACTTTTGAGAGCCTACTGTAGATAGTTTTATTTATAAATTTAAAAATAGCATTTATTCTAAAAGTATTTATACAGTAAAAGTATTTTGACTTCATGAATTTACAAATAGTGTAATAAATAACCTTGTTGAACTTTATTCCTGAGTTCTTTTTCTTCTTCTTTTTCTTCTTCTTGCTATCTTGTTATAATATCAGATATTAGGATAGTGGTTTTTGAAATATCATATTTCTTTTGTAGAAAATCTTATTTCGATTTTTATCTTTGTGAAAATAATCTATCTGCTTATCTATCTTTCTGTCTGTCTGTCTGACTGGATTAGATCTTGGAAGTTAGATTTATTTTCAGGAAATTAAAAAATATATATTCCTCAAATCTCACTCCATTTTTTGTTTTGATTTCCTTTCAAAGTCTCATCATGTAATTAGTTAATTGTAAAGTTTTGTCTGATCCCAAAGCTGCAATCAGTCGCTGTGTGAAAAAATATCTCCTGGAGCTTCTTCTGATCTGCACCATGTTAACTCTTTAGCACGAGCCGTTTCGCTGATATGCAGTCTATAAAGCGAGTGTTATTCCATCACTCAAACTGCATGCGGTTTTGCTTAATAAGCAATCTGAATGCACTTTTAATTTCTACACATGTCTGATAATTCGTCCACACGCAGATGAAATGTCAGTGCTATGATGCTAAAGCTAATGACGCGTGTGGGAAATCGCTGTTTTCCCATGCTGTCCCATTACAACCAATACCCACAAACATCTGGATCTGACTGAGGCACGCGCCATGTGGTGCTAACCCGGGTGCCAAAAAAAATTGAAATTAAGCTGTCGGGATGTCAAAAAAAAAAAAAAAGAGCATGTTGTGGAAGATTATGGTCTGGAGCCGTGAGTCAGGCTTGGCTGACATTTCACAGTGGCACGTCACAGGATCATCAGCGAGCGGCTAATTCCAGTTATTATTCTGCTTCAACTGTTGCATGATGGGAAGCGGGACGGCCGCTGTCATGTGAAGATACAGAAACCACACATTATGCCACAGCACAGCGCGAGCCGACTGTGAGCCACTGACTTCTAACATGAAAAACGTGACATGTCACAACGCTCACTGTCTTCCCTACAGAATTTGTAAATATAGTTACAGATGTCATGTCAGTTCAGCTGTTTGCCAGGCTAAGACTTAGGGTGAGACGAGTCGGGTGAGAGATGCTAGTGCCCTAGCCTATAAGACAATATACATTTTAGTAGCAGTAAAAACAAAATTTTTTAAAAAAATTTATTCGAAAAAGATATTTATTTTAAAGGTTTGAAAATTTATTTTTCCCCATTTAAATTAGTCAATTATATTCATCTGAAAAGTGTAACAGTCTGTTCCTGCTAGTCTTTATTATTATTATTATTATTATTATTATTATTATTTTTATGATACAAATGAAGTATGCATTATAAGTAAACAATAAAAAATACAAATAAACAATAAATTAACAATACATAAACAGATAAACAACATAATTAACATAATTCATAAACATTAATTATTAATTAAGTGTTGGTTTATATATATACTTGCACTCTTCGGGGTGTGTACCGCCGTACAGTGCAATGGTCTTGTACCACCCCTCATTTTGTCTAAAAATATATTTCTTGTAGTTTTATGTAGTTTTGAGAAATTTTTCTCCAGGCCTTCTGAGCAACTTTTCCAGCTCTCAATTTTTGAAAATTTTATCTTTCATTTTCAGTCCAGTGCCTTCATCAGAGCAGTTTCAGAGGAATGTTTTTTGTTTGTTTAGCCAAACAGTGGCTAATTAAAGCATAAAAAGTATCTACTGTAACTTAAGGCATAAACCAATGAGAAACAGGTGCATAAAACTTTACATACAGTATGAGCGGTCTTATCTGATATAAAAAATAAATCTAATAGCTTTTAATGTTTAATGTTCTTAAAAGCACACACACACACACACACACACACACACACACACACACACACAAAACAGAATGTTAAAAAAACCCAGCTCACTCACTTTATGTTTCTGCTAAGCACTCCTAGACTTAACTCAAGTCCTCTATCAAGTTCATTGTGATCTATATGTCTAGTTGAAGATGTATAGCCCGTGTACCTGTGGCACTTTTATTGAGAATAACCTTCCTCCTATTCCTCCAATAAGCCATTTATATGACCCGAGCTGGTGTTTATCAAGCGGCTTTAATAAAAGCTATGCCGTCGCACGCGTACTCGGCCGCTTTATCTTTATTTACCTGCTGTATCTGCTTTTCTATATTACGCTCATTAGACACTTTAATACTGTAAAAGGGTCAGTATCGGCCCCACCGTGTTCTTTAAAGGAAGCTTTTTCTTCATTCCAGCACTTAGGTTTATTAGTGCACCTCGCTGAGTTAAGACCGTAGCTCTCTCAAGGAAAAGGCTAATCGGGTTAACGGGACACCTGCTCGCTGGCACGAGGGCTATTTCAGAAAGAAGATAGAAGCCACACAGACATAGAACACACAGGCCAAATGTTCCCACAGTGATGAATTGACTAGAACAAATGAGCACAGAAATATCAGAGGGATATCAGGACAAAACAGAGCTGACATTGAAGCGCTTCCTGAGTGGCGCTCTGGGTGGGTTTTTTTTTTTTTGCTTCATGAAGTGCTCGTGTTACCCCCAGCTGGATTCGCTCAGCTCTCTTAAACCGACTCTCTATAACCTGCGCCTCCTCTTCCCTTTGACTCAATCGAGCCAGCGATGGAGTAATTCTTCTGATGATATTCATTATTATTGTTGGTCATTATGGCTATAATAACAGTCTGGAGAAGGCCTAAACAAGGAGCGGACAGTCGCCGCTTTTGTGTACATCTCTGACAAAAGTTTACAGGAGGCCAGAAAACAAAACAAAACAAAACAAAAAAGCAGGACAAAAGCCAGCTATAAACTAATGACTGCCTCAAACCATGCCACAAATAATACCTTCCTCTCTGAGTCACTTCCTGTTACTCACATGATTTATTTACAGGCTTTTGGAGGTTTTTGTCACAAGTCTGAGATTGCCCTTCAACTAATCCCTCCACCCCCAACCTGAAAATCCAACCCTGGAAACAGATTAAACCCCCAATCTTCTCCTAAAAGTTAATTTCTGTAAATGCAGAATACAGTGTAATACTGTATGTTTTATCAACCCAGTACTGTCACTGTTTCCTTTACTGAAGCATTCACATGTATGGCATTAATTTTATTTGTTTGTTTGTTTGAAATGATTAATGTCATATGGTTTTTTTTCATTCGATTCATTTATCTCAATGTAAATTATTTTTAATTAATCATATTTTTCTCACGCCATTAGTGCACATGATTGTAGTATTGTTCCTCTGATTGTTTGTATATGGTATATCTGAAAAAACTTTTTTTCATGTGTTATTTATTTTACAGTACTTTATTTTACACTACTTTACAGTAATTCATATAATACTTTCTATTTTTTTTTATGTAGTCTTGAGGAATATTTCTCTAAGCTTCTGGAAGGACTTTATCAAGATTTTTTTCTCTTATTTTCTCTTATATTGAAACAGTGAGAAACAGGTGCAGATGATGACAGATGATTAATATACTGCTGATGCTGAATGCTTGAGTGGTTTGAACTGATGAGAGGGGAAATGAGGTTGCTGCAGATGTTTTTACAGAAACAACCCATAACCAGTTAACTAGTTAATAACCAATAATAAATGTAATCTTTAGGCACTTTTCAGCCTGTCTCAGTAAAGCATTTGTTTATTTTTCTAATTTAATATACAGAACATAATTTAATTACATAAAATCTCATTTAATGTGAAGAAGTGATGTGAGGCTCATCCTTTTGTGCTGTACTGTACAGTATACAGTATACATTGATCACTCATCATTTTTGGCTACCTGAGACAGTCACTCTTTAAATCAGTGTTGCATAAATTGGGGGCAAAATTTAGTTAAATTCATAGGGTCGGGTTAATATTTTGGAATGTGTGTGAAAGCCGGGATAATATACTGCCTGACCAAAAAGTCACCACCTGGATTTAACGAAGCACATACTGTAGGTAAGTCAGTTCAGCTGTTCAGCTGCAAAGGTTATTTAACTCTAACTGATGCAGTGAGTAGCTTCTTATTTCATAATATCAGAAGACATATAGTATCCTGTGGTTGTGGTAAAGGTGTTACTCTTTTCCGAAGGATCAAATGATTTGAAGCAAGGAAAAGAACTAAGGAGATTGCCGAAACTACTAAAATTGGGTTAAAAACTGAAAAATGCATTATTAAAACCTGGAAGGATTGTGGTGAAGCATCATCTTTGAAGCAAAAGGTGTAAAAAAAATTATCTAGAACAGTAGAACTATGCTATGTAACACAGTTATGTTTAATAGTGAAAGTAAGAACATTTAACATGCAATAAAAAGAACTCACAGGATTGGGACTAAACAGTTGTAGCCATAAGAAAAACACTTATCAGTGATCGTAATTAGAAAAAAAAAGGCAAAAATTTGCTGTGGAGCATAAACAATTGCATGTGAAGCATTGCGGAAAGGTCTGATGTGGTCTGATGTTTTTGGTGATTTACCCTGTTGTACATATAGTATTGTGATGGGCAGTGGTGGAAAGTAATGAATTGCATTTACTCGCATTACTGTCATTGAGTAGATTTTTTGTGTACTTCTACTTTTTAAAAGTAGTTTTTAAAATCTGTAATTTTACTTTTCCTTAAGTATGTTTTGTTTAAAGTATTGTACTTCACTACATTTTAAATCATATTCGCTACTGAGTAAAAAAATAAATTAATGAAAATGATAAATAATACATATAATACAACAGGGAAGGAAAGAAATTGCACCCCGGAAACCACTGCACTGATTGATTGATGGGCGTGGAGAACAAACGCGCTAAATTCACAAGAACGATGGAGATGGACAAAACAGATGCCAGTGATGCAGACACAGCTGAAAGTGAAATGCCAACAAATTCAAGCACAACAAAGGGTAGAGGGCCCGGTTTTTCGTTAATGCACACTCTTAGCGCTCTAAGAAGACTCTTAAGATATATCTTAGGTAAAGTGTTTACTTTTCTAAGTGTGTTTCCCGAACTGTCCCTTAGGAGTCTTCTTAAGTCACTGCCTCTTACGTCCGACGTTACAAGGCGCTGTCTACAGTGAAGGTACTGAATTAGATGACATCGGTTGCTCAGGAATCGATTTTTCACTCCTTTTGCATGAGAGCGTTAAGAAAGATAGCACTTTCTATGCAAATTAAACACTGCACAAAATTCTTCCAAAAACATTTATTTCGACATGGGTTAACTTATCAATAGCATGCCATGATAGACAAATAAATTAAATCACCAAACTGTCGCTAATATTTTATGTAACCTGTAGTGACGGTGAAATGAACCGGGTATACGATTATAGTTGATTGACAAACAGCTGACAACACTCTTCGCCAGCTGCAGAAACAGTGTGAAGTATGTCAGTTGTTGGGGTTGTATAGCACACTTATGGAATGAATATGATGATATGACAGAGTAGAGGTTTTATACCCCTATCTCACCTACGTGGTTTCGCGCGGTAGCCGTAAGTGCGGTTCATCATGATTCAGTTTATTTTCTCATTTAACTAAATCAAATTCCATCATAAAATAAAGTCCTGTCATGAATGATGGCTAATGATCAATGAAACATATTTTAAACAAAAAGTAGAAAGCAGCTGGACATCAGGACGTGGAGCGTAAATATGACGCGCTGGCCTGGCAAGTGCAGGTCTGCTGTTAAAAAAAAGTAACTCAGCAACTTTTACTCTGAGTAAATTTTTAATGAGCTACTTTTTACTTTTACTTAAAAGTAGATTTTTATAAGGGTAACTTTACTTGTACTTCAGTAAAATTTCACTAAAGTAACAGTAATCAGTAACTGATGTACAACATTTTATTACTCTTTCCACCTCTGGTGATGGGTGAATCAGGGTAAGAATGGAAGAATGGTGAATTGATGATAACATCATGTCTAGTGCTTACCTTACAAGCCTGTGTGGGCAGTGGGCAAGAAAGAAAGGAAGAATAAATATGATCTGTGGTTGTTTCAGCTTGTCAGGTCTAAGTTCAGCAACATTATGTGGCAATAAAATGCAGCTGTCAACCTGAATGTACTGAATGAACAGCTTTTTGGGTTTTATTCCTCCCTGATGGCTGTCATACACACTCAATCTGCGCCCGGCACTAGGACCCGGAAGTAAGACGGGCGCAAAACCAGGAAGTATAAAAGAGGTAAACAAACGATGGCTTACCGCTCAGTCATTGAGTTCGGCCCATGTCAGCTCCAGCTGTCGTTTCAGCAAACCGTGAGTACTCACATGTTGGTTCCGTTTTGTCTTTGCTATTGTGTGTGTATTTTTAGGACGCGGGTTAAATTTGTGTTTTTCCCTTGCTCCGTTTTTGTGAGAGTCCTTAAACTAAATCGCGTGGTTATCCTGCCTGCTCGCTTCTTTCCGCGTTTGGGTTTATCCTCCACGCTACATTGGGCTAACCGCTAAAGCTACGTCTTCTGGTCACCTCAGGTTAGTCCATCTTGACAGAATGACTGAGCCCTCCGCGGTAAACCCAGCGGATTATGCGAGTCTCTGCGACGTTGTAGATCAGCATGCGGCGCTCATCAATCAGCTCACCGCGGATCTCGCTTCCCTCCGCCGCGAGGTCGCTGAGCTCCGGCGGGAGAATACGGATCTCCGCGCAGCTGTTGGTGACGTCACTGCTCGATCGCCCGTCGCGGGGGCCGCGGCGCCGCATCCCCCCCCCCCCCTCCTTCTGATGTTTTTCTTTCTCTACCAGAGAAGTGGAACGGCACGGACGGGAAGTGCAGCGTTTTTCTAACAGCTCTCGATCTGGTGTTTGAGTTTAATGCCACCAAATACTCCACCGATCGCCTCCGCATTGCTCTTCTCGTCTCGTTGCTAAAAGGGCAGGCAGCAGAGTGGGCCACGGCAGTTTTACGGGCAGATACAGACACCGCCCACTCCTACAATGAGTTCACTCACCAACTCAAACTCACTTTCGAACATCCAGCGGGCGAGGTGGAGACCGACACCAGACTTTATCACCTGAGGCAGGGAGGATTGCCAGTGAGCCGCTATACGGCCGAGTTTCGCACTCTCGCCGTCCAAACAACGTGGGGCGATGCAGCACTCCGAACATCCTACTACGAGGGACTGGCTTCTCGGATTAAGGACGAACTAGCCGGGCGAGAGCTTCCTGCGACCCTGGAGGGCCTAATCCAACTCGCTCTCCGGATCGACCAACGCCTCCTCTCTCGTCCGAGGCCAGCCCCTCGCACCCTGCCACCTGCACCCACCTTCGCCGTCACCACGTCACGACCACCACCCGCCTTCACTGTCACCACTCCACGCCCCGCAGACTCCGCCACCTACGCCACCCCGGGACATGTCGGTTCTCCACCTCCTGCCGTGGTTGACACCGGAGCCGGGGAGCCGGGGAACCCATGCAACTAGGACGCGCCTCCTTGACCGCTGCAGAACGGGAGAGACGTTTTCGTGAAGGGCTCTGTGCCTATTGCGGGTCAGCTACACATCACAGGGCAACATGCCCGCTCAGACCGGGAAACGCCCAGGCCCGGTGAGAGGAGAGAGAGACTCGCCGGGTCCCCTTCGTCTCTCCGCCATCACCACCAACTCCTCCCGTCTCACGGTTCAGGTACACCTCCAGGTTGGCCACAAACGGGTCCGAAGTGCTGCGTTCATCGACTCCGGGGCAGCAGGTAACTTCATTGACTCTGCATATGCCAAAACCCTGGGGGTAAAACTCGAGGCGTTATCCCAGCCCGTTCGCATCACCTCTGTCGACGGTCGCCCCCTCTCCACCAGCCCAATCAGCACCCGAACAGAACCCATCACCGTCTCCATCAACCAACACCATGAACAGTTAAAATTCTTCGTCACCTCCATCTCATCTCCACCCATCATCCTTGGTCATCCCTGGCTGCTCCAACATGACCCTCTAATCTCCTGGACCCAGAATCGGATCCTTCAGTGGGGCGCGACCTGCAACGAACTATGCCTACGGGCAGCGGCTGGGACGTGCTCTAGGGAGTCCGAGGCCCCCGACGTCGACACCAACTCCATCCCCGAACCATACCGAGACCTAGCAGAGGTTTTCTGCAGGCGACGAGCCACCCATCTTCCTCCTCATCGTCCATACGACCTCGCCATAGACCTCCAACCCGGTACGATCCCCCCCCGCGGCCATCTCTACTCACTCACACCCACCGAGACCCAGGTGATGGAGGAATATGTAAACAACGCCCTGCGCCAAGGCACCATCAGGCCCTCCTCCTCACCTGCCGCCGCGGGGTTCTTCTTCGTGAAGAAGAGAGGCGGGGAACTTCGCCCTTGTGTCGACTATCGGGGGCTCAACCATCTCACCATCAAAAATCGACATCCTCTGCCTCTTACCAACTCAGCCCTGGACGCCCTCTCTGGCGCCACCATCTTTACGAAGTTGGACCTCCGGAGCGCCTACAACTTGGTGCGCATCAGAGAGGGCGATGAGTGGAAGACGGCATTCATCACCCCCACCGGACATTATGAAACTCTTGTCATCCCATTTGGACTGTGCAATGCCCCCGCCGCATTCCAACACTTCATTAACGACGTCCTTCGGGACATGCTCGGTCGGTGGGCATTCGCATACCTGGACGATATTTTAATTTATTCACGCACCATGGAAGAACACACCCAGCACGTCAGGGCGGTTCTAAAGAGATTACTCGCCCACCAACTGTACTGTAAGTTGGAAAAGTGCGCTTTTCACGAGCGCTCCACCACGTTCCTGGGTTTTGTCATCTCGCCCCAGGGTGTGGCCATGGACCCGCAGAAGCTAGAGGTTGTGCGTCATTGGCCCCTACCCAAGACCCTCAAACAGCTTCAACGGTTTCTCGGGTTTGCGAACTTCTATCGTCGCTTTATCCGGGACTACAGTACAGTTGCCGCCCCCCTAACCGCTCTGACCCGTCCTTCCTCTCTCCCTTTTCACCTCAACCCGGCAGCTGTCTCCGCTTTTCGATCACTGTGTCACCGATTCACCACTGCACCGATTCTCCACCACCCAGATGTCAATAAATCATTCGTTGTGGAGGTGGATGCTTCAGATGTGGGCGCTGGAGCTATCCTCTCACAGCAAGGTCCAGACCAAAAACTACACCCTTGTGGTTTTTTCTCCAGAAAATTCGACTCCACTCAGCAGCGATACGGGGTAGGGGACCGCGAACTGCTGGCCATAAAGTGGGCTCTGGAGGAGTGGCGTCACTGGCTCCAGGGCGTCAGTGAGCCATTCATAGTCTGGACGGACCATCAAAATCTAATCACCATCCGAAACATTAAACAGTTAAATCCACGACAGGCGCGGTGGGCATTATTCTTTGAGAATTACAACTTCCACCTCTCATACCGCCCGGGGCCCAAGAACACCAAAGCTGACGCCCTCTCCCGACAACTAGAGGTGGACCCCCCCCGGGCGGACCCCGCGCCTGTCCTTCCCTCTTCCAAGATCATTGCACCCCTGCAACTGGACCTGGAAACGAGAGTGCGCCAGGCACGAGGTACAGAGACCGAACCGGCAGGTGTGCCACCTGGACGACTCTTCGTGCCTGAAGGGATGAGACCCGAGGTTCTCCGCTGGGGACACTCCTCCCCAATTTCGGGCCATCCAGGCACCCGACGATCCCTCCAATTTATCCAGCGCGACTTCTGGTGGCCATCCATGACGAGGGACGTCCAAGAGTTCGTTCAGGCATGCCCAGTGTGTGCCAGGGCAAAGACCACCAACCAACCCTCTCCAGGAGAACTGCAACCCCTTCCCGTCCCTCGACGGCCCTGGACGCACATTGCCGTGGACTTCATCACGGGCCTGCCGGCCTCCGAAGGAAAAGACACCATCCTCACGATCGTGGATCGGTTCTCAAAGACCGTGCATCTGGTGGCTCTCGCCGGACTCCCGTCAGCAAAGGAAACAGCAGAGCTGATTTTAGAGCACGTAGTCCGTCTGCATGGGTTCCCCAAGGATATCGTCTCGGACAGAGGGCCCCAGTTCACAGCCCGGTTCTGGAAGGCCTTCTGCCGTCTGATCGATTCCACCTGCAGTCTGTCCTCCGGATACCACCCACAGACTAACGGTCAGACGGAGCGGACCAACCAACAACTGGAGCGCTATCTGAGATGTTTCGTAGCGGACCGTCAGCGCTCCTGGGCACGCTACCTCATTTGGGCGGAACTATCACACAACCTCCACATCTCCTCTGCCACTAACCTAAGCCCATTTGAGGTATGCCACGGTTTCCAACCCACCATCTTCAACCACCCAGAGCCGGAGGTTGATGTACCGTCAGCCCAACAGTTGGTCCGCAGATGTCGGCGGCTCTGGACTACGACCAACCAGGCCATCCAACGTGCCAATGCCCGCTACATCCACCAACATCGCCGCCGACATCCTCCGGGACGACTATACCACGTAGGTGACAAGGTATGGCTGTCCACAAAAAACCTCCGCCTCCGCACCGAGTCAAAGAAACTTTCCCCCAGATTCATCGGACCATACCACATCACTCACAGAATTAACCCTGTCACCTACCGGCTCCAGCTGCCTGCGGCGCTCCGGATCCATCCAGTCTTCCACCTGTCCCAGTTCAAGCCCTTCATCACCTCACCCATGATTCCACCCACCCCCCCAGCTCCTCCTCCCCGGATCATCGACGGCGGTCCCGCCTACACCGTGCGCCGAATCCTTGACTCGCGCCCTCGGGGCAAAGGTACGCAATACCTGGTGGACTGGGAGGGCTATGGCCCCGAGGAGCGATCTTGGATCCCGGCCCGGTTCATTCTCGACCCCCAGCTAATTCGGGACTACCGTCACAGGGTATCCTCCATCCCAGGACCGTCAGGAGCCAGTCCTGGACAGGGGGGTACTGTCATACACACTCAATCTGCACCCGGCACTAGGACCCGGAAGTAAGACGGGCGCAAAACCAGGAAGTATAAAAGAGGTAAACAAACGATGGCTTACCGCTCAGTCATTGAGTTCGGCCCATGTCAGCTCCAGCTGTCGTTTCAGCAAACCGTGAGTACTCACATGTTGGTTCCGTTTTGTCTTTGCTATTGTGTGTGTATTTTTAGGACGCGGGTTAAATTTGTGTTTTTCCCTTGCTCCGTTTTTGTGAGAGTCCTTAAACTAAATCGCGTGGTTATCCTGCCTGCTCGCTTCTTTCCGCGTTTGGGTTTATCCTCCACGCTACATTGGGCTAACCGCTAAAGCTACGTCTTCTGGTCACCTCAGGTTAGTCCATCTTGACAATGGCACAGGCATATTCAAAGATGAAGATAGCATGATTGATCGGGCACAAATTGTAAAAGACTGGTTCAGGGAGCATGAGATATTATTTTCACTCACGGATTGGCCACCACAGAGTCCAAAGAGAACTTTACACACTGGTCTGACTCTCCCATTGTCAATACAAGATCATGGAGAGAATTTAATATGACTCTGGATGGAAATTAATGTTGTGTCAGTTTCCAGTGAAACTTTGTGTGTGTGGCTTTTTTTTCTGTCTGGGGAGTGTATAATTGTAAATATATATTTACAAGACAGATGTTTAAAGAAAAAAACATCAAGATAATTTCAAGAATTTTTTTTCATACATCAATCCACCAATCAATCCATTTAATACTTTGTATAAAAGGATGGGTGTTGAATAAAAATTGAATCAAGAAGAGAAAGAAAAAAGAAAGAAAGAGCTCAAATGAGGTACATCATGACTCACTCATCATCTATACCACTTTATTATATCTACAGGGTCATGGGGTGCCAGGAAACATAGGGCATGAGGCAGGGTAAACCCTGGACAGGCTGCCAATCCAGAGCATGCAAACATGGACAAATTGAGGAACACCAATCAGCATAATCTGCATGTATTTGGACTGTGGGAGGAAACCAACCAAGCATGGGGAGAACATGCAAACTCCATGCACATTGAAGCTGGCCGGGAATCGAACCCAGATCCTGGAGGTGCAGGACGACAGTGCTTACTTCTTAGCCACCTACCTCATTCATTGTTTTTCTTCCATTCCATTCCATTTATCTGTCTATTTTCAAAGTGTCAATGAAATAAAAAAATTTCCTTATACCAATTTTTTTTTTTTAGATATTGTGAATTTTTATTTTATTTCTAATATAAGATATTGTATTTTCAAAGTCTAAAATAAAATTTTTTTGACCAGATTAAATGAAAAAAAAAAAGTAGTGGTTTATTATTCAGGATTGTTTTCCCCTGTGCTTTGGGTATGTGCAGCAATTTTGTAGTAAATTCCCCTTTGTGAGTTGACTTCTTTTTAAAAGTAATGGCACCTCCAAATCAGAGGTGGAAAGAGTAATAAAATTTTGTACTCAAGTACAGGTACTGTTACTTCAGTGAAATTTTACTTAAGTACAAGTAAAGTTACCCTTATAAAAATCTACTCAAGCAAAAGTAAAAAGTAGCTCATAAAAAATTTACTCAGAGTAAAAGTTACTTTTTTATTAGCGGGGGTGGGATGAGGCATTCTAGCGTAGTTAAAAAAAGATGAGCAGATATAAATCTCAAACTAGTTGTTTTTAACTGAAGGAACACCTTTGCATAATAAAGCTGTTGTCTTTCTTGTGCTTGAAAATCAAAGTGGTCACTTAAATATGGTGTTACGTCCCAGTCTAGGGTCATACAGCAAAAAAATGGTTCAGGGTTCTATTTTAAACTGTATGGAAATGGTGGTATATGGAAGAAAGAACTAGATCCAATCATTAACTGATGAAATAATGAGGTTTGTATACACACACACACACACACACATACAACAGGAGGAGGAGGATCAGATTCAGGGTGGACGCAGGCCAAAATAATAAACAAAATGGTATTTATATTTAGTAACTAGATTACCTGCAAAAAGTACAGGCACCGGACTCCCTAAACCAAAAACAGTGAATAAATTCCCTCTTCCCAAAAATGGCAGCCATGCCCCTACTACTAGTGAGTGCACAAACATACAGTGGAATTATCTACAAATATATACAAAGACCAACCAAACCAAAGGGACAAAGCAATAAATAAAGTCAATGGGAGGCAAAAATTCAAAACCGGAATACACAACCAAATATCAAAATGCCAAAATCACAATCTCTCTGTCAAGATGGACTAACCTGAGGTGACCAGAAGACGTAGCTTTAGCGGTTAGCCCAATGTAGCGTGGAGGATAAACCCAAACGCGGAAAGAAGCGAGCAGGCAGTATAACCACGCGATTTAGTTTAAGGACTCTCACAAAAACGGAGCAAGGGAAAAACACAAATTTAACCCGCGTCCTAAAAATACACACACAATAGCAAAAGACAACGGAACCAACATGTGAGTACTCACGGTTTGCTGAAACGACAACAGGAGCTGACATGGGCCGAACTCAATGACTGAGCGGTAAGCCATCGTTTGTTTACCTCTTTTATACTTCCTGGTTTTGCGCCCGTCTTACTTCCGGGTCCTAGTGCCGGGCGCAGATTGAGTGTGTATGACACTCTTTCCTCTTTCCCGCATTTCCCTTCGGTTTATATATGGTTGCGCTAGTCGATGACGTCACTCTCAGGGCGGAAGCAACCGTGCGAAAGGTCAGGTAGATGCCGATGTCAGAAAACCTATAGTGGAGTCTGGAGCGGCGAGCGACCAGGACATGATACACACACGTGAGCGCAAAAGCATAATATTTGTATTATTTTAGCATTTTCATTCATTTATTTTTTACTCAGTAGCGAATATGATTTAAAATGTAGCGAATTACAATACTTCAAACAAAACGTAATTAAGTAAAAGTAAAATTACAGATTTTAAAAACTACTTTAAAAAGTAGAAATACACAAAAAAACTACTCAATTACAGTAACGCGAGTAAATATAATTCGTTACTTTCCACCTCTGCTCTAAATAAAGCAAGAGGTGACCAGAAAGCTATTACCATAACTAAGCTCCCTATTAGTTACAATCTATGATAAATCCATATGTTCTAACTGTAATGTAATCTCAGCCAGCTGTTATGACTCCAAAGATCCTCTGAAGAAAATGTTGTGAGAGGTTTAAAGCTAAATTGGTAACGGATATAGAGCATCCCCCTGCATTTATGCACTGCTTCTTCCTTCATTTCCCACAGCATGCCTGGTCCCTCGGGTCAGCATGGCATCGAGCATTGGCACACACTTGGTTAACAGATGTCTCTGGGTGTCGGACGTGCGCCCGCTGTACATTTCACGCATGGCCAGCCGCAGATGTGAGTCACTATGGAAACATGCCTGATCTTAACATTGCACCGGAAACACACTCCCCTCAAATCGAACCTAATTGTACCATATTGCCTTTCTTGTCTGACAATAAAGGGGGCGGAGCAGGAGGCCCGCAACGTAATTACTGCATTCTTGGCTTTTGCTGAGAGAGGGAGAGACACACCATGATGGACGCCGCTCATCAAAACAAGTGTCAATGAAGTGGACAAATTCAATTTGCAATTGTGAGTTGAGGAACTGACCCTGATGTGAGTACAAGACAGATTTCCTCCAGCTGTGAGTTACAAGGAGTTACCAAAAAAGCACACCTGGTAAGGGAAAGAAAGGCAGGAGAAATAAATGTAAAAAAAAAAAAAGGACAGGATCATGGATTATATTAATATCTTGATTAATAAAAAAAGATAATAGGAGAGAAAGATAATAAAAATGCAGGAGGAAAATAAAGAAGTGGATGGATGGATGGATGAATGGAACGATGGATGGATGTGAAAAGGTAAAGAAAAAGAGAGTAAAAAAGTTGGAAGAATCATGTATGAAAGATTAGAATGGATGGATGAACAAAGGAAAGAAAGAAAGAAAGAAAGAAAGAAATTGTGCACAGCATTTTGAGTGATCCATCCATCTGTGCAATTATTTTCATTTTGAGGCTGTGGGTTTAAAGGTCCAAGGTCGAAGGAAGGAAGGAAGGATGGAAGGAAGTAAGAAGTACATCAGAAGAAGGAAAAAATAAAGAGTGCATTGTGTGTATCATTTGATGTACTCTAATTAAAGAAAGAAAGAAAGAAAGAATGAAAGATTTGTGACCAACACCTGACAATGTTCATTCCATCCATGCAATTGTTTTCATTTTAAGACTGTGGCTATAAAGGTGACTGCAGAGTGGAAAGAAAGAAAGAGAGAGAGAGAGAGGGAGAGAGAGAAAGAAAGAAAGAGAGAAAGAAAGAAAGAGAGAAAGAAAGAAAGAATGAAAGAAAGAACGAACGAACGAAAGAAAGAAAGAAAGATTTGTGACCAGCACCTGACAATGTTCGTTTCATCTATCCATCCATCCATGCAGTATTTTTAATTTCAGGGCTGTGCTTTTAAAGGTCAGTCAAGAGAAGAAAGGAAGAAAAGAAAGAAAGAAAGAAAGAAAGAAAGAGTGCATTGTGAATATCAGTTGATGAATCAATATATTGAAAAACCCAGAAAGAAGAAAAAAGAATGATTTGTGACCAACACCTGACAATGACCTTGCATTCCATCCATGCCATCGTTTTCATTTTAAGGCTGTGGCTGTAAAGACTGCAGAGTGGAAAGAAAGTAAGAAAGAAAGATTGATTTGTGACCAGCACCTGACAATGTTCGTTTCATCTATCCATCTGTCCATGCAATCGTTTTCATTTTGACGCTGTGCTTTTAAAGGTCAGTCAAGGGAGAGAAGACAGACAGACAGAGAGACAGAAAGAAAGAAAGAAAGAAAGAAAGAAAGAAAGAAAGAAAGAAAGAAAATGCCTTATATGTATGTGTATTATTTGATGTAATTAACGACAGGTGGATGGATGGATCGAAAAGAAAGAAAGAAAGAAAGAAGGAATTTTCCACCAGTGAGCTATGTGTTGAAACGCAATATCTTTATTGCACTGTTCTTTATTATGGTATGAAGTAAGAAGAGCAGAAACGGCGAGCAGCTGCTGCATACTTTCATAGCTCAGCCCCAATCACTTTTTCCATGTCAGGTTTCTGTGGGAAATCATGTTGAGCGTGACGTACAATCTGCTATTTCTGACATACAGGTTGCAATTTTTTAAATCAAAACAAGAAACTTTCCACACACACACAAACACACAAACACACAGACACACACACACACACACACACACACACACACACACACACACACACACACACACACACACACACACACCTATCCTGACGCATCAGACATCATCAAGTGAAGAGGATGAGGATGAAAAGTGGACTTAAATAAACAGTCTTGAGCAAATTATGAGCGATTTATTTGTTCTGTCCATCTTACTGGATTCACCTGTGCTTAAAAAAAAGAGACCTGAAAAAATTAGCTTGAAAGAATTGAAAAAGTATACATTCCCCTCAGTGATCTCATTACAAGTGCAGCTCGGATTAAAGGCACACATAAACGTTTATCGTTTGCAGAACGTATGTGCGCGCGTGTGTGTGTGTGCGCGTTTGGTGAGATTAAACAAAGACCATATTTTAAAAGCCCTGAGCCTATGCAGAGTGATGAAAGCGAAGCGGTGAGATCTCAGACAGAATGCACAACAGGGACGCACACGCCTCTTTCCCAGACAACGTCAATAGCTCAAGGGGAAAATCGTTTGTCACGCCGACTGAAATTGGTCTAAATGTATACATTTATTATTGTCTGTCTTTAATTGATCGCAGAGATGCCCCGAGAAATACCAAGGGCCTGTTACAGGGCCCGAGCTCATTTACTACACACACTCAGGGAGGATTCAAGGGTATCAGGGGTCCTGTCGAAAAATACTGACGAGATCATATATGGATGGATATATAGAGATAGATAGTTAGAAAAAAATACTTCAAATTAAAATTAAGTAACATACTG